>BJKM01000064.1:1272500-1807692 GCA_015082035.1 Chaenogobius annularis | reverse complement strand
CTACAGGAGGGAGGTGGACCGGCTAGTGTCCTGGTAAAGCGGTAACAACCTGGAGTTCAACGCCCAGAAGAAAGTGGAGATGATCGTGGACTTCAGGAAAGTCACAGCCCCCCAGCCTCCCCTCACCATGACAAACTGCCCCATCACCACCATGGACTCCTTCCGCTTCCTTGGCACCACCATCACCCAGGACAAGTGGGAGCCCTCCATCAGCTTCCTCATCAAGAAGGCCCAGCAGAGGATGCACTTCCTGCGGCAGCTGAGGAAAGCCAAGCTGCCAGTGCAGATGATGGTGCAGTTCTACACGGCCATCATTGAGTCCATCCTCACCTCCTCCATCACCGTGTGGTACGCTGGAGCCACAGCCAGGGACAAACAGAGACTTCAGCTCATCGTGCGTTCTGCTGAGAAGGTGATCGGCTGCAGACTTCCATCTCTGCAGGACCTGTACGTCTCCAGGGCTCTGGGACGAGCAGGTCGGATCACAGCTGACCCTTCTCACCCTGGACATGGTCTGTTTGAACCACTCCCCTCAGGCAGGAGGCTACGGTCCATTCGGACCACAACCTCCTGCCATAAGAGCAGTTTCTTTCCCTCTGCCGTTGGACTCACGAACACTTCTTAAACACCTGCCACTTTAATTGCCACTATTAAATCACTCACTGCACTGTCACTTTCTGCACTACATCTGTAAATTTAACTGTAACTCTTGTGTACATATAGTAATGCCTATTTTTATTTTTATACTATAGTAATTTTAAATTGTCTCTTAATACATGCCCTTTGGATTGAATATATGTTTTTTTTATTATTGATAAGTGGTTTACGTTGCACCTTATTGCCGAGACAAGTTCCTATGTTTGTGAATTTGGTTCATTGACAATGGCACTAAACACCTTTCTGATTCTGATTCTTCCGAGGTTCTGGTGTTACATGTGGTTGAATGGTTGTCATTTTCCGAAACAGCTCTAGTTTATCATGGTTTGTGAAGTTCGATGGTTAACGCTAGCTCTTGGCCCAGACTTCATGCAGTGGAATGGCGTCCGCAAGATATTTTCTTATATAAATGCTTAGTTCCTGCGTGAGCACGTAAATAAGCCTGTGACAGCTCCATGTGCAGTCTGAGCTGCTCCAACACAGCAGTTGCAGCTGGGCCCGGTGCATTCTGAGCCAGGCGTGTCTCAAACATTGAAAATGCATTAGAGACAAAGTATGGAACTGTACCAGTCTTTAAAAGGTATCTACTCAGAGAAAGGTCCATAGTTTTGGACGAGCAGGTATTGTTATCATCTGTTCTAAAGGAGCCAGAGCTGGAGCCTGAAGTATCTGTGGGGTTCAGACAGTTAGAACAAGCTGAACTCACAAACACAAGAGACTATCTACTATTTTAGTTATGGTGTATTCACCTTACAATACAAGTACATGTTACAAAAGCATGCTACATAGTTATATCATACCAAAAAGTTAAAAGGATAATTCATGTAATAATTCATTAAATTATTCAGTTCATGTTTAGGGTTAAACATATATTTAAAAAAGCAAAAAATGTGTCATACATATTATTATTCCATTTCCAATACAGTACATGTTTTAAAGTGTTTTTTCCTATTTCCGTAGTAGTCTGTGAATGTAACGTGACTTTTCGTGAGAAGATGCCGAGAGAGAAGAAGGAAGTGTGATCCAGTTAAGATGCTAAGTTTCACAGTACAAGTGTGTGACTTGTGATAGAAGACGCAGTAGTGTCACGCACCTGTAGTGTCATTGGAGCTACGCTGCAACTCGGTGCGCCGAGCTGCTTTGTTGGAGAGGACCAGGACCAGATGAATCTGGTGGAATCAACACGTTGGAACTGTTTTTAAAAGATTAGGTTGATGTAATGCTATTTTGGACGTTGAGTTACATTCAAATATAAAACTAAATAAGTCTGTGTAATCCCTCGACTGGAGTTCAGGACTTACGTTTTTACATTTCAGAGTCCGCAGCCAAACTAGGGCATCAAACACACAACCTCTGTCTAAGAAATAGAAGAATAACCAACTGCACTTTACCTAACCAACTTTAATTAAACAAATGGTATAGAATCCAAATTTGTGACTGTAGACTCCCCATATATGCACGCGAGCCGACCAGAGGAAGAAGAAGTGGGGCGCGCTCAGCTGCAGTGAGGTCCCTCCAAGTCTCAGACCTAGTGACCCACATAGAGCCTGGTCCTGAGGGACAGAGTGGGCCTACGGGCCAGAACTAACACTGATGTAACACCCGGGGCCAGCTGGAATCGCACAAATGTGGTGTCATTATAGTCTAAGCAAAAGGGTAGGGGCTGAGGCGTCTTTGTTGTGGTCTCATGCTTAGATAAACCAAGGGATGGTGATCTCAGGGGATTTGAAGTTTATTTTGAATGGTTATTTGTCTTGATTTTGATGTCATGTCTCTATGGGATTGTTCAGAGTTCCACTGACACAAACAGCAGAAACAAGGAGTTTGTCCAAGCCCCCAGGTGAATTAAAGACATATACTGTATGAGAACCTTTAACTGTCCCACTTATTGGGGAACAGAAACGGTTTCACACTAAATAATATCATTGGGTGCAACTATTTTTAGCATTATCTTTTATTTTCAGTCTCAGCTTTTAAGTGGGGAAAAAAATATTGTAATGCATGTCTAAAAAAGATTGCTAGAGGAAGATCAGACTCCACTGATTATTTTGATGCTTTTGTTCTTTGTTTATAAGCCCGGAGCAGGTTAAAATCACCAAGCTAACGAATAGAGCCGGATCCAGAAGCAAGCGTAAGAGTCAACTCCATTCTCCTGCTGTTCTTGGACTTGCAACACTTTCCCAACAGTGGAGCAAATAAAGGCTCTCTTATCTTACTATGACTAAACAATGGACAATCATGTGATCAATCTAGACAGCCCGGCATACAATATCAATTATAATCTTTACAATGGGAATAGGGGAATTGTTCAGATGTTTTATTTGTTCGTATAAGGCTCGATATTTCATGTTTAAGTAGTTGCGGGAAATGTTTAGTGATAATAAAATATAATGGGGCCTTGGGGAGTGCTCGCTGAGGCTTGTAATGTGAAAAAATACAGGTGTTGTTAAAGCCTCCTCCTTCTGCGGAGTCGCCCGGCACAAACTGCTCAATGTACGACTGTTGTCTTTTATAACACTGCGTCTTTGTGTGAATATCACACTTGTTTTTACTTTATCTTAACATTGTCGCTGTAAAGAATGTATGTTGGTATGAAATTTGAAATGTGACAGCTTTGGTTTGAAGATGTAGGATGTAGGATATAAGCCAGAGGTCGAGTTCAAGCAAAGTCCCAAGTAAATGGGCCACATGTCCAAGTCAAGTCCAAGTCCTATATGTTGAGTTTCAAGTCTTTTCCAGTCATTATACCAAATATCCAAATACAGCTCACATTATTTACAATCTAAGTTCAATTTTGCAAAGTCTCTCACAAAAATAGAGAAGGGAGGGGGGGGGGGGGTCATCAAAATAGTGACTCAAGTTTGGCTCAAATCCGAGTCCAGACTTGCAAGTCCCACACCTCTGATACATGCTCACAGTGAGGCTGTGGTGCTGTTTACAACCAGATAAAATGTCGTTCCTTCAAAATAAAAGTACTGCTACTACTGAAAAGTCAAGCTCAAGGATGCACTGTGCATTTTGAATTTTGGGGGATACTTCAGAAAGTGTATAGTGTACTTTGATATCTCATTGGTCCAGAGGCTGAACTACTTGGCTGTTGCAGTCTATAAACCTAGTTCATAATTGTGCTCACAGAAATTGTCTTTTTATTCCTGTTTATGACTAAAAGCTGGTTTGTACTACAGTGTCAAGTTGCATTCATCCAAGTCCAGTGTCCATAATGTTGCCATGAAACAATAACATTTTCTTTCATGTGCAGTTCATAAAGACTTTGTGGATAAACCAACCAGATTACTTGTGGTATGCAGCACTTTATTTCAGCGCATAGTTGGTGTCAAAGACAAACATTTAGGGGAAAAGCAGGCATATAGACCCTTCCAGGACTAACAAGTTTAGAATTGTTGTGCACACAGCCTGGTACTGATATAAACATTATATTTTAATGAGGCAGTAGAGTTTGTAGACAGCGCGGACAAATATTTGCTGTCTATGTTCATTACATTTTCCGATGTGAAGGCCTAATAACAGTCAATATCTAACTTCCAGCTCTATTTTCTAAAGTTCAGTCATTTATGTTGGATTTGTTGGTGTTATTAAAACTAAGCTTTCATTGTCATACTTTTTTGGTGCAATTTGTCTAGTCAAAGCATCAGATTATAAAAATGGTCGCTATTTCATGTCAATAAATGACACAAAGCAGTTCTAGAAATGGTGATGTTTTCTTCCGTGTCTCTGGTGTTACTCACGAGTGCTTGTAAGTCACAAAACAGCACTGGTTTTTCATAGTTTGTGATGTTTGCAGGCTAACGCTAACGCCAACGCCATTAACAATGAATCAAGGCCAAAGTATAGAATGATACCATCTTTTAGAATACAGGATTTCATTTTATAAACAGTGGAGGGGGCTAAACAGCTCCAGTTTACACATGTTTTCACTCACATTTACAGTTACCGTTGCAAAATGGTAAGGCTCCTTCAAAACATACACCATTTTCAAATTCCTTTAACAGCAGTATTAGCGCGCAGTGCTGGCAAACACTTATAATTGCGCCCTGACAGTGATGCATGGGGCTGTAGGCTTCATTTGTAAACACGAAAACCTTCTCTTTTTAACACAACATTTGGGACTGAAAAACCAACAATGGCGTCTCATTCAGCCCTGTAAGAGGAGAGCTGTTGACATCGCCATCGTAAAATAAATCTTTGTTCTAATTCATCTGCTGCCTGTCGCTAACGAGGCTGGGATAATTGCGGGGCTTTCCGGCAGCTCACGATGCCTTCACTTTCTTCCAGCACAATGGGAGAGAAAAGACGCACAATGTGAACCCTGTGCCACTTTTATTCCTTCAACGGCGAGCCACAAAGAGGCGGCAGATTATTGTGAATTCTAATTTCTCTTTATTGAAAATCCACAGAGACACTGATGAGAGAGCACAGTGGAGGTGGGGGTTTCTTTCAAATAAGAAACGCACGGGGAAAAAAGAGATGATTTATATGGCTCATTTTAAACAGATGTAGAGTGAAGAAAATACAGATGCGCTTAAAAGTTAACAGTACAAAGTAGAAGCGCCCAAAATCCATCATTCTACAAATATAAAGGAAGTAATGTTATCATGAGAAGTTTTGGAGACGCAGTCATTTTCTTGTTAGTTACAATCTTTTGGTTCTGGTTGGTTCACTTGTTTTGTGGGATATTTTAGTTTTTTTCTTTTACAAAACAAAACAGCGTCAAATGTTTAATACCTAAATCCTTTGGGGAGGTACTTGATAAGGGTTGCAGAGCTGCTTTGCTCCCGAGCTACAACCCAGCTGTTTTGGGTTGATGGGGGAAACTGGAGTTCCCTCAGGAAACCCACCCAGACATGGAGAGAAACATGCAAATTCTGAACTTCCCCTCCCACCTGCTCCACAATGTGGTGGTCCGCCGCTCGTTCAGCAGTGGACTGTTACTGTCACGCTGCTCCACAAATCATTCTGCTGTCGCCATCAAAACTGTCAAATCCTCTTTGTAAAGTCTTTGTGCAATACTCACTTCAGTTGTAAAACTGTACAGCAACATGTAACTATGTTGAGAGGGTGAAGTTAAAATGTATTTATTTCGTTTTTACTGGAGGGGTTTAGATGATAAAAATATATATTTGTAGTATTTTATTCTCACTTTCTCTCAGTTCCTTATTTTTGATAGCACTGTTTCTTCTGCTGGTCGGTTGCATGTCTCTAACAAAAGTGATTTACTCTTGGGATGAATAAAAGTAATTTTGATTTTGATTCATTACCAACCCATAGCAGTTGCAACCTTTTATTTATTTATTCATTTTATACGGACATATCAATTACATTGGATGAATTGGCTGCATTGTTTCAAGTTTTATAGCAGAAATGCATTTGTTTAGTTTTTAGCCTGTAGTCTAGACAGGATAGGAGAGTGAAAATGGGGATGAGAATGGGGAAGGACATGGCAGGAAATCAGTCGAGGGCCAGATTTGAACTCACAACGCTGCAGGTTGCTCACATGGAGCGCACATGTGCTATACAAATGCTAATTTTCAAAATATTATAAATTAGCAAAGGTAAGTGAACACTATTAAAATAACCAGCATTTCACTCAGAATGATCATGTGTGCAACTCTGATTTCAGCCACAGTTTCAGATGTTTAAGCTGTTTCAGATGTTTAAGATGTTCAGGTCAGTCTGCAGTTTTAGGTCAGTTGGAGAAGAGTGCCACAGGCTGGGTCCATCCGAGGAGAAACTGGATTGTCCAAAAGATGTTCTGAACTTTGAGCCTAAACAGTGTCCACTGACTGTTAGGTCTGAGTGAGCCCTGATGCCTGGCAACCAGACCTGACAACAGGGGCGATACATGAGAAGTCAAACATTTAACAAATGGATTTAAAAGGACATTTTCCAATGTGGTAAAATGATGTTTTTGGATGATATGACAATGATGCCACTTCATGGGTTTTCGGCCAAACCCCTTAATTGCTTGTTTGTAGAGTGATACAACTGTGTCGAGGGGTGTGTGACTATGAGGGGAGACAGTGAGATGTGAGAATATCATAACATGGAGATATAACAGAGCAGCTTGATGAGACAGCTCCTTTCTGATATAAAAAAAAAATACTTCAAGTTTGGTTTAACCTTTTTGCAAACACTCTGACCTGGATTTGAAGCTTTATACTGCTATAGATTATGATTCCTTAATATGTAATTTCTTTGGCTTAATCATTTATTAAATGATTAAATGGCTCTGATTAAAAAAACAAATAGCAATAATTTTCTTAACGTTTAGGGTTAAGTGGGTTTGCTCACGTCAGCTAGGGATGCCAAACAGAGCCTGCCTAAGTGGAGGTTTTTTCAGACACATGGGTCACTGTATCATCCGCAAAATTCAGCAGCAAAGAGCTATGATAACATAAGTTATTTTGACCCATGTGTCACGTGTTACTAGTGGTTAAATTAACTGTGTGTACTGCTCAAAGAAAACATAATGGAAACGGTTTAACAGTCAAGAACTGAATGCACAGAACCAGGCCATAATGACTTGATGTCCTTGGGGCTCCACAAAGTCTGTACATTTACATCACGGCTTGTCTGCCTTTCATTTAGCTCTGATTCAAAAGATAAGCACATTCAATGATAACTTCAACACGGTGAAAAAGTACTGTGAATATATGAAAATGTAGAGTCTTAAAACCTAGTTTGGAAGAGTGTGACTATGACCAGGTATTCTGTAAAGTTTGTGTGACCTTGTTAGACAAAGCGTCTTAAACATTGCACGCACACAATAGGCTGCCCTACATAGGATCTTCAGCTGCAGTGAGATTCAGCACCATGGACAGCGAACAGCCAGCGCTCAACCAGGGAGCAGAACTTCAGAGGCGAGGTGTGGCCTGTCCTGAATTTATGAGAGGCAGAAACACACCACATAAAGCACTCCTATAGTTAATCTTATATTCACAGTTTCACTAGGCACAAAAAGCTACTGAAGTTTTATCCGGTGTTGGTATAAGTCAGAACAAACCAGGAAAAGTGCATGTACACAAAAACGTACAAGAAACAACTACTATACAATAACTAATGTATTTCATGTAAGGAAAATGGCTTTTGTGCTCAAATAAGTAAAATCTTGGAACAGACAATCGCTCATTGGAATGGTGATGGGAAACCAAATGAAAGGTCCCAATTTTCAGGACTCTATTTATTGTCTATTTATTTATTGTTGTTTTTATTATTGCTCAGTGTTTTATGTTGCACCTTAAGGCCGAGACAAGTTCCTACGTTTTTGAATTTTGTTCATTGACAATGGCAATAAACTCTTTCTGATTTCTGATTTCTGATTGCTCTAACTGTGGCGCTTGAGGTTAACTGAAACAGTTTGACACACAATGAAGGAAAAAATAAAAGCAGATTATCTCTTGCAGCTTTTTCAGGAAAAAGAAAATAATCAACTGATCCCGAGACACATCAGCAAAAACAGAACTGCTACAATGTGTGGATTCTTTTAATCTACCACAGAGGGCGAGAGGAGGAAGCCATCATGGTTAAAAGCTAAGAATATAACTACTCAACCTCTAAATATGTGTGCAGATGCTTACGGGTGATTTATAAGACATAATACTGTACGTCTGAGCCATTGGTTTGGGGACCAAAGTTGCAACATTGTCTCTTTCTCTGAGATGGTCCTCGTATTCATTCATTCATTTTCAACCGCTTGTTCCCGTTAGGGTCGCGGGTGACTGGAGCCTATCCCAGTGGCTTTGGGCCTTAGGCGGGGTACACCCTGGACAGTGGTCAGCTCGTCGCAGAGTTAACACAAGACACATTCTTTCACTCGGGCCAATTTACAGTTGCCAATTTACCTAACACAAGCATGTCTTTGGACGGAGGGAAGAAGCCGGAGAAACACGGTAACACGGGGAGAACATGCAGACTCCACCCATGTGATGTGATGTGTAGAAAGAAATATCTCCCCTTCGCCTGTAGAGGCGCTGCGTACAGTATTAGCCAAAAGGAATGCCCGGGAAATGTGAGGAAGAGACCCGGAGCTCTTCCTGATCCGCGTCACATAAACAGACTTGGAGCAGGACTTTAGCAGTGTTTGGATTCATTCTTTGGCTTTTGCACCCCACAACCTGCCCCACATGTGCAGAACCTGCCCCACATGTGCAGAACCTGCCCCACATGTGCAGAACCTGCCCCACATGTGCAGAACCTGCCCCACATGTGCAGAACCTGCGACACACATGTGCACAACTTGCCCACATGACAGGTGAGTGACAGGTGAGTGACAGGTGAGTGACAGGTGAGTGACAGGTGAGTGACAGGTGAGTGACAGGTGAGTACGAGGCAGGCTGAATGCCCTGGATTGCTCGGAATGCCAAGGGTAAAGATAATGTGATAAAGATCTCAGTTTTTATAAACACAGGCTCTGAAAGGTGTGACATCATCACATTTACTTAATACTGACTGAATCTAGGCCACTTCAATTTCAATTTAGCTTAAAAACATTGTTATTTTTGTAAGTGTGATCACTGGAAACGGTGATGTATTTACACATGATCGTCAGTAATTATAATCAAACTAAACTTTGACCTGCTCCTGTTTCTTTCGCATTCTTTCTGAATGTCATTTCTCCCGTTATCGATCTCACACAGGAGTTTGTTTTGACCCCGAGCCTCGTGCGCGTCTCAGCGTGGCTCGCTTCGTATCACTTCCTGGTTTTGTTCTGCTCTCGTTCGTTTGCATTCACAATTCAGACGAATGGTGCCAGAGTTTGATTCAATCGGACCAAGATCGACCTTTCCAACTGGACCAGAGTTCGCTTCTTTAGTCCGGATCAGCATTCAATTCCATGTTCACAATTACCCAAACAAACTGAACCAGAGTGTTATGAATGTGTGAGTGAAAGGAACTTGCCTCCCTTCCTCTCAAAAAAAAAAAAAAAAAAAAAAAAAAAAAAAAAACCAAAAAAAAAAAAAAAAAAAAAAAAAAAAAGGGTAAACGGTGACATTTATACACTTTTCAACCTCCAATGAGCACTCAAGTCACACACACATGCACACGCCAGTGTGCGCAGACACCGGGGCGAGGCGGGTCAAAGGTCCTGCCCAAGGACACTCTCCTATCTGAGCTACAGCCGCCCACAGAACAGACCTGTATACGAACATTTCTGGTTATTCTAGACATTTTTAATTTGTTCTGTTTTCACTCAACGTTCAGTAAAACTAGACATCTAATCTATGAGCGGAATAAAAAACAGCCAGCATTTGCTATCATTGGAAATGAGCCTGTTTGATGTTGTTGAGCTGTACTGTACTAAACGGCTGGATGCGAGATAGTATTTTTAACTGCATCTTGAACATCAGAGTGAGCCGCCAGAGGGGAGCCGCCTACAGCTCGTGGCACTACAGTTCAAAGGCTTCACAGGCCAAAAGGGAGAAGATCTTTACTCTGTGTTAAATGGGATTATACCACAGAGAGGGAATCAGGATTTAAAAACGTTTAAATGAGACCGGAGCCGTTTAGATATATGATATGGGTCAATTGGACCATTTCAACCACAAATAAACAAGTTGCAGGAACCAATACTGAATAAAATTATCGAGGAACTTCAATGGTGTTTAGAATTATATATTGAAAAACTATGATGAACTTTCACATTTCATATTTAAATTAATTGCAAGGCAAATTTATTCATCGAGCACAATTCGTACACAAGGCAACGCAACATGCTTCACACAACAGGAAAGCAAAATGCAATAAAATCACAAAACAAATAAAGCCATAAAAGAGAAGTGTGTGGATCAAATCATTTCAGTCATATGCACAGCTAAACACGCACATCTCATATTATTTGAAAAGTACATTTAAAAATCACATCACAGTTGCCCCGAGTGCTGAAAATCTGTGCACTTTCATTCAGTCACTTTTTTTCATCTTTCTCAGTGAACATGAGGCAAATTGTCATCAAGTAAACAAGGCTGTGCAGTCACTTTTCCCCCACTTATCCGAGTCTGCACCAAAACCTGACCCAGATCGCTGTCTGCACCCGAAGTAAGAGGAAAGTGAGAGGAGGGGGCGATACCTTTACGCAGCGCTCAGAGTAGTGACTGCAGGGAAAGAAGGGGAGATATAACGTGTGTGCGGGTCTCTAAGCGGAGAGGAAGCACAAGCGTGCCTCGAGGGTAAGGACTGCTGCATATCAGTGGGTAAACCTGCGTATCACGTAGACGTCATTTATCTTTATTCACATTAATGTCGTTTACGAGGTCTTCTCCTTCTGGGCCTAAAACATAGATGTTCCCCGACATGTTGAGGGTTTTTTGTAAGTTCATAAATCATCGCCAGACTGAAGCCTTTTTTTGCCTCTCTCTCTTTTTTTTTTTTTTATTGCCCTCTCCCTTCTCCTTCCTCCCCCCCACCCACCCACACGGACCCCAACCTCCCCTCCCGCCCCTCTCTCTCTCTCTCCTCTCTCTCTCCCTCCTCCTCTTCCTCTTCTCTCTCTCCCCCTCCCTCCTCCCTCTCACTCTCTCCTCTCCCTCCTCCCTCCTCTCCCCCTCCTCTCTCCTCCCACCTCTCCCTCTCTCTCTCTCTCTCTCTCTCCCTCCTCTCTCCCTCCCTCCTCTCTCTCCTCTCTCCGTACTCTCTCTCTCCCCTCCTTCTCCTCTCCTCCCCTCCCCCTCTCTCTCTCTCTCCCTTTCTCACATCTCTCTTCTCCTCTCCCCCCTCCGCCTTCTCCCCCCTCTCTCCGTCTCTCCCTCTCCTCCTCCTCTTCTCCCTTCTTCCCTCTCACCTCTCCCTGCTCTCCCCCTCTCCGTTCCTTCTCCTCCTCTCCCTCTCCTTCTCTTCTCTTCTCTCTCTCTCTCTCTCTCTCTCTCTCCTCTCTCTCTCTCTCTCTCTCTCTCTCCCTCCCTCTCGCTCTCTCTCTTTGTCTCTCTCTCTCTCTGTGTGTGTGTCATGTTCAGTGTTTTGCAATTCATGTGTTTAAAGAATATATATAATAAAAAAATACATTTTTAATTTTTTTCACATTTTAAGTAGTTACCCCTAATCTGCTCTTTAAACACAGATTCAACAATGTTAAAAGATCTATGCTTCTGTCTTTACACTGCCAAATGGTGAACCTCAATCCCAAGTACACAAGAAGCAGGCTGCGCTTCTCCCAAATCCTCTACAGATAAAGTTGTTACTATGTTTATATGCGCAACAAAAATCTGATCATTATCTGATTTCTGGATTTGTCAGATTATCATATTATCACGTCACGCAAACAGTGTTAAATTAAGTGTAAATGATCTGATTTTTACCTGCTGATCATTCACACCGTGCATGAGTTAGCGAGGACGATACAGCAAAATGGAAAAAAACTGCAGCTTTGCCAACAGAGATGAGATACCATAATTATTGGGGTTTCTGATTACTCCAGTCATCTCATTTGTACTGGTCATGTAAATGTATATAGAAACTGTAAGCAATGTATTCTTCATGATCAAAGTCCTGTCCCAAATATGCAGGACATAAATTAGCAATTTTAGGATTTGGAGTAATACAAATAGACGTTATGTTAAGTTATGTTAATTCCATGATACACATAAAAAAAGTATAACAAGCTAACTATTAATAATTTCATTTCATTTCAGTATTTTTCTGGCTATGAGTCTTTTTAGAGAGTAATTGAATTGTATTGAATCAACTTCTTGTAATAATTGTAATGGTTATGCCACATTATAACATACCAGTATCACCAATTTACATGTAAAATATCTTTGCATTACCACAGCTGGAGTGCCTTAATCTGTTGCTATAGCGATGAGTGAAATGAGCCTTATGTTAAATGCATGAACCAGTTCAGAACAGTTTCCCTAAATCCCTCCCACAGACAAACTATACATTACACACATACAGCCTTCTCTGCAGCCGCCCGAGGGAAGCGCAGGCTCCTAATCTGTTTTTATGGAAATCAAACCCAGCACACGCCAAAGCATTCTACACCATCAGCATTTTAAGACTACAGAAACTAGAACCACGTACAACATATTTAACACATGTGAACTGTGTCTTAATCGTCTGATCATTCAGGCTCCTGCAGCTATAGGGTTTGCGCCGAAACACAAGGAAAGGGGCTGGGAACGACGGAATGAGGCGGTTTAGTTAAAAGATCCACAGAAGAGCTTTTCCACAATCTCCTTATAGGAATCGGAAACAGGGCCGAGCACTGTGAATGGAGGACCTCAAAGGAGTTAGGCTTCAGACGGCACAGAGGGAGGAGTCGGTTCTGTTGGGGAGAGGTGGGGATTTTCAACATTGATTTGAGATTAAACTATAGCTGCAAGATTATTCGTAATTGAATTGGTGGCAACACTCAAGGGTTCCGTGGGTTCTTTTTATGTGCAGTATGAAACCCAGGAGTTTAGACATCCATAAATATGTTTGAAATATGTGAGCTTCTTATATACACTGTTTATAAATTGATAGGTAATAGGTGTTTTATCTTTATTCCCATTTTTATATTTTGGGAACAATAGGGTAGATTTGGTATGAATATTTAAGGACAGAAGTAACTGAAGACATTGATGTGAAAGCTGTTGGGGAAAAGTGTGTAAAAATAATGGGGTATCATTTTTGAGTGCGAAGGACCACTTGTGTGAATATTTCTTAAAAAAGGGACTCGAAAAGTTTGTATTACATAAGAATAATAGGGTAGTCTTTTTGAGTGCACATTTTTGTGTCAAAGGACCACAGGTGTGATTATTTTGAAGGGGTGCACAGCGCTAAAAGTACTGCAGCACTACCTGTACATCGCCGTAATATATATATATATATATATTTATTAATTTCTTCCCGTGGCCCGCAGGCTTTATAGACAGTAAAGGACAGTGTGAAATGGGGGATGAGAGAGAAGGAAGGACATGCAGAGGATTGTCGGAGCCGAGATTCAGACTCATTTTTTGAAGAAGCACCTATTTCGAGTCATCTTTGCACAAAAAAAATACTGTCAGGAAATGTAAGAAAGCACAAACCAGTCTATCCCCATAAAAAGCACAATCATTAAGACGATGTAATCATGAATCTCTAGCAGACATAGTTTTACATGCAAAACATGAATAGATTTGGCCTTCAGCCCGCGAACACATGTTAATTTTGGCCCACGGAAAGAAAAAAGGCTCGACACCCTGGCCTTTAATGCTGGTTTCTTTTAGAAAATCACTATCTATTTAAAGGCTGCAAAGACTGATCAGACTGATAATTGTGACTCATTAACTACTAAAATAATTGTTTTGTGATCGTAGTTATCCTATTCATGGGGTTTCAGCTTCCTATTTTATGAAACGTGTTGAGGATTTTTTCCCCATTCAAAAGACATCTTTTGTTTTAATTGTAAATCGCTATGGCAACGGCTCTAATATATATTATATATTTTCTTTTTTCTTTTAAGGCATTTTTAGCCAACAGGCTTTTAATAGTGCAGTGTGAAATGGAGATGAGGCAGGGGAAGGACATGCAGCAAACTGTCAGAGCACACAAATGCTCCACTAAGCGGAATGGCCCTAATTTCTAATAACACATGACTGTAAAATGTCAACTCTTTTTATAAGTGAGTATCTAGTTAACGTACAGACCTTGTTATATTTTTACTAATATTAATTCAAACAGAGCCAATATTGTTAATTTAAATAACTTGGCCCCCGCGCTGTACTGCTTATTTTGGGCTCACCAGAGCGTGCTGCGGCTGAAAAGATGAAACACAAGCTCATGTAAGACGCTCATTAGTGTTGGGACATTTAATCGATTCAGAAATCCATCCTGATTGGTTCTCCAGAGAGGCCTGGGCCAGGCTGTGGACATCTGTAGCACTAATAGCCTGCACACAACTTTATGAAGACATCTTACTGCGCACACCGAGCCATATCCTCCCATTAAAAGGTTGCTTGCTTCTTTACAATACTTTTTTTTTAATGTAGCAGATTCTTCATGTTAAACTGCCTTTGCAAAACGTGGATAATGGCTCTGTACGTCCATATATATTCACAGACTGTTGTTCTTTGTCATGCACGGTTTGACACACAATGGGAATATTATGCAGCATGTTTTACAAGTCTGAGTTATGGTTAAGAAGATAGTGCAATTCCCTGTGATAAAATATTAACATAAAAAGTCTAGAGGCCACTTCAAACTCCGAGTGTTGTGAGTTGAATATTCACATGAAAAAGATTGATTGTGAAAGATAAACATACACAATAGACTGGCCTACAAAGAGGATTGTACAGAAGGGCATCTGGTGTAAATTAATGCCTAACAACAATGCACATGTATAAAGTCCATTATAAAGCAGCCAAAGTGAAAGTTTTGCTCTGACAAACTGGCATTCTGCTACTCCGCCCAGTCCATGCTGCCATTGTGTCCTTGGGCAAGACACTTCACCCCCCTTGCCTGTGACTATGGTGAGTGAAGGATGGGTTGGAAAAGTCGTAGGCACAAATTTGCATCCACTTTTCAGTTATTTAGCCCAAAAAGTCCCAAAGTCCTACAGTCTGGATAGAACATTGCATTCTGAATAAAAAGAGTGACAGCTACAATATAGTCTTTATTAAATGCCAAAAAGTAAGAATCTGACTTCTTTTCATTTTTTTTTTTTGCACAGTAGGAACCCTTTTTAGTTCCTGGTCCTTTATTTTAAACTTTCAGTATAGAGTAGGAACTAGGGACTGGGGCTGGGACTTTGTTAGCTCCTGCTCTTTGGCAGTTTATTTCCAGTCTGATAAACATGAACAACACACTGTTTATGTTGGGGGAAATGTTTCATTCATTTTCAGACATAGACAAAAGTTTTGATCCACAAAGAAACTATTTAGACTCAAAAGGAGAAAAAAATACTTTTGTTTTGATAATCCACATGAAATATTTATGTTCCACAATACAGATGCTAAGAGGACTGGGCGGCATCCCTGGCACTGCCCTAAACTGGTTAAAGTCCTATCTGGAAGACAGGAAGTACTTTGTTAAAATTGGTAACTGTGTCTCAGACCACATACCCCTGACCCTTTTGGGTGCCCCAAGGGTCAATCCTAGGACCACTTCTGTTCAACCTCTACATGCTGCCGTTAGGTCAGTTGATACGCAGCGAGAATGTGTCCTATCACAATTATGCAGACGACACTCAGATCTATGTTTCACTGACGACAGGTGAATATGGTACCAGTGGATTCACTCTGTCAACTGCATCCAACAGATCAGTGTGTGTGGATGCACAACAACTTTCTCCAGCTGAACTCAGACAAGACTGAAAATCATCGTTTTTGGCCACCAGAAATCAAAGAGAAAGTGTTCACAGTCACTCCAGAGTTTGCTCTAAAACCTACAAATAAGTTAGAAATCTGGGGGTAATAATGGACTTGAAACTTTTACAGCCGTCAAATCAATAACATCAAGCAGCTTTTTACCATCCAAAAAGCATTGCAAAATCAAAAGTATAGCGTCTAAACCAGACTGGAGAGACTATCCATGCGTTTTGTCTCTAGTAGAATTAGACTACTGTCACGGCTGCTCACTGGCCCTCTCTCAAACGAGCTGTAAAACAGCTGTAGTACATCCAGAACGCTGCTGCTTCGGGTCCTGACTAAGAAACAGGGAAGTAACGATCACGTTTGTCACCTGATGCTTCAGGTCTCTGCACTGGCTCCCTGTGGCTCAGAGAATATTCTTTAAAGCAGCTCTGCTTGTGGTACACAAGTCTCATCCATGGCCCATAGCTACCTAATAAGTTACATCGAAATAAGCATCATTTTCCCGGACATCACACGGTTCAGGGGCACGGACCAGTGCTCGGATCTCGGCGCTATGTGGACCACAGGCTCCTGCTGGAGTCAGGACTAGCGCTCGTTTCAGTTTTTATGCAACTTTAAATCTGGAACAGTCTTCCTGAAGATGTGGGACAGGCCTCTACTCTGACAAAATTCAAAAACAGTTTTGTTTAGCTGGTCATATGTGACTGAAATTAAAGTATTTTTATTATCACTCTTCTCTTATAAGGGTCTTAAACTGTTTTGTGATTTCCTGTCACGACCTTTGTGATTTTAATGGCATTTTGTCCTGTTGTGTAAAGCACTTTGAATTGCACTGTGTACGTAATTGGTGCTCTAACAAATAAACTTGCCTTCGATCATGGGACCCTCTTACAGAGACTAGAGTATGGGTGGGCATCAACTGGCACTGCTCTAAACTGGGTTAAAGTCCTATCTGGAAGACAGGAAATTCTTTATCGAAATTGGGTAACTGTGTCTCAGACCAGAATGCCCCTGACCTGTTGGGTGCCCCAAGGGGTCAATCCTGGGTTTACCCCTTCAAACTCTCAACCTCTACATGCTGCCGTTAGGTCAGTTGATACGCAGCCGAGAATGTGTCCTATCACAATTCAACGCAGACGTACACTCAGATCTATGTTTCAGTGAACGGCAGGTGAATATGGACCAGTGGATTCACACTCTGTCACTGCATCCAACAGATCGTCAGTGTGTGGAATGCAAAACAACTTTCTCCAGCTGAACTCAGACAAGACTGAAATTCATCGTCTTTGGGCATAGAAACAAAGAGAAAGTGTTAACTGTCACTATCCAGCGTCTCGCTGCTATTTATTAAATTACCTAAACAAATATTTCATAGAGTCTAGAAATCTGGGGGTAATAATGGTCAACTCAGATTTGAGATTTTAACAGCCACGTCAGATCAATCACATCAGCAGCTTTTTTAACCATCTAAAAAACATTGCCGAAAATCAAAAGCTATAGTGTCTAAACCAGACGCCCTGGAGAGACTTAATTCCATGTGTTTGTCTCTAGTAGATTAGACTACTGTAACGGCCTGCTCACTGGTCCTCTCAAGTACGAGCTGTAAAACAGCTGCAGCTACATCCAGAACGGCCGCTCGCTCCGGGTCCTTGACTAGAACCAGGAATTGTGAGCACCATTATTTCCTGTGCTCAGGTTCTCTGCACTGGGCGTCCAGTGGGCTTCAGGAAATAGACTTCAACACAGCAGCTCTTGGCTTGTATACAAGTCTCTCCATGGCCTAGCACCAAAGTACATCTCGGACATGTTAGTGCCATATGAACCATCTCGGACTCTGAGGACCTCAGGGACCGGCCTCCTGGCTGGTGCCCAGAGTTCAGGACTAAACATTGGGAATCTGCGTTTCAGTTTTATGCAGCTCTAAAATCTTGGAACAGTCTTCCTGAAGATGTGAGAGGGGCCTCTACTCTGGCAGCGGTCAAATCTAAACTAAAAACTATTTTGTTTGGCTGTGCATATGACTGAAATGCTTTTTTTTTGCACTCTTCTCTTTTATGTCTTGAACTAAGATTGTGATTTCTGCCATGTCTTTGTGATTTTAATGCACATTTTTTCCTGTTGTGTGAAGCACTTTGAATTGCCTTGTGTACGAATTGTGCTCTACAAAATAAACTTGGCCTTGCCTTGCCTTGCCTAATCTTAAAGCCAGTTAGACTCACTTTGAGCCACTGTCGCTGTGTGGATGCGAGTAAGGGGTACTTGGTGGTTCCTCTGATGAAATAGGAATTGGAAGATTAGGGACTTGGTACTTTCATGTGTGAAAACGACTTTTAATTACTTTTCAGCCAAGGGTTCCACAGTATGGCGTATCTAACTTGCAGATGTTTTATTAGAGCTGTTCTGTGAGCAGGGTAACGTCTCCATAGACCTGTAACTTGGCCTACCTGTTTGTCTCCATAGAGTTGGATAAGTTTATTGTGGAACATTCCAGTAATAAACCCCACCAGGTGAACCAGCCTGTAAATTAACCTCACACATTCTCCCATTGAAACTGCAATACAATCAACATTAGTGTCTATGGAGCTGATACCACTTGAATGACCTAATAACCTCTTTCAATGACCTTTTTCAGTAATTACATCAGAGTCAGTTACACAGGGGTCCTCATCGACTCACTCCCCCACACTGAGAGGAGGCCGACTGAGAGGCATTTAACGCTCGTTCAGCAGGTGAGGCCCAGCCAGGGAGCAGTGCGCAGGATGGATTATAGGTCTATGTAATGAGTAAGAGGTTTATGACTATGCTACAGACAGGAATGAATGAGAAGTCAATCTACAATTTAGAAAAAAATACAGAGAACATTGACATGTTTTTATTATCTGCATGTCAAATACAATGTAATTATGTCATTTAAAGCAACTTCAAAGGAAAGCAGAGAGGGAGATTTTCATCGTAGAAATATCAATAAAAGTTAGAGGCGCTGTATGTCTTTAAAAAACACTTGTAAAAAGGTTCAAGTCAAGGTTGAGGTACATTTTATTATTAAATTTGTCCTCTGCATTTGACCCATCCTTCAGTGCTGTTGGGGCATCCTGTCAGGAGCAGGGGACCAAGAGCAAAAACCACTTTCCTAGCATCCAAATTCTTCACCAATTCTTTTCAAGAATGCTAACTGCACTCTACCTGGTTCTCAGACCATAAATGCGAGAGCACACGGCAATATAATTTCGACTCTAAGAGCTGCTTTTACAAAATAACTGGGAGTAGAAGGAATTATCATGGGAAAATAAACAAAAGCTAGTCTGACAATGATTGCTGGACTTAAAAGAACAGGAGACGTCCAGATCGCTTCTTATGATGTCAGAACTGAGAATGGAGTGTTTTCTGAGACTCAGAGGGGAGAATACTACACAGGGTTCATCCATTAACAGCGAAGCTAAATACAACTCGAACCCAGCAACGAGCTGGCCCCTGTCCAGGGTGCACCCCGCCTAAGGCCCAAAGTCACTAGGATAGGCTCCAGTCACCCGCAACTCCTAACGGGAACAAACAGTAGAGGCAAGGCAAGTTTATTTGTAGCGCACAACTCGTTCACAAGGCAATTCAAAGTGCTTCACACAACAGGAAAAAAATGCATTCAAATCACAAGACAGAAAATCACAAAACCTTCATTTTTGTTCATTCAATTTAACAATTTTGCTGACATGGATCATGTGCTTAGTGACCCGCCAGATGGAAAACCAAATCTATTGGACCACAATGGCAGACACTCCAGACACTCTTTCCGATATTTATTTGACATTGCCAGCGTAACAGATGTCTCCAGGATTCTTTCCCATGTTTGACTATCCCTAGACGTCAGCGTGCTATCTGCCTCTGTACACGTCTGTACAGAGCATATGCATCTTTTACGACGACTATCTCATCAACGCCTCCACCTTATGGTTTGCGCTTTTTGACGGACCCGGTCTCATCTGCCCCCTCCCTAGATTTAGCTTTCGCTAAACTAATTGTCCCAGACAAAAATCGACCAAACACAACTCTTGTATGTTTCTGATTAGTAAAAAAAATTATAACATGGTTAAAAGCTCAAAAGTTATTTTGCCCTTATGGGCCCTTAAAAATATGTTTTACTTTGAAATGCACATTGTATATATTTGCAAGTATTGTATTGTATTTAAAACTATGATGACATACGAAATCACAAAAATTATGTAAACATTTTTAAACCTTACTGTGTGTTTTTCATTGTGATACAGGATGAGGTAAATTTATGACAAGGTAGCACATGTTAAATATTTCAAAAAAGTATATATGTGTCCTCAGATATTAAGTCAACCAATTTTCTACTACCCTGAATACAACGGGGTTTTAGTCAATCAGAAATAGCCATGTGGTCTTGTGAAAATGGCATATTGCATGACAGTTTCTGATGTAATTTCTGTTTTTAACAAGTTACAGCTATTAACATAAACTTTGTACTACGTATAATTCAAATGACTAAACACCAGCTCTGTGTTTTTTACTAATGTTATCCATCATCCAGACAAAACCAATCATTTTAGACTAGTTTCGTGCATATTAGGACCCATTTTTCTCCTACCTGTTTCCCTGGAGGTCTGGACAAATGCCTCCACTCCGCTCTCGCCATAGTTTCCCTCCGAGGCCAGCGTGGAGACAAAGTTCCATCCTAAAGCGGTGACGATGTCCAGCATGGCTTGAGCCTGGTATGAGTCTGGAGGCACCACGCGAGAGAAGAAGTCGTACCGTGTGTTATCGCTGAGCTCAGGAGCCGTGGACGCATAACTGATCTGAGGAATCTGAGAGAAACACAACAGAGAGGGGCAAGGTAAGCAACCACTGGAGGATAGGCCTATTCAAGGGCTATTGAACATAAGGCCTGGGGACCAAATCAGGTCCTCCAAGCATTTTGATCAAAACCATGGCTCGTTGGTCTAGGGGTATGATTCTCGCTGTGGGTGTGAGAGATCACAGGTTCAAATCCCAAACCAGCCCTTCTTATGAACCCTTGAAACCTGGATTTGAACGAATATATTTGTCCAGTTTAGTGCGTTACATCAACAGTTTATTCAAACTGAAAAACTTAAACATTAAAAAAAAAAAAAAAAAAAACGAAGTTAAAGCAAAAAATTTGGCTCATTGGTCTAGGGGTATGACTCTCACATAGGTTGTGAGAGGTCCTGGGTTCAAATCCCTATTGAGCCTTTCTTGTGACTCTTGGACTAGATTTGAATGAATTTATTTGTCTTGTTAAGTATGTTACATCAGCAGTTTATTGAAACTGAATAAGTAAAAAATTCAGGGGAAAAAAGAGGCTAAAATTTTGGAAATGTGGTTTAAGGTATACTTTATTGTAGGGAGAATTATAATAACCTAATACTACTACAGAATTGAAAGGAGACACATTGTGCAAAATATCTTTTTTATGAGGTTTTAATCATGATATAATGGTCCTCATCATGAGTGAGTTGTATTTTGATTGATTCATGCGTTAGATTACCCACCCTGCAACAATTTAACAAAATCTGCTGAGGAAAACATATTGGCAGGCGAGAGAGAGCGGTAATGAATGGCAACATGCCTGTTTTGCTGTTGGAGTTAGTCTTTGTCATTAAATGAAGCCGTACATAACAATGCATCTTAAAGCAGAACTAAGTAACATTTTCACCTTATTGTAAGTCCCTGTGATGGATAATATGTATTTTCGGGGCGTTTGAAAAGCCCATCGTCGCCCCCTGCTGTCTCTAAGCCGAAAACCAGCCTTGTAACATTCACCTATAAGACAACTCTCCTGAGAAACCCTGGCACTTTTTTTGTTTAATGTTTGGCAATGTGAAATGTTTTTGTATGTGATTATACTGTCTTATTATGATGTGAAAAAAAAAAAAAAGACTTTTTAGACTTTTTTCTGACAATGTATTTTCACAAGGGAGCAATAGATGGAGCTCAATCGCTATAGTTACTTAGTTCTGTAATAAAACAAATCAGATTAAAGCAACTGGAATGGTTGTGCTTTTAAATAATAATAATTAGGTATATTGCACTCTCATATCCAGTCATCTGATTAACTTTCTACCTTTTAATATCATCAAAAAGGTTCCCTGGGAATGTTTGTGAGAAATATATACACTATTTTAAAGCACTGTATCTGTAATGTTTACTGATATTGACCGTTAAAATAATATGATCTTGATCACATTGTGAAAACATGTGAAGCTACATGCCAGAGGCTACTTCACTCATGTCAAAGTATTGCACCCAGAAATTATGGTTTAACTTAAGTTTGTGATTTGACTCTTTCTACAATCAACATTTCAACGTAGCCCCGCATGCAAACAGTGTGTTGCAAAAAATGCGAAAAGCATTTGGAATCGTTTCTCTTCAAACTATTATCATTCGCCACATTAAAAGACCAATCGGCAATAAACAACACTGATACAGTTTTGTAATTGTTATGAGACGATGGTTAAATCATCCCCCCCCCAAAAAACATCAATGCAAAAATACACTTGTAGCTCAATTCATGTGAGGCTTGATTCACCGCCAGCCCTTTTAGTTGCAGAAATCTTCTCCCATCAATCTGGAGCTTTGTAGATCCAGTAAAATGCTTTCGCTTGTACATCCTGGTAAACAACAATAATCCACAATGTGTAAAACTCTGATAAAGTTTGTTAATTGCTGCCTACGCAATTAGTTTCTATGTGAATTCTCAGCCACTTCACCAGCCAGTACGTAAGTTACAAAGTGTGAACTATTCAAAAGTATCAAACGTTATTAATAAAGTATAATCCAGAAAACTTCATCCAAACAGTTCAACCTTGCTGCGTCCACCCTACATACATTCTGTTACTATGGACAGTGCACAGTCGACAGGTCCTGCTCCTGGATAATGGGCTCTAACAAGAGGATTGAGGGTCTGATTGATTTCCCTTCAGCACTGGTTCGAGCTGGTCCCTCATCAGGATTCAGACCGGACCAGGACCATGCGTGAGCCAGACAGCCCCCCGGCCCTGACTATACAAGTGTCTGTCAGAGGCAGAGAGCGGAGACAGGATGAATTAGAGATCTGTAACTGTAAATACTGGGCTGTCAGCGGAGGATGCTATCACAGCACAGCAGCTCCAGTCTAAATAAACAGCCGTCTGTTTATTTAGACCAACAATCCGCAGATTCTAATGGGCTTCCAAGTCCATTTTCCATTATAGACTTAAGAAAGTTTACTAAACAAGGTACAGGGAATTTTAATGATAAAACTTGGGAGGCTCAGTGATAGAGCATTTGCCCATGAAGGTTGGTGGTTCCATCCCAGTGGCGACTAGTGATCCTTGGGCAAGACTCCGCTTACCAACTCCGCTTACCTTAGTTAGCACTAAAGCATTTTCAATGGGAGGGTGAGCGTTAGCCTCCAAACAGCACAAACTATGAAAAATCAGGGCAGTTTGACAACTGACTGACGACTGGCCACTGCAAGTATTTGAACGCTCATAAATCCAGAGGTAGAGCCGTTTGCAGCACTCTGATTGACTGTGGTTTGGTGGTCCGCCCAAGTTTCACTTCACCGTCTGAAGAAGTTCTAAAGCTGTGCACGTGCCCGAAAATCCATGCATACAAATATATGTAAATAAGTGTTTGTGAGAGCTGGGAACAAGTTAGATTTCAAACCTTCTCCAGTTTGAAAATCATGTGTCTGAGCTTTAACAAACCAAAGACAGAGTTACATCGCAGCTGTTTAACATTGCCCTCTTGTTAGCTTTAGCGCTGTGAGCTGAATACACAACAATTAAATTGCTTATGTTTATTTATAGTTGTTTTTTGTTTTTTTTAATCAATCCCTGCTCTACACATCTCTCTAAATGAGTCCAGTCCTGATAAGACCCAGCTGTTACACAGGTCACATGATCACAAGTCACATGACAGAACTAGGGCGGGACTCCAGGGACCCACATCCACAGTCAACTGCAGTGCATACTTGGACTACATTTTACACATGTTTCTATACTATTATTACTGCCTTTTTATTGTTATGTTTTCTCTTTGGTCTCTCATGTTTTTTGTATTTGTTTTAGAGCTTTTGTATGTTAATAATGTTGGTCTAAAATGTTCAAACACCATATTGAAATTGATACTAAACAGGCACCTAATCTGGACTCGACAACACCTAGAAAAGGACCAAACCAAATGCAGCACTCTACACATTTACAGACCACCTCAATAAGAAGATTATATGACTTTGTTTTTGAAACATAGAATATGGCACCAATTTACTCAAATTCATTATATGTCCATGTTTTGGCACTACTCAGGAACTACTCCTAAAAAAAAAAGCAAAGTAAGTTCGTGAATGAACATGTTTTTACACGAAAATTGTAGCATGACAAGCCAGCCACTGCAAATAATTAGTCCCACAAGTTCTTCAACCCAATCCCAGCTGTTTGTGGCAAGTATCAAGGCATTTCCTCTCAAGTATCTGCTTTTTCATTTCCTTGTGTGTCATACAGATGGCACTTGCTTTTCCTTGATTGGTTAATCTACTTGTCAATCATTCAGTTGTCGTCATCTGGACTCTATTTTAGAAAAACAAAACATTTCGACTCTCATCCAAGAGTCATTCTCAATCTGTGAAACAAGTCTGAGAACTCAGGTTTATGTCCTACTCTGTGAAAGCCCTGCCCACAGGGCGGGACCCCTGATAATGGGCCATCGAAACCAACTGGGATGGGCCTATTGTTCACTGACTTTGGCTCCCTCCCTGAGTCCCTTTATTAGCATCCGAATGCCTCGGGCGTCTCCAGGGTTTCAGCAGACCATTATAAACAACTGGAAGGTTGAATCTTAAACCTCCATTACGATTTAATGAAGGATTCTCTTTTTAACAAAGATTGCCTCCTTAACTCCTCTTTCAAACCATCTTTTCTCCTGCTCAGAATCTCCACCTCACTGTCTTCAATAGAGTGGTTTGTGGCTTTGAGATGAAGATGCACGGCGCTCTGGGTCCTGAACTCGCGTGTCTTCTGTGCTGAATAAAGCCTCTTGTGGGGCTTTATTATAAACTGTTGATGTGGGAGAAAATAGCATTGTTTCTTTGGCCTACATCATCACAGAAACATCACTTCCTACAGCAGAAGAACAGTCAGACTGGAATACACAGGACCGCAATGTCTGAGGGTTCATGTCTCCATGTCCCCTTTCTTATAAATGAAAACAACATCATTGAAAAGAACATCATTGATGTGTTATTGGTGGTATAGGCGATGATTTAAATTGGTGATTATCTTTATTGGTAGGGGTGTGGAATGATGCTTCGTGTCACAATGCATCGCACCATGATCCACTGCGATTCTTAAATGTCACGATACACATCGTACACATGTCTCGATCCATATCGATGCAAAATTGAGAAAACAGAATTGAAAAGTCGACATTAAAACGGCACCGCAGCCATGTTCTGGCAGTCTGCTGCGTGGCATCTCACGCAGACAAATGCAAGCATCAAACGACATTCTCCACTCAAACACGCACGTAACATGCTCGACACTGCTTTGACGATGAGTCTGAAATTATTCTCCGCACTTCAAACCTCCTGTGTGTTTGGGAGAGAGGAACGCAGAGCACTAAACGAGAGACACCAGGCGCCGCACACACACGCACACAGAAGCACACGGACAAATGCGGACACACACACACTGCCCGGCACAGAGCACGCGCCCGGGACAAAGCAGACAGTGATCAACAGCATGTGTTTCCAACAAATAAATCTGGCAAAACATTTTGCCAAACTGCTGTAAAAACGCAGAAGCACATGTTTAAGCAGTAAATCTCCCATGTGCAATGTCATAAGCACAGGCTAAATGTATCAAGCAGTTCAGACGAAGAAGATGTGGCCTAAATGTAACGGAAATATATAAGAGCTTATATTAAGCCTCGTAAAAACAAATGCCATGAAATCAATTAGGCTACAATTGTGCAGTTCATCTATTATTCTTTGCAATAACAATAATCAAAAGACAAAATGTATTATTTTGCAGGTTTTTTGTCACCAAAGTGTGAATAATGACATTCAAATCTAATGGGGGAGCTTGTCCTATAGTAAAATAACTCACAATAATGTAGGTCCCGTGACAGGAGCATTTCCACATCCGGAAGAAATGTATCTCATCATTAATAAATCATGGACTCATCACAGACACTGATACAAAACAAACAGGCTGATTGGATTACACAGTGGTTTGAAGTTGCATTGAAAAGCAATAGGTTTTGGCCACTCTATGACATATCTATAAACATTATACAGATTCTTGATTGGTTAATAAGGTCAGTGATAGAGACGACAGATGGGAACGATCACTGGCATATTTCCTCTGACAGATGTTCATATATATATCTACAGTTTACTTTAATTCCTCGCCAAAATTGTGCATAGTGCTGTTGTAGAGCTGTTAACGCATGTTTTATTTTATTTTTTATACTTTTTTCTTTTTCATAACCACTGTGACGAACCTTCTAAGAGAAATCCTAATCTTAAATCGCAGAAGATTATTGCTTCATACACAAACTAAAACTCTGAAGCATTAATCTGCTCATGATGGAAATTAATAGAAAATGACGACACCTCCAGATTAACCATGATATTGTGTACTTTCTTATCTTTTTATAACTGTCTTCCAAGAAAAAGTACAACTCAGGCATCTCCACTTTAGACATTCTTTTTTAAATACTTATTAATCGTGTTATATTTCAGAACGTTTAATCTGGTTATGGCAGATGATGAAGAATAATGCCAACACTTGACTTCAGGCCTGGTGATTGGTTCATATTCAATCAGAGTTTGCTTATCGAAACCAATGTATTTCTATAACCAGCCGGGGAAGAATACTTTAAGAATGTATTTAGTTTCAAAAAACTGGATACTTGCATTCAAATGTACAGTATTTTGTAACATATTCTGATACATGGTCCAATCATAGTACTGCATCCTGAATACATAGAATACGTTCACGTTGAGTTGCATTTTATTGTAATGGGGATTAAATCAGCTTCATGTTTGCACAGTTATTATTATTATTATTATTATTATTATTATTATTATTATTATTATTATTATTATTATTATTATTATTATTATTATTATATATTATTATTAATCTCTAACTAAAGTAGGAAAAATCACACACACATGCAGCGCAAGAGCTCGAGTTTTATAATAATAATAATAATAAATAATAATAATAATAATAATAATAATAATAATAATATAATATAATATAATAATAATAATAATAATAATAAAAAAAAATAAAAAATAAAAATAAAAAATAAATAAAAATAATGATAATGGTAATAATAAAAATCATCTCAATACCACCAAAAGAAGGAGAAGCAGTTACTCAAAATTAGTATTTTGAACATGTATTTTTGGTATGTGCTCTCTTGCTGAAATATCATAGTCAGAACTTTCTACTGCAAATGTATGTCATTTTACCACTATAATCTCACATTGCATTGTATATAAATGTATGTTCCCAGCTCTAAATGCACAGTGGCTCTGTCAAATTTCTGTTAAAAGTATGAACATTTCAATGACTTCACTATATTTTCCTTTCTAGTCTGTGGCCCTTCGCTACTAATATATTTCAGTATGTGGCCCTCCGTGAAAATAAATTTTGGACACCCCCGATTTAGTCAGCAGTAGTTAAAGTGCTTTCCATGATGACACAAAAGGCTAAGTAAGTCAAAGTGCCCTCAATAGAACAGTCTTTGGTTCATTATCAATTCAAAACTGACTCTAGGACTCAAGTGTTGCCTCTCTCTCTCTCCAAATTAAGTTTGAGATGTGCAGGGCAGCTACAGTACAAGCCACAGTTTAAACAGACAGATAAGGGGCACAGCTGGGAACAGTTTTGAGTCGTATTCAAACGTATTCTACAAACCAGCAAAATGGTCTTTTAGCAACCGTGAAAAAGAGAGAATGAAACAAGACGTGACACAATTATCCGTCTTCCACTGTTTGAGGCACATTTGGACAATATTACTATTAGCATACTCAAGTCCTAAAGCTTAAGCTGCGGAGGTTGCATATCAGTTGTTGTTGCCATGTTTTACGGTTGCATGCCTCTTGTCGGACGCCATGTTGGATGTGCGTTTTGATGACAGTGACTGATGCTCGTCATCGTCTCCAGCGTTCTGCCCCACTGAACAGGTGAAGCAGAAATGCATCTGAAGTGACAGCAAACGTCCATCATGTCCCTCCAACTGTGCTCGCGTCTTTATTTTTAAATGAAAATCCCATTTGCCATCAAATCGTCATTCCAACAAGAAGCGCTTTTAGCCTACAGGTAAATGCCTCTGTTGGGCATGGCAAGGATCAAACGCAGATGAACTTGAGTAATACTTGTTTAATTTTATATTTAATTCACAGCAAATAGTATCAAAAGGGATTTTTGCACTCAAACAGAGGTTTATATCAGCACAAGGTTTAAGTTGAAGTTAGAGAGAAGGCAACACAGATGCAAACAAACAACAAATGCCAAAATCAGCCCTAATGATAGGCCTGTCACTGTAGCACATTTTGTTGTGTGGTACGAAATATTTTTGGTCTAGTCAACACCTCAATCTGGTGAAGCTGGCAGAGGAAGATAGAAATCATGCAGCCGAAATATCGCTCTTTGAATAATACAAAATGAAAGGCTTCTGGTTGTAATAAAAAAAGGTAAAGTAATTGCTACCTAATATTTTACCTGACCACATGTATTAAATAGATTTGCCATTTTCCATCTTTTTCCACAGAACCAGGTCACAAAGGCAGAAATCTGAGCAGAGAGACCCTCGCCCCAAACACTTCTTCCAGCTCCTCCGGGGGATGGATCCTGAGGCGTTCCCAGGGCACAGAGAGACATAATCCCTCGAGCACGTCCTGGGTCTTCCCCTGGGCCTCAGCTGGCTCTTATTGACGGGGAGGAGCAGCGGCTCTTCTCCGAGCTCGTCCCGTGTGACAGAACTCGTTATCTTTATCTATTTGGTCATACCCAACGCTCATGACCATAGGTGAGGGTAGCAACGTAGATTGACCGGTAAATCGAGAGCTTTGTCTTTCAACTCAGCTCCTTCTTCACCGATCCAACTGTCAAACAAACGCTCCATCCTTCCCTCACTCAGGAACAAGACCAAGAGATACTTGAGCTCCTCCACTTGGAGCAGAGTCTCTCCACCCACAGGGGAGGACAGGACACCTTTTTTACGGTCGAGAACCATGACCTAGATTTGGAGTTGTTGATTTTCATGAGAGCAGGTATCTATACTTTCTACTCCACTTCTGAAACGCACAAAATCTCTTTTCATGATTCGAGACTATCTGAAATGGCTGGGGGTTGTGTTTTAGCATGTTTGAAATTACATCTTGCCTGAGTTCAAGTCCTGGCTTTGAACCAAAATATATGCACAAAATGTACTTCAAATATTAAGAAATAGATTGCGTTGCATCTGTTGACCGAAAATTAGCAAATGTATTAATCAAGATCACTGCATTTGACTAATTCAAAAATGTTAAATAGTTATACATACAGTTTTGGCTCATTAATATGTAATTTTACTTAAACTTGAGAACTTCTTCCACCAGTTTTGTTGTTTTTTTTGTTTTGTTTTGTTTAGAAAGTGGCGAGAGTGGTCGACACTACACAGAGCAGTGTTTGGACTTAAAACCAGCAGTGGACGGTGAGCAGGCCACACAGACAGCTTTCATCTGCTGCAGAGGGGGAGTGAAGGAGAGAGGGGGAGGTGGAAGAGAGAGGGAGGTGGGAAAGAGTTCAGCCTCAGATTAGTCATGGAGTGAAAACAGGGTTATCCTCCCTGAGCAAAACAAACAACAAACAAACCCAAGTCTGCGAGCTTCTTTTGTTATGGCTCAAAATGAACACAAAAATGAATCAATACTGTATATAAATATGAGTTGATCTGTATTTTAGTGTGGTGATCAGTATTTTATGCTTATGTGTTGACTGTTGCTGCGAAAAAGAAAAAAAACAAAAAAAATCTTGGGGCTAATAAAGATATCTTGAACTTTGAATTATTCCCACTCACTTCACCATTTGGCAATATGGAGTAACTCGTGGTACAATTACGAACACATAATTGGATAAGAAATCTCAAAAGGTAATTTCAGAATTTAACATAGTTGTTCACCGGGTTTACTCCAGACTGCAACAGAAAAAGAACGCATTCGGTTTTCTAATTCAAAAACTCTGATATTCTAAACACTACATTTTGGCATTTCTGAAGAATGAAGCAAACTATTGGCATCCCTCCCATCTCTTGCTTTCATGTTCATTGAAGCATAATATTCTCTGTGATCGTCCCCGAGTTTGTTTGTTGAGTTTGTTGTTGGGCCTGTATCCTCTTAGTGATATCTGACACTGACCGGTCTCGGATCAGCAGGACTTCGGTCGGAGCATTGATTCTGCGGGGGTGCAGCGGTCTCAGTTTCGGAGCTAAATAATGAGGGACACAAACCAAAGTATTTTGGGGAAGAAACTGACACCATCCTCTGCGGTTTATTTTACCGTCTAAAGGACAGGAGGGGTTTGACTGCCTTTGAGAAACCTGTAGTCAGGATTTTACATCAGGCAAAACAAAACTGATCTGTTAGAACATCCTGCTCTGCTCATAATCATTTTGCTGATTAGTTTGAATTCTTAGTTCATTCATCTGCCCCATGAATTGAGTTGTAAAATACTGAACGATATCACCTCTACATTTTGATAAGCATGTTATAGGATAAGAACCATGTGGAAGCAAGTGTCTATCTCAAACAGTTGTTTCTTTGTCACACACGAGAGGAGACAAACAACAGCAACCAGCGTCACTCATCGCACCAGGGTTAACGTTGAACACATTGGCAGCAACGAACTGCAGCAGCCAACGACAGCTTCAGAAGCCGTGCTCATTTCCAGGGCAGATCGTGAGTCTCCCACACATTTGATTGGCTGTCAATGCCTTCAGGGGTGAAAAGTCGCATGTATGAAGTCAGGAGGGGTTTGCAGGAATTGACTAAAATATTTGTATAGCTTCGCATTGAAAGAAAAGCTGACCATGGGCAGGATAGGCAGCAGCTGTCTTTCATTGGCATATCCAAATAGTAGTTTTATAAAATTTTAAATAGGAAATTTGGACCCGTGCGATTTGTTTTAAAAAATTCATGTTGATTCTGAATTTGAGTAGTTCTCCGTTCGGCTCATTGCTCTGTCAAAGAAAATCTGACTGACTGTAGTGTGGACAAAGGCGACATGCATGAGAGTGAGGTTTTCATGAGCGCTACTTTCGCTTGGTGCCAATCTGAGGGAGACTGGCATTTTTGCATTGCTGCACAGGTTCAATTAGGAAATGAATGGAGAAAGAGTGACGTCGCCCCCTGTGTGTCGAGGTGAGGTAAAAGAGAAAAACAAGCGATGTTTGTTCACTAGCAGGGACCACAACAAATGGCATATGAGAGAATGTTTATTGATAATAGTGATGATGGATCGATGATGGATCGATGATAGATCGATGATGGATCGATGATGGGATCGATGATGGAATGATCAGAGTTGGCTGGGCATAGAGACTGTGGATGGGGGCTCTGTCTCGGGTAATCAGCCCAGCCGATTCAGAACCCCCCATCCTAAGATGGTGATGTGTTACGGTGAAGATGATAGAGACATGGGGTGGGAGGGTGGGGTCGAGAGAGTCGAGACAACAAGAGATTGTTGTCTGCGATAGAAGAGGAAAGTCTTTATTCTTCTGTTGTTGTCTGGGCTTTGGGACACTTTTCTCTCAGCCTATCTGCATTCTAAATAAATAAATCTAAAATATAAAACAAATCTAATAAAAACAAAATTAAATATATAATCTTTATCTTATATACAGTATATGTTATAAATAATAATAAAAGACAGTCAGAGGACAACACACTTCTTATGCCAGGTTAAAAGTCTTAAACGAGACCTCAAAAGCATCAACTGAAGCTGAAGTTAGCTCAGAGACAGGATGTGAACAGGCTCTTTTGGAAATCCCACCCCGAAAAGCCGCTGGACCAGACTGTGTCTCCCCTCCACCCTGAGATTTTGTTGCAGATAAGCTGATTCTCGTCTTCCGAGACATTTTCAACACCTCCCTTGAGTCATGCCACGTCCCAGCTCTGCATTCAACACCATCCTCCCTGCTCTGCTCCAGGACAAGCTCTCCCAGCTCAACGTCCCCGAATCCATCTGCAGGTGGATCACTGACTTCCTGACGGATCTGAGGCAGTGCCTGGGGGGGAAGAATGTCTCAGACACTCAGCACAGGCTCTCCACAGGGCTGTGTACTTTCTCCTCTGCTCTTTCCTCCTGTACAGAAACTGCTGCATCTCCAGCCACGACTCCGTAAAACTGATCAAGTTTGCAGACGACACCACCCTCATCGGGCTCATCTCGGACGAGGATGAGTCTGTCTACAGAAGGGAGGTGGACTGGCTGGTGTCCTGGTGCAGCAGTAAAACCTGGGGCTCCACTTCCAGAAGACAGTTGAGATGATAATGGACTTCAGGAAAGTCAAGTTACATTTACTACATTTACTAGATTTATTTGATCAGTAGTAACTCATGATGTTCATACATCAGCAACGAATCTATGGTCCTCATGACAAACCAAGCAGCACGCCAGCCACCCCGGCACCATCTTGGTCAGTCCAATTCAGAATGGATCATGAATCAGTTTAATCAGGGGGGGGAGGAGACTACTACAAGAATGAATTGAACTGAATCATGTTCCTCACTCATGGTTCAAATGTTCTGGTACATAAATTTGAATTTGCAACCAAACTATTGCTGGTATTAGACCGAAATTGTAAATGTTGATTAGAAAATGATGAAAGTTATGTCTACTTTGCCACGTTCTGTTGACATCCTCAGATGGTTTGGCATATCAGGATTTGCCAGAGGAAGCACCCGTATCAGGTGGTGTTCTAGAGAGTCGTGAACAGATGGGGATGGAACATGGTGTGAGTGAATAGCGACGCTACCACAATGGGCATGTGACTAATGTGTTGAGGGCACAATTACAGCAGGGAAGATATTGCAGTAATGAGAATACATTGCGTATCGATTGTGGCCCAAATAAAATCTGGACATCTGATTCACATTCCAACTTCTAAATATCATAAAAAATGTCTCTGGAAAAGGTTTTGAGAAAAGTATTTCATTATAACATTTACTGTTACCGACAATACCAATTATGTCATTTATGTGATGTCTGAGTGAGAAAAAATAAAGTGAGATGAAGCTGTGTAATGATGTAATAAACACCCTAAATCACTGGCTTAAATTTACTAAACAATCAAAGTAAATGTTGTTTTTTGAAAATCAGTTGTGATTTTTTCTCTTTAAACTTCAATCTCTTTGCTTAATCAAAAGATTAATAATTATTCCAGCCGCTTTATACACAACTCCTACACATAGCGTCTTCACTGCTGTTTTGTTCAGAAAAAAACTAGACCATCAACTTTGCTATCACCTAAAGGAAAATGTAAATAACTTTTTAATCTGAAAACTCCTGTCCGCAAAAAACGTCTTCCCGGCTGAATAAAGATTTTCACTTATATAATCATCTGCAGTAAAAAGGTTGTCGCTCTGCAGGAAAAACGGCTTTCACAGAAGAGCAGTTAATTACTGACCATTCTCTAAATAACAATAGACAGTGACCAAAAACCGAGCTAATTGCTGTATTTGTAGAAACGCACAGCTGAGGAAAGGCCACAGTTCAAAGTATGTGGGCGAAAAACTGAGAAAAGAAAGCAAAATGAGCACCTTTTAGAACAAACAAAGGAATGCAAGTGAGATTTCAACAATAGAAGAATGTGTTTGGAGCTGGAATTTATGCATTTTTATAGAATAAGCTTGACATTAATGTGACACTGTGAACAATAAAAATATCAATATCTTCAATATCTTTAGACAAAAAATAAAGTTGGGGGTGTGGTGTATAGAGTTGATCATAACAGACCATCATTTTACATTTTGATCATTGTAATGCCCATCAAAAATGGCTTAGATATGTGTAATATGTAAATGAGTACAGGGATGTGGGCGGGGATAGGGGGTAGGTGAAAACTGAAATTTTCTGAGCAATACAGGAGTACTTAAACATGCTTGAATTAATCAAAATACAACTTTGACCATACCAATGATGAGGCATTTGCATAACATGTCATGGCTGTTGTTGTTGTTGTTGTTGTTGTTGTTGTTGTTGTTGACATAGCATTAGCCCAGAAGAGTGAAAAGGATTATTCTGTTGATGTTAAAATACAGCAGGTGGCGCTAGCATCACAGCTACCGTCAGCATACTCGTATACTTAAATTTGTACCATGGGACAATTTTTGATTTTTTTTTATCTTCCTTGTCTTCGTATCTGTGTTTGGTACAACAATTTGCCCCTGTAGTTGTTGGTGAAGCTCTTCTACATTTAAATGAATGGTTTGATTTCCCCATTGTCCAAACATTCCATGCTCACTGCTCAGTTTGCCCTAAGTAGCACAAGGAGACAGTTCAATAGAGACCAGATTTCAAAACGAGGTCACTGATAAGGAAAGTGCATGGTAATTTGAAGATTACATCGTAAGTAACAGTAGTAATTACAGTGAGGATACACAAACTATACACTATATGGAGTTCAAATCACGGTTGGTTCAAACTGTGAAGTGAAAGCCCATATACATAATGTACACTCTTTGTACCAGGAGAATGTTTAAACCTAATTTTGGATGTCGTTTTGATAACGTTTGAACAGTTCAAAGTAAAAGGTACAGCATATAAATATACAATGTTGATAACAAGTTGATGAAAAAAGAAATATGCACAACTGAAACATAACCATTTCTTTTTTACACTTCAGTTCAATCGAAGTCCCTCAAAGATCCTACAGAGGCGACAAGTGTAAAAGCATTAGCATCCTTAAAGTTAAAATGATATCACTGAAATAAGAACATAAAGGTGCAGTGTTCAGACCTGATTGTGTGTAATGAATATAGCACTAAACAGAAGTGTGTCCTCAGTGTTTGAATCTGATACTGACAGACTGCAGCTGGATCCTGTGACATGTTCCAGTCAACACAATTACAAACGTGCAGAGCAGAGGCTATTCGCTGCTGTATTTAATGAAAACTCAAGTGTATTCAAAGTCATACACGCAATTAACAATGAAAGTCAACTATACCACGAATGTTATATGCACATAAACCAGAAACATTCAAACAGTCTTTTGTAAAATTAACAAGTTTAGTCCTAATGCTCTAAAGTAATGTTTCTGGTAAGCCAAAAATGTATTATTATTATTATATTATTTTTATTTTATTTTTTTACAATACTTTAACAAACCAAATCCTGTCTCCACCATTTCCGGTAAGCATGATTGACAAGTGGATTGACACATGGTCCATTTATATCAAAACAAACATGGTAGATTTGAGTAAAAAAGAAAGAAAAACATAATAAAGACAGAGAAACAGTGCAGATTGCAGAAAACAACAAATTCAGTTATGCAAGTTTGGGATATAATATAATAATATTTAGCACGACAAAAACAGATGTCTATTTGGGAATGAAATTGTAGCAAAATACAGAGAGATATATGTTAAGCTTTTCAGCCCCACATGGCCTTCCTCAGGGTGCCAAACGTATATTCTGTTCTAAATGAAAGACGTGCTGCATTCAAACAGAAAGTAGGAGGGACTGACTTGCAACCAAGTAGTTGTTAGTTGCCTCAACAAATTGAAATTGTAATTCTTTTATTATCTTGTAGACGATATATAGCAAATCTCAAATCTTGAGTGGATTTTAGGAATGTGTCACAGCTGATGTTTAGTGAAGTCTACTGGTGCAAGTTTGAGTCCATTTCTACAACCTATAGTTGGAAAATGGCTGTGTATTAGTAGTTAATAGTTAACATTGCATAAATCTTCCATAATAACTGTCTTCTGGTTGGTGAAACTTTCTCTGTCAGATCTCCACCTCCTGCTGACTCCTGAGGATCTACTAATAGGCTTCAAGTGAAGTCTGTCCTTCTGAGAGACTGATTTTGGGCCAGTGAAAGATTTTTCGATCTAGGTTTCTGTATTTCTTAAAAAGAGGCTCCTCTGTGTTTCTCCTTTGTTGCTATAAGAGTATTGTGGCGTAGCACGGAACAGAATTGATAGAAGAATATCTCTAAAAGTTAACACTGTGCGCGTCGTGTGTCTTTTAATAGCATAAAATAAATACACTCGACTCAGACAGCTTTGTCGTAAAACATATCTGTCAGTCATGTATTTGAAAGCCTATACTTCTTAGTTAACACTGAATATAATATTCATAATTCAGAATGAAAGAGTGGTAATATGCTACTTACAGTCAAAGAGGTTATTTTCCATGGCAGAAAACTACACCTTATCATATTACACATTGCTGAAGTCAGTCAGTGAATTATTGTAATGACTTTAACTTGTCTATAATGTGGTAATAGTTGAAAGTAGTAATCCGGACTATGGGTACTGAGTTGACATTGTTTTGCCAAAAAGTGTTTTGTAAATGATAAAACTTGCAAAAAGATAGGATTGCAAAAAAAAAACTAAGGTATATTTTTACAAACTGTAAAAAAAAATAAAAAAAATGATGTGTACACAGAGTCCAGCATGCATGCACTTTCCGAGGTGTTCCTGAATGTGACGTGAGACTGACCCTACACTGAGTATCAGCAGACGCCTGCCACCCTCCATCATGTCCCAGGGCGAGCTCACAAAGCTTAACCCCAAAACGTCAGTCCTCCCCTGGGCTACACTGCACGAATGCTGCTGAAGTGGAGTGTAAGAAGCAAAACTAAGGATGTCTTTTAATGATGACGATGAAGAAACCCATCATGGCCACACACTATTGCATCATCGATGATGGGACAATTGAAGTAAGACATTTGGTACAGTCATGACCTAATGTAATGACATCAAATGGGCAAATACAGCCCAGATTTCCCACTGAGATTAATATAATAATTTTACATCATTATACAATGGATCTCGATGATCACCGATTGTTTGGTTTTCTAAGTAAATTTCCATACATTTTTCGAAAAGACTTTCTGCATACAAAAGAGATGTAATGTTTAAAACTTACAACAATGTGGCAACTACTGAGCATAACACCTATAACAGTATTCAAAATCTGTTTCTGAAACTTTACAAACTACTATGTTTTGCTGCTATGTTTAGCCAAATTTGAGGTTTTACATCTGTTATTTGGACTTTTTAAACAACTGCTCAATCATGGACACACATAGAAGGCTAGCCTCCTGCCTTTGAACTCTTTTCGAAAGGCCTATCGAGAAAATGAATGGGAAATACACTTCCAGAATGACGGCAGACTTCACAGTGGACACGGGCATAGTGAGTTCCATAATACTCATGTGGGGTTGGGGACACAAACTTATTCTTAAACACTTTTTAAAAAAAAGAATCATCCTGATCAGGGCTGGTGACTGAGAGCGCTACAAAGATGCAAAGTATGGATTTTGCAAAGACGTGTCCAGAGCTAGATCACACTACAATACGAGTCTGAAGCAGCAGTTCTCTCAGAGATATATATATATATATATATATATATATATATATATATATATATATATATATATATATATATATATATATATATATATATATTGTGTGTGTGTGTGTGTGTATGCACACAATGCATCTGGTTTGTCCAATGTAATTGCTATGCCCATATCATATTTAAATAAAAACGACCCCACTAACAGTAACAATGGGGATAGAGTTTAAAAGGAAATTGGTTATCCACAACACTTGTTAACCACCCTCAGCTACATCTACAAGATTTCACATATTGTTTAGGTTCTCTTAATAAACCCTTAAACTCTTGCCCAGTTGTCTCCCTCCCTGGCCGACACCCCTCCTCCTTCTGAGTTAAATTAAATTTATTTTTGCAATGCCCAAAATCACAACAGCAGTTCCCCCGAAGGGCAAAAGTAAAAAGCAGATTAACCAATGTTCATAGGAAATTGGCAAATGGATCATGTCCAAACATCCCCTGTCCTTACACCCTCCTCGGTAAGGAAAAACTACAAAACCCTTTGTGAAATGGTATAAACCATGGGAGAAGACTGAGAGATCCTACTCCCACGGACAGACAGGCTGAGTTCAAGTTCACCCGCAACTGTAGCCCCTAACCACATCCACATGATTGTCCTGTCAGAGCAGGGGTCTGGAGTTTTGCCTGATGCCTCAGCTGCCTCTGTCCCTACTAATGGGATATCCTGAGGGCACTGCGAGAGGGTTAAACATGGAGCTGCCTTCTCTCCAGACAAACAAAGGTTAATGCTAGCATTAGCCCCAATTTCCTTGTATCAAAATGAGTCTGAATCATCAATGCCTCAAGCTATTTTTAACGTAGTTATTGTTGTTTTTTTACATAAATGGCTAAAAGATGACCTCAAATCAATAAAAAGAGTAATAGATGCCTTTGGGCTTCTCTCATGTGCATGGATATTTTTGTCCATATTTGAAAACCTCAGAGCTATTCCACTACGGTTCATTGCACAAAGATTTGAAAAGCAGGCATGATTTAATATGGTTACTATCAGAAAAAGAGAAAACCACTGCACATGTCTGATTAGATAAACACTACATATATACAGAACATATAAACAAATAAATCAGACAAGCTTTATTGCCATTATCGGTGAACAAAATTCACAAACTAGGAATGTGCTTTGCAGTACGGTACAACATGAAACAATGACTAAATAGTAGTAAAATAGAAACTATGATTAAAATACAAATGTGTGCTGCCGGAGACAGGCACACACTGCAGCACATTGTGTGTTTTGAGCTGATGTGGGCTCCCACTTGACGTCCTGAGTGATGGTGGTGCCGAGGAAGCAGAAAGAGTCCGCCATGGTGATGATGGAATCTGTCAGGACAAAGGGGGGCTGGGACTTTACTGAAATCCACAAACATCTCCACTGTCTTCTGGGCATTGAACTCCAGGTTGTTACCGCTGCACCAGGACACCAGCCGGTCCACCTCCCTCCTGTAGACAGACTCATCCCCCGAGATGAGCCCGATGAGGGTGGTGTCGTCCGCAAACTGGATCAGTTTTACGCAGTAGTGGCTGGAGGTGCAGCAGTTTGTGTACAGGGAGAAGAGCAGAGGAGAAAGAACACAGCCCTGTGGAGAGCCTTTGCTGATAGGCCGAGTCTCTGAGACATTCTTCCCCAGCCGCACGCACTGCCTCCGATCTGTCAGGAAGTCAGTGATCCACCTGCAGGTTGGAGTCAGGCACACTGACAAGGATCCAAACAGGATCCTGGCCTAGGTTCCTGGGAAGTCCAGATGCTGCAGGATGAAGTGGAGTGCCAGGTTGATGACGTCATATAAAAGAACTTGAGGTGGGGCGCTCAAATGACTTCATGACAACGGATGTCAGAAATATGCACCATAAGATAGTTGTTTGTAGTCCAGACCAAGCTGACACGTTCTTCACTCATGGTTCAAAATCAGGTACAGGTCCTTTATGTATTATGTAAATTCTCAATTATATAAATTTACAGATTGGTAAATACAATAAAAGGTTAAACACAATGTTATGAAGGAAAATGCTACTACAGTAATGACGCAAAATAGTGAAATACTGAACTTTCCGAAAAAATAAGATTGGATAGGATTTCCAGGTAGAAGAATGACTCAATTTAGAACAAAAACAGATGCAATTTTACAAAGCCGTACAACCCTGACCTTATGAAAGGGATCAGGGATATCGTGTCATGACAGTGCTAAAAGGAAACATTTGCTAAGAAACCGCAACAGATTTAGTCAGAGGTCGAAGTTCATCTGCTCCAATCTGTGCAGTTTTCTTTTTTTTCTTTTTTTTTTAAACAAAACAAAAGAGAGACAGGAGATAAGAAGCCTGTTTTAATCCCTCAAGTCTACAGTCAAATGTTTTGGTCAACTCCTCAGTGCGGAGCAAGAGAACTAATCCTTTGACTATAATCAAGTTATTTTGAAGAGTATTGTGGTATTGCAGTGGTGGTAATTGTGGAAGTTGGATACAACAATAAAAATCAGATTTTTGAGACGAAATGCTATATTTGGGTGATGCCCCACTGAAGGTTTTCTTCTCTCCCCAGCCCCACCACCTATTTGTAAATTTGAATTGTTGTTATTTATTAGTCATCGTAGCTGTAATGATAGTAATAGTATTAATAGTAGTAGTAGGATTAGCTGATAATTTTGTTATTGTAAAGTCAAATCAAAATCAAGTTTAGGTTTAGATGTCATCATCATTTATGAATAATAGTACAAGTCATCAGTTAATCAAAATGTATTTATAGGGCACCAAATGCAATATAAAGGCTTTTACAGACATTAAATTTACAATAAATGTGAATTCAAATCACAATCAAATTTAAAAGGACAATATTAACAAATTAAAGCATAAATAGTCATTTTTACATTAATTTTCGAAGAGAAAGTGCAGACAAATTTCACTCATAAACCAAAAATAAAATGTTTTGAACCTGGATTTAAACATTGCCAGAGTAGTAGTAGTAGTAATAGTAGTAATGATAATAATAGTAGTGCATATAATGTAAGCCAGAACAGTAGTAACAATAGTATAATTCTGATTAGACTATAATAACATAGACTAACTGTTACACAAATAGATAATACAAACAAAGTAAAGATTATGCCAAAACTAATGTATTTTATACAACAGCTAAATAAACATTTTATTAAGGGGTTTCAGGCAACGATTCCTTCCTGACTTGAAAGGATTTTGTGAAGACCTTTCTCCATTCAAAATATATAATATTTTGATTTGAATTGCTGAGGAAAGCCAAGCTGCCAGCGCAGACATTGAGTCCATCCTCACCTCCTCCATCACCGTATGGTGCGCTGGAGCCACATGCCATTTTAATTATATTAGTACATTTAAAATGCTTTGCATGCCAAATTTTGCTATTGTTCTTCTTCATTGTTGTATGTTGCACCTTAATGCAAAAGCAAGTTCCTAGTTTCTGACATTTATTCAATGACAAAAAAAAACCTTTCCTGATTCTGATTCTGACAAAGGAGGACGGTTACCATTCTAAATCCTTCAAAACAGGAAGGAATTCTTATACCTGAAACCCATAAATACTACTACTAAAAATGGTAACGCGTTATGTTTTTACCACTAATATCGGAAGTACTAACATGAACCATAACTTTGTCATACTGCTGTAATGTTCTTCTGCTTCTTCATATGTTTAATTTGGTCTGTTCCTCACCTCAGACAGAGTCTTTTTCCCGTGTTATGAATAAAAGGTTGTGCTTTATGCAGACGGATCAGAAACGGGATCCTATGGGGAATAACAGACCCTGACAGCAGCTCCGATTCAACACTGAAATTTCACACGGAGCCGGAGACGCTTTGACCTCCATGTATCATCTGCTAGAGTGACGGCAGAGGTCAGAGTTCAACTGGTTTTCATTTAACACTTGAGTACACTTTGAAATTATTACAAGGAATAATGCAGGCACACGTATCTGCTTTAGGCTTATCCTGTGGCCTGGTTTCAACCTTTGAGTCAATTCAAAGGTTGGCTAGAGTTTTTATAGCAATAAAAACTTGGAACTGCAAATTAGTGATTTTGTTTCATTTTAAACTAACAAAGTTTTAAGGAAACAAGAAAATAGATATCAGTACCTTCCTTAACATGTTTCCATGTCCAAATACATAAATAACGATCAATACACCCAACAAGTATCAAAATAGCAGAATCGTGAAATAATGTAATAGTTTTAAGATTATGCACTACCCTCTCTTTCTATGAATAATTGAGTTCAATCATGTATTTTTTCATAATTAAGCAGCCCTATATCTATTTTAAGGACGCAAATAATGCCAAATTTACTTTTACTTTAGCGTTTAACCATTGTTGTTTCATCATCAAAACACATCTGAAGTTGTATTTTGCTTTATTCACACTCCATCAATCCTCACAAATAACTCATAGGTGAAAGTCCCGACTTCTCCTGCCCAGTTTTTAAGTCCATAAAGCATCTCCAGACTGTGGTCAAATTGTATTCACAACAAACACATGGCTCTATTAATATAGCATTCACGTTGCTTAAGGGCTTCATTTTCCATTGTTCATTCCCATGGCTGACAGCAGAGGGCACTCCAATGCTTAAATACCTCATTGGAAAAGGAGGCGTATTTCCCAAATGTTGACTTTATTTTAAAGACGCTGTGCCTGATTTTTACTGTTGGCAGCAGTCCAAAGGTAATACTCACTTTCTCATTTTCACAGCTTTGAGAGGCCAGAGAGCGTTTTGCCGTAAAGATAGCATGCTAACAGTGCACTTCCTCGTTTCTGGACAGTTAAATGCTAAACACACTCAGTAGTCTCATTTGGACCCTAATGGCCCATTCACACCGCGGCGGCCAAATTTGCGCAGGCCGCACAAATTGAACGCCTGTACATTTTGAAGGCAGCCGCCCTGGCCGCGCCGCCTGGTCAGGCTAAGAGAATGGCTTGGTGTATTTACTTTACAAAGTCCAAAAATGGAAGCGACCGGCCCAGTGGCTTGTCTGGGTCCCGCAGATATTTCAGAGGTGAGCAGAGTTTAGTGAATATCATTATTTGCTCCAAGAGCTGCGTCTGGATGATTTTTTTATCGGTCCGGGGTTTTGCTTTTGTCCTTCTTCCGGGTAGAGCGTACGTACATCACTGGAATGTAATCTCTGATTGGTTACTGCGCCAGGTCTGCCGCAAAAAACTTTTCTGCGGCGGCCGCCCTCAAACGCTGCCGTCCCGCTGCGTCCGCCGCTCAAAACGCAGGATTTGATAAATCACAGGTTAAAATAGAATTGCCTCAATGGAGTTAGTAGTCAAGGCAAGGCAAGGCAAGTTTATTTCTAGAGCACAATTCGTACACAAAGGCAATTCAAAGTGCTTCACACAATAAGAAAAAAATGCATTAAAATCACAAAGACGAGACAGAAATCACAATACATTAATTTAAAGAAATTGAAAGGTGCCATTTAAAATAAAGACGGATGCCAGCACACAGCATAGGCAAAAACCTGGGCTGGGAGGAGTTCGGGGAGGGCATGAAGGGGGACTATCTGTCGGCCCCAAAAAATTCTGGCAAACCGTCCGGCGCCTCAGTAGGCGGAAGCAGTGCTTCACCAACACCGTTTATGGTGCGGGTGGAAACCTGCTGACCTCGACTAGGGATGTCGTTGGGCGGTGGAAGGTATACTTTGATCGCAACATCGCATGGCGGTCGGGGACAGTGCCTCTGGACTGGCAGACCGGGGTGGTGGTCCCTCTGTTCAAGAAGGGGGACCGGAGGGTGTGTTCCAACTACTGAGGGATCACACTCCGCAGCCTCCCCGGTAAGGTCTATTCCAGGGTACTGGAGAGGAGAATCCGACCGATATTCGAACCTTGGAATCAGGAGGAGCAGAGAGCAGAGATCGAATATAATCCTAAGGAAACCCAGGCACTGCGTTCATGTGAAGTCAGCACTTAGTGACCAATCACATCATGGAGAAAGTTAATTTGAATATAATACATGGATAAAACCGACTAGAGCACAAATGTGTTGGTTATGAAATGGATTTCACAGTGCGTGCAGCTGTGGAAGAATGTCTCAGACACTTAGACCATCAGTATAGGAGCTCCACAGGGCTGTGTACTTTCTCCTCTGCTCCTTAAACTGATCACTAACCAATAATGCACCAACATAGCACCACCCACATTGGGCTCATCTCGAACGGGGGATGAGTCTGTCTATAGGAGGGAGGTGGACCGGCTGGTGTCCTGGTGCAGCGGTAACAACCTGGAGTTCAACGCCCAGAAGACAGTGGAGATGATCGTGGACTTCAGTAAAGTCACAGCCCCCCAGCCCCCCCTCATCACAGAGTCCCCCATCACCACCGTGGACTCCTTCCGCTTCCACCACCATCACCCAGGACCTCAAGTGGGAGCCCTCCATCAGCTCCCTCATCAAAAAGGCCCAGCAGAGGATGTACTTCCTGCGGCAGCTGAGGAAAGCCAAGCTGCCAGCGCAGATGATGGTGCAGTTTTACATTGCCATCATTGAGTCCAACCTCACCTCCTCCATCTCCGTGTGGTACGCTGGAGCCACAGCCAGGGACAAACAGTGACTACAGCGCATTGTGCGTTCTGCTGAGAAGGTGATCGGCAGACTTCAATCCCTGCAGGACCTTTACGTCTCCAGGGCTTTGGGACAAGCAGGTCGGATCACAGCTGACCCTTCTCACCCTGGACATGAACTATTTGAACTACTTTCTTCAGGCAAGAGGCTACGGTCCATCCGGACCAGAACCTCTGCCGTTGGACTCATGAACACTTCTTAGCACCTGCCTCTTTAAGTGCAAATCAATCACTCACTGCACTGTCACTTCTGCACTCACATCTGTAAATTTAACTGTAAATTATCGTACGTAGTAAGCCTATTTTTTATTTTATACTATGGTCATTTTAAATTTAATACATGCCCTTTTGATTCCATATATGTTGTTTTTATTATTGATCAGTGTTTTATGTTGCACCTTAATGCCAAAACAAGTTCTTATGTTTGTGAATTCTGTCATTGACAATAAACCTTTTTCTGATTCTGAATGAATTAACAGCTCTGATGTTTGTGCCGTGGACTGAATGAACAGCTGGTGTTTGCACACGTCTGTACAGAGCGTATGTATCTTTTACGACGACTATCTCGTCGACGCCTCCACCTTATGTGTTGTGCTTTTGTATCTTTAACGACGGACCTGGTCTCGTCTGCCCCCTCCCTAGATATAGCTTTCGCTAAACTAATTGTCCCAGGCAAAACTCGACCAAAGCCACAGTTTTCCTGGACTTTGCACAGTGGCCTTAGGGCCGACTGACAATCTAACCAGCGTGTGTTCTAAACCTCTCCTTAGGCACCTGCTATGCTGCTAATCTTAGACACCGGCACAATGGGCTATTGTGATGTGCGGAATATTTTACATGTTCAAATGTAATTGTGTCTAAAAAGTAATTTTAGACTTGTAAAGCATTTCTCTAAAGAAAGAAGTTTTAAATTGAAGACATTTAGAGGTGCAATTTTCAGTCTATCTGTTAAATAGTTTAAGACATAAAGAGAAGAGTGCAAAGAAAATCATTTCAGTCATATGCACAGCCAAACAAAACAGTTTTTAGCTGAGATTTGAACATTGCCAGAGTAGCGGCCTGTCTCACATCTTCAGGAAGACTGTTCCAGATTTTAGCTGCATAAAACTGAAACGCAGATTCCCCATGTTTAGTCCTGACTCTGGGCACCAGCAGGAGGCCGGTCCATGAGGTCCTCAGAGTCCGAGATGGTTCATATATGGCACTAACATGTCCGAGATGCTAGGCTTTGGTGCTAGGCCATGGAGAGACTTGTATACAAGCAGAGCTGCTTTGAAGTCTATTCTCTGAGCCACAGGGAGCCAGTGCAGAGACCTGAGCACAGGACTAATGTGATCGTACTTCCTGGTTCTAGTCAGGACCCGAGCAGCAGCATTCTGGATGTACTGCAGCTGTTTTACAGCTCGTTTGGAGAGGCCAGTGAGCAGGCCGTTACAGTAGTCTAATCTACTAGAGACAAATGCATGGATAAGTCTCTCCAGATCTGGTTTAGACACTATACTTTTGATTTTGGCTATGTTTTTTAGATGGTAAAAAGCTGCTGATGTTATTCATTTGATGTGGCTGTTAAAGTTCAAGTCTGAGTCCATTATTACCCCCAGATTTCTAACTTGATTTGTAGGTTTTAGAGCGAGACTCTGGAGGTGACAGTTAACACTTTCTCTTTGTTTCTGTGGGCCAAAGATGATGATTTCAGTCTTGTCTGAGTTCAGCTGGAGAAAGTTGTTTTGCATCCACACACTGATCTGTTGGATGCAGTGACAGAGTGAATCCACTGGTCCATATTCACCTGCCGTCAGTGAAACATATCAACATCTGAATGTTGTCTCCGAAATTGTGATAGGACACATTCTCGCTGCGTATCAACTGACCTAACGGCAGCATGTAGCGGTTGAACAGAAGGGGTCCCAGGATTGACCCTTGGGGAACCCCACAGGTCAGGGGCATCTGGTCTGAGACACATTTACCAATTTCAACAAAGTACTTCCTCTCTTCCAGATTGGACTTTAACCAGTTTTGGGCAGTGCCAGTGATGCCCATCCAGTCCTCTAGTCTCTGTAAGAGGATCCCATGATCCTATGATCCTGGGCCTGATGAGGGCCTTTTTTACTGCTGCCAGGAGGATGCTGGTTGTGTCCATAGCAGGAGTCCTGAGGCCCAAATACATAGTTCTGAAATCCAATGGGATGGTGATTATCTGTAAAGCTTTATTGATCTCAATCCAAAAACTTTGAGCAACAGGACACTCCCAAAACACGTGATAGTGGTTTGCCTCCTGAGTAATGAGCACTTTGACATGGAGTTATAAAGAAACATGACACATTTTTCCAACAAAATTTCCTCCAAACATGTGATTTTTGTGGTTTTCCACTGAGATGTACATATACTTTCCCACTCTTCATCAGCCAGAACAAAATGACCCTCTCTTTCCCATTTACCCTTAATGTAATCAGTAGAGTGAGTGACAAAATTGTTGATACATTTATATAATTTGGATATTAATTCCCTTGAACGTTCTGATTCATATGCTTTACCGAATATTTCAGTCAAAGGGCTATGATGGTCATCATGACTTTTGATTTCTTGGTTATAATAACTAATTTGTAAATACCTATAAAAGTCCTGTTTCTCTAAGTAAAAGGATTCTCTCAACTCAAAGCTTTTCATGTGATTATCTTTTACAATCTGGTAAAAGACCTTTATACCTTTTGTTGTCCAGACTTTAAATCTTGAGTCTGTGCTGTTAGATGTGACATTTTGATCATAAGCCAACCAATTTAAAATGTTACCATCTTTGTTTAGTTTGTATGTTTTGATCAGCTCCTTCCATGTTGTAAGAGCAGACTTCACCCAAGGGTTCTCCACCTCCCCCAAATGACTCAACCGTCTCATCTGCCAGTAAGGCCTGCACAGGAACCCCTGGCACAACATTTCCCCAGTATCATTTCCCTCCAGATAAGTCTTAATGTTGTTGGACATTTTTTCCTTAAAGTCATTAAGCAAGCTGGCATTGAACCGCCAAAGTGTGTTTTTAATCTTTCCTCTAAGTCTACAGAGATGTAGATAGGAGCATGATCACTTAGGTCTATTGTACCTATGTGTGCTTCAGTGATTTTAGATCTTTATTGAAGATAAAGAAACAATGTATTCCAGTCCTGGTCGTGGAACACTGGACCAGCTCTATACTCTCCATCGGGTGCTCGAGGGTTCATGGGAGTTTGCCCAACCAGTCCACATGTGCTTTGTGGATCTGGAGAAGGCTTTCGACCGTGTCCCTCGGGGGGTGCTCCGGGAGTATGGGGTCCGGGGCCCTTTGCTCAGGGCAGTCCAGTTTCTGTATGACCGGAGCAGGAGCTGTGTTCGTATTGCCGGCAGTAAGTCATACCTATTCCCAGTGCGTGTTGGACTCCACCAGGGCTGCCCTTTGTCACTGGTTCTGTTCATCGTTTTTATGGACAGACTTTGTAGGCGCAGTCAGTGGTCGGAGGGTGTCCGGTTTGGGGACCACAAGATCTCATCTCTGCTGTTCGCAGACGATGTTGTCCATATGGCTCCATCAAACCTGGACCAACAACATGCACTGGGATGAGAATCAGCACCTCCAAATCTGAGGCCATGATTGTCAACCGGAAAAAGGTGGCTTGCCCTCTCCAGGTGGGTGGGGAGTCCTTGCCCCAAGTGGAGAAGTTCAAGTATCTCGGGGTCTTGTTCACGAGTGAGGGAAGGCTGGAGCGCGAGATTGACAGGTGGATTGGTGCAGCCTCTGCAGTGATGCGGTCGCTGCGTCAGACTGTTGTGGTAAAGAAGGAGCTGAGTCGAAAGACAAAGCTCTCAATTTACTGGTCAATCTACATTCCTACCCTCACCTATGGTCATGAGCTTTGGGTAATGACGAAAATGAGTTTCCTCCGCAGGGTGGCTGGGCGCTCCCTTAGAGATAGGGTGAGGAACTCAGTCACACGGGAGGAGCTTGGAGTAGAACCGCTGCTCCTCCACGTCGAGAGGAGCCAACTGAGGTGGCTCGGGGATCTGTTCCGGATGCCTCCTGGGCGGCACCCTAGGGAGGTGTTTCGGGCATGTCCCACCGAGAAGAGGACCCGGGGAAGACCCAGACCCAGGACACGCTGGAAGGACGATGTCTCTTGGCTGGCCTGGGAACGCCTTGGGATCCCCCCGGAGGAGTTGGAGGAAGAGTCTGGGGAGTAGGAAGTCTGGGAGTCCCTGCTTAGTATCTCCTGGTATCTCCCATAGCTAGGATGCACTGGGTCGGTAGTCATGTTAAAAATCAAAACAACCCAGGGCCCTGTGTAAAAACAGCCTCCCCTAGTGCTTTGCATTTACATTAGAACATGAGACATTTTCAAAGTTTATCATTTCCATAAACAGTTCTCCTGTCCCGTCATTTATGTCTCTCCTCCGAACAACTGCGGGACCAGCCGGTGGTTTGGGAAAATTAGACAGGTCAAAAAAGACACCGAAGTGCAGACAGAGCAACATCAACCACATTGATGTTTGAAATATTAACCCCCTTTGTAATTAGAAGATCTAGTGTGTGCCCTCTGCTGTGAGTGGGGCCACTCACGTGCTGAGTAAGACCAAAAGTTTCAAGGACAGCATGAAGCTCTTTAGCGTTTCTGTCACAGATATTATCAACATGAACATTGAAATTACCTGTTATGATCAAACCATCAAAGTCTGTGCATACAACTGAAAGCATCTCAGTAAAATCATCAATAAAACTTTGGCAGTGCTGAGGAGGCTTGTATAAAACAATGAAGAGAATGGATGGAGACTGTTTTAGCTCAAATTTAAAGGACACGTACTCAAATGTTGAAAACACCCCAAAGGACAACCTGTGGGTAACTATTTCATCTCTAACAAAAGCACACACACACCTCCTCCCTTTTTGTTTACTCGTGTCTCAGATTCAAACATTAAAACTTCTAAATTCCCCTTGTTTTTGTTAGGACATGTTTCAGTTAAAAACATAAAATCAAGATTATTAGAAGAAATAAAATTATTAATTAAGAATGATTTGTTACATGAGGATCTGACATTTAGCACAGCAAGTTTCAGAGTAGTTTAAGTGGGACTGGGCGTTATCTTTTTGCAGGGGATATGAATCAAATTTCTCAGATTGGGCAGTCTGACTCGCATTTCGTTTTCCCATCTTTTGTGTTGTGACTACAGAAATAGCACAAGGGGAGGCTGTGTTTATACACAGGGCCCCGGGTTGGTTTGATTTTTATTATGACTATAAGTCCCGCCAACGCTGAGAAACCAGTGCATCCTAGCTATGGGAGATACCAGGTGAAAGGGGGGATAGGTGGGGGGGCTTTTGTTGGGGTAGTGGGAGCCGGTGAGAGTTTGGGACTAGGTGAAAGGTGGGGGGGTTTAGGTGGGGTGATTTTTGTCTGTATAGCAGCAGTCAGGGGAGAGTTCATCATTATTAGAACTCTTGATCTTATTATATTGGGCGTAAGTGGAGCCATCTTAATGCCTGATTTGATCAGATATTCAAGATGGCTGGGAAGGCCCCTGGGTGAGAGTGGAGATGGAAAGGAGAGTGACGGATCTGTAGTGGGAGTAGATGTTGCAGGGGGGATCCAGGGCTGCTCTGAGGGCAGGGGCGATTGCAGGGATGCTGCCGGGCCTGTCACAGATGGGTCCAAGGCCTTTGCTGAGGACCGTGCGGGAAAGAACTGAAATGATTCCTGAGCTAGCCGTGGTGAAGATTGTTGTGGTGCTGCTGCAGATGAGTCCTTCGCTGGAGGCGGTGGAGGTGATTGTGGAGCAGCTGGAGTTGAATCCTTTGCTGGTGGTGGTGGAGCGGCTGCTAATAAATCCTTTGGTGGAGGTTGTGGTTATGGTGCTGCTGATGTTGAAACATTGGCTCGGTCTCTGGCTGATGGAGTAGGAATTCTTCTCTCATTGCTTTCTTCTCTAACTATCTGCTCAGGACTCTGTCCAGGCCCAGTCCAATGCCTCTCTGTCTGCACCCTCACTCCACCTCCTCATAGGTGTGGGCCATTTCTCTTAAACAGATCATCTAATTTCCACAATAGATAGAAGTTCTCAATGTAGTCCTGTCGATGTTTGGAAGAGGTCCACGTATGAATGTTTTGATTTCCATTTTATCAAGCACGTCGAATGAGAAGTCTCTTTTCAAAACGTCAGTCTGTTCGCATCCGTTTGTATATTGCACGAACATGCACAATCAGCTGTTTAGCTTCTTTATATGTTGCCAAAACATTAGAAATGCGTGACGTAATCACAGTGATTTTGGCGCTGGGAAAATAATGTGTTTTCATTTTTTCATGCATCACGTGACTTATCGCACCATCCAAAACTCAAGATGACCTTGATGTTTGGCACAGATTCTCTCTCTGTCTCTGTCTTTTCGCCACGTCATGTCTCCCATTTTTTAATTCAGTCTTTGAAAGTGGTAAAAATCTGTTTGTAAGGTGTATTTTAGGTGACGTTACATCATCTTTGTATTGTTTAGGCTTCGCACCGAGTTTGTTCCAAAATACAGTTCAGTCTTTGGACAATTTTGGGAACGACACAGAGTCAGTCTGGTTTAGGTTGAAAGTAGCTGTTTTTTTTGTAAAAGATGTGGACTTCTTACCACTGGATGACACTTGAATTGTATCTTGGAGTCCTTTTTCAGATTCCAAAACGAATATTCGCGCTTGGAGCTCACGAATTTCTTGTTGATATTTCCAACAGCGTTCACAAGAGTTTGTTTCCCTTCTCCTGGACATGTCGCTGGCTCGTTAGATTTGTTTATTAAAACTCTAAAAATGCTCTTAAAATCCTTGGTTTACTTAAAAAAAGTCATACATAAAAATGTTTGGACAACAAAAACTGACTAAAAAGCAAAATAAATAAGAAAAGCAGCTGTAGCAAGCAGGAGCAAGCAGGAGCAAGCAGGTAAGCGTTTGCACTCTTCGGAAGCAGAAAGTGGTAGTCTAGTATCTAGTAGTAGTAGTACTGTAGATACTCTGGTTTGGAGGTAGATCGTTCTTAAATATCCCACACTTTTTTTTTCAGACAGACTCATTTGCATCCACTGTAAGATAAATGACCACTAGAACCCAAAACAGCAAGAGCTTTATTAAAGCCGTCATTCGAACCAAAGGGCACTGGCTGCAGACGGCTTAACGACATCATTAGCATCTGGACGCTAATGAATTGTCGCTACATTGAGCTAATTCTCCTCAATTAGGCACCATTATCATCGGCTCGTGCATCTTCTCTGTTTTTCACACAGAATAACGTCATCTGTTTCCTGACAGCACAGCGATCAGGTGACGCGGAGCCGGAGGTCCAGAGAAGACGAAGTGAAGGTTGTCTCAAAGTTTAGGATGCTCAAATATCCCGTTATTGAGGCAGTGAATGCAGTGTCATAAAGTTTACAAATTTAAAACACATTTCAGTTTGACTTTTAGCTTTCAGGATAGTTCTGAGCAATTCATAATTTGTAGAGTTTGAGTACAATTACTAATCAAATCGATTATAAAATTGGTGTAACAAATAACCAATATAATAATAAGAAAAAATGGGTGAATGAGGATGATATGGGAGATCATTCTGTCCGTCGAATCAGCAGCATCCTTTAATCTAGAATATATTTTAAAATAAAAATGTAAAATAATCATATATATTTTTCTCCCAAAAAAAAGAATATAATGAAAAATCTAATAAACTAAAAAAGTTAATAGCCTTGAACTTGCAGCTCATGAAAGGATGACTCACTTCTTCTTTCCATTGAGATGTTATTGCTTTGCCTGTAATGTTCCACAGAATGGAATTAAACATACACGCAGTAACAGCTCAGGGGTCTCATTTATAAAACTTGACTTGGAATTTATACTAAAAAATGTACAGTACATACGGACAAACGTTTTCAAACTTGCTCACTTCATGCTGCATTTCTGCCAAAAGTACAAAAATACAAACGTTTTTGGATCATTTTTGGCTTTTTCCATGTCAAGTTTTCTTTTTATAGATCACAAGCTTAATGTGGTAACACATGCTTTATAAATGAAACCTCAAATCTGTGGATTTGTGCCCACACAAAAAGTAATAATGCCAATTTTCCACATCTCCATGGATAACACTAGAAAAGGTACATGGTGCACATGGTGGTACATGGTTACCTGTAAAAACATTTGCAATAGTCTTGTGAAGGCGGGGAAAAAACATTCTGTCAAGGTCAGTTTAGCACTTTGTTAGAATCTGGTAAACATCCACAATCCTTTGTAATCAACATCTCTTTCCTTTGTTATTACAATCAGTACAAATTAGCTGTTTTTGCTCACACCTCAAACTGTTCTGACATGTTCTGATGCATAAAGATTGGCGCTTTAACTACACAGCTTAGCATGATTATTGCTCAATATACCAAAAGCATTCAATTTGGAGAGTAATTGTGTTAAGTGATTTGGCCAATTGAAACTGATTATTTTGCCGTCTATTAAATGAACATGGCAATTAACCTTATAAACTCAAATTAATAACGGGTCTTGTCTTTACTCAGAGCAAAGAGTTAATTGAAACAACTACATCGTAGTGATACAAGAGCAGAAGATATGCATTACAGAAGATATACTATGGTTTTCTCCCCCAAGGGACAATTAAGGCTAATCTAATCTATATTTTTTTAATCGCAAACTACAATATTGATCAAAAACTGTTCAGTTAGTGTAGGTATGTTGTGAAGTTCATTTAATTACACATACAAGTCAGGCCCTTTTTTCCCAGGGTAACCCGGGCTAAAGTGGGAAACTTGGGAAGCATACTATATTGGAATGTTATTATTATTACATATGAATGAATGCGAGAGGGATGTGTTCTATCTCTGCCTTTTCATTGTCCACAGACCAGACTAAGATTAGACCCCAATAAAGTTACTGACTATAATAAATACATTCCAATGTCAAACTACACAGCAAAGCGCTGCAAACTAGGGGCACATGATATGAGGGAAACAGCAACTTTGATAATTGTGTTGGTCAATTATGTGTTGTGACACAACATGGTCTGCAAATGGCTTGCACACAAATAGTGTTTTGTGATTTTTGTTGTACTGTTGTTGTGTTTGGTGTTGTGTGACTTCTGATGGCACCATCAGCCTGTCCAGGGACAACAGATGGAAACTAGCCTGTGGCTAAAATCTGGCATATTTAGACATGAATCATATGTTTATTAATACGCACTGTTCTAAATACATGAATAAATAAATTTGCTCTGAGCTCGATGGCTTATGGGCATGGCATCAGTTGCACTTTAAACTGCAACTATGTTCTTTTTTTGTTCTGTCCCTATCAAATAAACAAATAACCAAAGGAAAAATAAGCAAATATGACAAAATTAAACCATAGTATATTGTTTTCTCCTCATCAAAAATGTACCTGGAGTTGTATGAGAAAACAGCTCTGTCTATTTGGGTAAAAATTGTAACAAAATATATGTAGAATATTCCCAAAGACAAAGATCCAATGCACCCTGTTAATATAAGAACAATTCAAATAGCCTTTATTACAGCCTAGCTATTGACCTAAAATAAGCACCAATGCACCTCAGGGTGCAGCAGGTCCACAGGCGTGTGAGCCCCCTTTTATAGGGAGGAACCTGAACTCCAGTTCTTAAATTTACAATATTAAATAACATTTTAAACAACTTATTTACAATATATTTAAAGCAGTATCTAGTGTTGTATTTTGCTTCATTCATGCTTGTTTCATGAATCCTTTACAATCTTATTGTGTCTGAGCGTTCACAAATCACTCGTTTGAATCCACACTCCGGCACAGGTTTTAAGTTCATAAACCATCACTGGACTCGTTCTGCTCTCATTCAATGCATGGCTCTATTAGCATAGCATTCACATTGCCAAAAAGCTTAATTCATTTATTTTTTTCATTGTTAATTCCCACAGCTGACAGCAGAGGGTGCTCCAACGCCAAACTACATCATGCCAAACAGAGGTGAAGTTTGTAAAGTGTGTTTCCAAATGTAGACATCAAGTTTAAAAAAATGCTGAAGCCACAAGGTGCATACTATGTCCACTTTAACAGAGAATCAAACGAGTAAATAAAAACATAATTTGGAATAACTACACATAAAACAAACAAACAGTCAATTCTGTCAGATGGATAGCGTTGGTAGTGTGATATGACTTACAAACCCTTTCCATTGGACATGCTGTATAATATGTGTCTATTTTGGCTCTTAAACAGTACAGAACAATATAAATAAGGACAATCTGGTCCTAAAAGACATCCAACAGAATCTGACAGAATAGGACCGATATCACAAATGCAGTGTAGCCTGGGTCACCGCTGTCATAGATTCAAATCTAAAACTCACTGCAGCTGGGGAATAGGCTGGATATGTGAATATACATAGCACATATGGAGACAGTCTTTTGAAGCCAGAAGAGGTCAAGCTTAAGTCTATTCTGTGTGAAAATATATTCTAAAACATGGCTTGCCCCCAACACAGGCAGGATCACCTCTGAGATCCATTCATCTGAAGACATATCGAATTTTTGGTGTGAAGCGAGTTCCAGGTCAAAACTAAACGCATTGGAACGTACATAAGATGTATTTAGATCTATAGGCTAGAACTCAAATCCATACAGGGTCAAGTGTGGGTTGTACAGAAGAAAATCAACAAGTCAAGAGCAAAATTGATGCAAGATGGAAGAGAGGTATGAATCAAAAATGCTGCATAATATTATATCCAAAGTGTAATTTAAAAAGCTTTTCGTCAGATAGAAGAGGCGGGCTATGCTGCTTAAAATGAACAGCTCCTTATCCTGATGGCAATATGGTGGATTTTTTGACTCAACTCCAATATCCGATATTTGGTTTATTGATATTTTGATAAATATTTGTTAATACCAATATTTACATTTTGAAATCCATAGCAAAGGTCCACTTCTATTATACTAAGCAAAGTTCACAAATGAACCTTTCACTTATAAATAAAAAACACAATAACAAAAATAACAATGTATTTGTCTGGGATATAAAATAATTTCTTGGATTGTGAAACATATTTTTAAAAATAAATGAATTCCCTTCTCACCCTCTGGTCTTGTCCCTTTTTCTAAGCTCGGGTGCTCCACCAGAGGCCTAGGAGTTTGAAGGCTCAAGTTCAGGTTAAGAGAATGGCTTTGGTGTATTTACTTTACAAAGTATGTTTCTGGCTCAAACGCCCCCCGTCGCACCCCGTCCGCCACTCAAAATGCAGGATTCGCACCGAAAAAACGTCTGAACACGGCTCTAGGGTTCTGCGCGGTATCTTTCTGGACTGAGATGTCTGATGTTTTTCCAGGGATCTGCTGTAGTTTTCATTCCTCCAGTTTGGGGGTCACTGCCCTGAGTGCTCCGATGGCCACGGGCACCACTTTCGCGTTCACCTTCCACACCTTCTCCAGCTCTTCTCTGAGCCCTTCGTATTTCCCCAGTTTCTCGTGTTCCTTTTTCCTGATATTGCCGTCACTTGGTATCGCCACGTCAACCACAACGGCTTTCCTCTGCTGTTTATCTACCACTACAATGTCTGGTTGGTTTGCCATTACCGTTCTGTCAGTCTGTATCTGGAAGTCCCACAGGATCTTTGCTCGGTCATTCTCCCCCACCTTTGGGGGTGTTTCCCGCTTTGACCTTGGGGTTTCCAGACCATACTCCGCACAGATGTTCCTGTACACTATACCAGCCACTTGGTTATGGCGCTCCATGCATGCTTTCCTTGCCAGCATCTTACACCCTGCAGTTATGCGCTGGATGGTCTCAGGGGCTTCTTTGCACAGCACACATTCCAGGCTCCATGTGCAGCCGGACGCAGACAGTTTACTGCATGCCCTCCCTTCTCTCTCATCCTCATTGCATGATAAGCTGCCCTGTCTAATAAAGCCTGCGGGACAAAAAAATATATTAAAATTTAAAAAATAAAGAGGATGATTCTGCTGTTGTCCATAATTATAGACCAATCTTCGTTTTACCAGGTATTTCTAAAGTTCTTCAAAAAATTGTTTACCAAAGATTAATAGATTATCTCAGAAAATTCTACATTTTGTACCCCCATCAGTACCATCAGTACAGAATCAGGGAAGAAACACCCAACTTACTTGGACCGAACAGAAAACACGATTGTTATATTTTTTAATTTGTCAAAAGCATTTGACACTGTTAAACATACGATTATTATGGATTATCTCTCTTTTCTTGGTATAAAACACAATTCTTCACAAGTTATCTAACTGACCATTTTTAAACTATAATGGGTTTGAATCTTTTTTACTTCCTCTTCAGTGTGGTCTACCCCAAGTTCTATTCCTGGTCCTCTGTTATTTTTATTGTATGTTAATGATCTACTCAATGCTTAAGTTAAACTTTCTAAAATCTTATTTGCAGAAGATACAAGAGTATTTTACTCTCACAAGGACTTGAATATTCTTTGTTGTTAATGAAGAACTTGCCAAGTTATCTACTTGGTTCAAGGCCAACAAATTGTCACTCAATGTTAAAAAAAAACTAATTTGATATTTTCTGGGTTTAAAATCGAACATTTTAGATTAATCTAGTCAAATCCAAATTGATAGCATTGCAATTAAGAATGTTAGTTGAGTTTGTTTTCTTGTTGTAATAGTGGATGAACCACTATCCTGGAAGCCTCATGTTGGTTTTATAACTACAAAAATTGCCAAATGTGTAGGTATTCATGAATAAAAGGTTTTACTTTTGTGGTCTTATTCAAGGATATATCCATATATTAACTACTGTAATATTGCTTGAGCGGGCACACACCAAACTAAACTTGAACCTATTCTGCTTCTACAAAAGCGAGCTCTGCAAATAATATTTAATGTAGGACGTAGACACTCCTCTCAGCCTTTGAGAGGGTCTTCAGGGTCTTGAAAGTTTACCAAGTAAACCAACTTCAGATTGGTTAATTTGGTTACAATTCTATTGGAAAACTCCTCCCTCAACATTTCAACTAGATGTTTGCCTTAAACTATGAATTTCATGAATATCACACTCGTGGTCATCTCTTTAGAGGGCCTTACTCTTGTACAACTCAATCCCAGTTCAGTGTTGTGTACAGAGGATCAGAGGATCATTTTTAGTCCAACATTAATTTCTCCATGAGGAAACAATAAAGCCTATTCTAATCTAGTGCTCTCAATGTAAAGTTTTTAGTACATTTCTTTTTCAGTACCAGTAGTACCTTAATCTTTTAACGGCAACATGCCTATAGATGAGGTAGACTTAATACATGATTAGTGGAGGTGCATTCCAAAATTCGTTTCACCCCGAGAAAAGCAAGGATAGGTCTCCAACTGCCCCATCTGTCAAGTGTGGCCACGATTTGAAAAATGTTAAACTTGATTAACAATATTATATCAAGGAGAAGGCCCAAACTCAATGATAACAAAAAAAATTTTGATCATACTAAAACTATTCAGGCAAAGTCAAATTTTGTCCATGTGATTTTTTTCAGTATCAATACTGATAGAAATGAGAATCTAGTTTCTAATTTTAGTATCAATTGGTATCTGATTTTCTGTACTACGCTTCAGTCATGATCTTGGCCAGTCTATTCAGCTAAAGGGTTAGCCGATGTACTTGCAGAACATGCAAACAAACTCTGGCAACACTTGGTTCTGGAAGACACCTCTGAATAAAATTACTGAATATTTATTACAAGCAATTACTTGAAAAGCAATGGAATCCCCACCTAGGAAAACTACAGCTACCAAATAAGGTCATTGTCAGTGCGCTCTGTGGAGCGGCCTCAGTGTGCACTAGATTTGGTTCTGTTTCTCCACCTTGAACCCTGCACCATGAGCCATGTGAGGCATGATCAGCTGACCGCCGCACTTATCTCCATGACAGCGGGCTTTCAGTGAACAGAGCAGCATGCCACGCACACGCTCACTTCCCCCGGTGCTGTACGTGCTGGTCTTTTGGCTGCAGAATCAAAGCTGTCTGAGCGGCGCACAGAGGCTTTACCTGACACAGAGGCAGAAGTGACATGAAGTTGATGAAATTTGCCTCATCAGACCAGGTGCAAACAGGAAGCTCTGCCGCTCCCATTCATGCAAATATATATGCAGTCCAAGTGCATTTTTGATCAAACTCCAAGGGCCTTTAGCCGTACTGCGGATTACATGGTGATGTTTAGGTCGACCTGAAGTTGGCCGCTTTCACACCACACACGCTCCACTCCAGAGTGCAGGAGAAGCCGCTCCAAGACCACCTATTTTCACCGCAACAAATCTTCTTCAAATGTAAAGGCAAAATTGCTCACTTCAGAGAACATAGCTGCAGTGTACATATCACGCCGCACATTTTGACAGACAATCTAAAAGTGCTTGACGTTGCAGGGTCTCTGGGGTGTGCCTTAACATGATGACAACCATATTTCTCCATTTTGTCCGTCCGGGGTGCTTTGGCAGTGGGGATGTTGACAGCGCCAGTGGGAGGCAGCAGCAGCAGCAGCAGCAGCAGCCCCAAATCACTGCCTCAGCACAAAGCGGGCCCCTCTCCCGCTCCTTCACCCCTCAAGGCTCCGCATGATAATTTTAGATAAGTGATGTGGTCGGGTCTTTCTGTACTCATTAGACGGGCCCTTCTCGCACCGTGAATCACTACTGTTTTAGCACTGCGAGTGTTTCTGCCTTCACAAAGAGTTGCAAGGATATTTTTGTCAACGGGGATCTCTGCACTTAATCTGTTAGAATGGCACCGTCCCATGCTTGTTAAACTTGGGTCTAGAACTTCTTTTTGTAACTGGAGTGTGGAACAAACTGGGCTTTAGTGGGTGATTTGGGATGGTGAGAATAGGCTATAACATTAGTAGTATTATATTACTATGTATCCAACTACAATGTATGGAAAGCGCTGTGAACATGATCACAGTTTGGCATTAACTTTACTCAATCTACTGAACAAATAGTTTTTAGTTGTGAAAGTTTATAGGATTGTAGATCAGTGCAATAGTATTCACCCCTAAACTAGGACACATTTTTGTTCACTCATAGGCTCATATCCAAAGATAATTTGCCACAAATATTGTACATCAGATAAGTAAATCATACTTGGGAAATCACTATAGTAATCAGAATCAGAAAAGGTTTATTGCCATTGTCATTGGACACAGTTCGCACACATTGGAACTTGTCTCGTTAAGGTGCAACAATAAAACAATGAATAATGAAATAATATAATAAAATAATGAAATAATAATAATAATGAAATAATAATAATAATATAATATATAATAATAATAATAATAATAATAATAATGCAACAATCGTAATGGAAACAGTTGTAACTTAAAAAATAAAATTGACCACAAAACTGAATTCATATAAGGAAACACAAATTGCATTCATTTAAACAACATTATCTAACGTTCTAGAAAAGAGAAAAGTTCACCTTCAATGATTCCATGGAAAGTTAAAGCATGGATATATATCAGTTTTATGACATACTGCGCAATACTATGAGCAGCCATAGAAACGACGCATGGAAACAAGCAGAAGGACTCAGGTTTATGGAGAAGCAAGCCCTGTCAGAGCAAGGACTCATGCTTTTCTAGATTTTTCAGTGGAAGAAACACATCCACAATAAAAAATAAAAAACATTATTTTATGAGTCTATTTTTTGGCAAAAAAATTAGATACTGGGGCTTTAATATTAACAGCACAAAGCTTTTGTCACTTACTCACAGTGGGAAGAGGAACCTAAATAATGTTTTAGTCAGAGTATCACCTGTTATGTCAATAAATGTTCATCCAGTAGAAATCAAACAAGTATGGAGTAAGAAAACTACTTTGTGAAGTACAATTTCTTGTTAAATGTCTTACCCACCGCTGCCTACATTTGTGAGATGGGGCCATTGCACAGGCAGAAGTGTTTGAATTCCAGATGGGTCTATTTGCTTATGATATTAAAAAGTATTATTGTACTTATATAGTACTTAATATAGATGTTCTTAGCCTTGGTCTGAATGAGGGGGAACAGCTGGAGTGAAAATGACAAGTGCTGAGGTGCAGACAGCCGCAGACAGCGAGGAGCGGCAGAAGCGTCATGAAGAGGTGATGAAAAGACCAAAATAGAGACGTGATTTCACTGAGAATATTAATTAAACACAATGAAACTCATTTGAACTTTACAGGTTCTTGTATGTCTACTAAAACTACAAGATACTTCACTGTGTACTTATATCTTAGGGGTGAAAGGAGATGAAAATATATTTTGCAATCCATTCCTTTTTAACACATTTCAGTCTGATTGTAAGTATAGTTTATAATATGATTATTATCATTATCAAGATAATACCACAAAAGATCGAGTAGACATTGTTGACCCAAACCTAGTGCATTTACTTCAGTGCGTCATGTACAACTGCATCCCCCCTCTCATCTCTTACTGCTGCTCTACCAACTCATCACCCCATCCTTCTACACCCAATCACCACCTTTGTGTCAATAGACAATGTGTCCTTACATTTTTAACATCATTGCTGTATTTTACAAGCTTGAACATTTATTCATGTTAGCAATGACACTGAGCATTTTCAGCTATTAGGAAGTGTTACTCCAAAAAATAAACTAAATGTTGATTTCTTTGTCCGGATTCTCAAAGTAGCATTACAGTTTTAACATTACTGTATCCGCTGGCAAACTTGTACAGTGGGCAAACACGTGGTCCACCTCTGCTTGATCCAGACCTTCACGTTGCCTCCACGTGGCACAACTGCACGCTAAAGAGTCGGTTGCAGAATACGTGACGATATATACATTTACTATATACTCTGGTAAATTTAAATTGTTTGCTTTAATTAATGCCCTTGTGATTTCATACATGTTGTTTTTATTATTGTCCATTCGTTGCATGTTGCACCTTTATGCCGAAACAACTTCCTGTCTTTGTGAATTTTGTACAATCGGCAATAAACCTTTTCTGATTCTGATTCTGAAGGATTGCCCCTATTTTTCCCCAACCACAATAGTAAATGGGAAGGATTAGAACTGAGGCTAGCGCCCTCTTTTCTGTAAAAAAAGGAACCAAGAAACAGAAATCACAAAAAAACTCTTGTCTTCAGGTAGAGGTAATCAAGGCAAGAGGGGTAGAATAAGCCATTATAGAAGAGCAGGTTTAGTTGGAATTACTGCTCGACTGAAAACTGAATGTTCTAAATGTACAGTTATGCAAACATATGTCCTTAAGTATTCATTTACTCTCCACACTGGGGAGTTGAGACGTTTTCTACGATGAATCACTCTTGGACGAATGAGGAATTACATCGACTCACTGATTTCGGGGCGTAACTGCCATCATAACGTAGATAAAGCTCAGACACTTTGATGGATTCAGGAAAACAGAGGAACGTCAAATGCAAGCGTTCGCTATCCCCCAAAAAACATGACCCTTACCTTGAAAAGTCTGAGGATGTTGGCGACCATGATGGACACGGAGCTCGCCGACGCTCCGATGACGCCGACCACTTTGTCCGGTTTGGCGAAGATCGGGGCCTCTCCGTTGGCACAGCGCACATCAGACCCGTCCCGTTCAATAAGGGCCTGCACGAAGGTGAGGGACTGCTCCAAGGCATACGTGTCCCGGGAACATGTGTCTAAAATCCTGGCACCTAGCGTCACGTTGGGCAACAGCTCCGGGTCTTTGTTAATGAGATCGATGGCAAACAGCATGGCCTCCAGTCTGTGTATGCCCTTCTCCTTTTTGAGCTCGCCACAGGGCAGGCCCCTCTCTCCACGAGCGTGAACAGGAAACAGACCACCCAAAATAATGTCTCCATCTATTCGAATGGAGTGGGCGAACTCTGGGGAGGACTGTGAGTCTGATGAAGGGGCTGCTTTGGGGGATGTATCGCAAAGCAGACAATAGCTTCCCAAGAAAAGAAATGAAAAGAGATCAGAAAACCAACTGGGCGCCATGTTTTTGGGGTTGGACTCAGGTATACAGTGGAGTCATGTGATCACTTGGTCCAGAGGTAAAGAGGGGTGTGGCCCAAACAGAAGACGCCAAATCATGCCAAATGGAACATCCCGCCTACGAACAGCAGTCTCATGTGTGTCCAGGAGAATGGGACGAGCCAATCACAGGTGGAGGGCACGGGGCATAAGAGGAGCAGCCGCCTTTAGTCACATGGTACTAGGAACCTAAAGCACAAAACAGTTGCACCATCACTACCAATTAACAAATGAAAGTAGCGGCCAATCTGCACCAACAGTCTTTGACCATCTTCAACACTTACAATAAACAATAAAAACATCAACCTTCCAGTTATAAAATTAACACTTAACTTAATTTTTTTTTTTAGATATGTGTGTACATACTGTATGTTATATGAAGGAAATATCCCTGTGAACTTTGGGTGCCAATCAATTAACTTGATGACTTTAATCCATTTCATCTTCTTCATCATTTCTAGGATGGGCCATTTTAATGTTGTTTTCTGTGTAGGTCAAGGTAGGTTATTTATTTATTTATTTATCTATGTATTTCACTTTCATCACTCATTCAGGGGAGACTGGGGTTTATCTTAAATGTTTCATTTCAACACAAGAAAGATTATATTTTCTCAGGTAAACATAAGTCCACCTACCGTCCTGTATCTTATTATGCGGTAATTATCATTATTTTTCACTCGTGACAACCAACCCCACACATTTGGGTTGGTTTTCCAATTCCATGCGGTTGCTATGTTAATGCTATGTTAATGGAAAACGTGACAAATGCAATTAATCTTTGGTTTGATTTTTAAATGTTTGGTTTGGTTTTACTCCGCAATGTGACACATCTCCAACATCGGGGGGATTCAAGATTTCACAAACATTTGCAAGACAGTAATATATAACTGCAATGAATTATCAATAACTTTTAAACGGAATAAGATACCAGGTAGAGGTAGGTTATTTTGTTACCTTAGACTTTAAGCGTCTTACCTGTGGAAATTGAATAATTATGATACATTTTTGAGACAATCTGATGCATGTTAAAGTGTGACAACCAAACCTGATCTCGCCTTGTGATGCAGTCACTCACTCCTCTCACAGTCAACCACAGTCAGAGTATGGCACCCACCCCCAGCCAGATCTTTGTCCTTACACCTTCTACATTTTAATATAGTTAAGGAATAAAGTGTCCTAAATGTAGCTGTAACTTTCCCCTTTAAGTTTGAACACAGTTTTTGTATAAATAAGACAATTTTTCATAGCATTTGAAAGTATGAAAGTAGACCAAGTTTATGAATATTGTACTCAAATTTGTTTTTATTTAGTTTTTAAAGTAGAAAATTTGAGTGTGGTCATCCCCGATCGTCTCTAATTTTATTGCAAAAAGATGAAGTCTTAAATCATCTAATTCTCCGTTGGTCTGAATAACAATGTGAATAATGATCTATCATAAACTATTCATCAAAACTATTCCATGTAGCCTAAAGCCGGACTAAATGAGAGCTACGTGCTCTACGTGGAACGCGTTTGGTGCCACTTACCTTTCAGTTTGGGCACACTTTCCGCTCGTGTCCGGGGGGAAGCGCTGACGGCTTCAGCACCTCTGTCCGCAGCACGAGCAGGTGTTCGCGCGTCTCTTTTACGCAGATGACGGCCGTACAGATGTTCTTCTCATCATCACACAGTTATCTAGAGATTCTTCCGCGGGTACCACGCTCGACCCCGCAACTTCCATCCACCGCGCACTCGCATCCAACCAATCCACTTTACGCACTCCCGCTGCTAATTATCCAATGAACGGGGAGACGCGGAGAAACCTGCTCTGTTGAAAACTCTCAAAAATGCTGAAACTGTTTGCCTTGTGTCGATTCATTTCTGCAAAAACGCGCTTGACGTTAGGGGTTTGTCCCTGCGATGAGAAGAGTGCCACTGGGCTGCCCTGTGCACCCAACGTGGAACCCTGGTTCATCAAGCCAAATTTGAAGAGATGGGGTCCGATCCGGCGCCTGTTGGTGTGTTCAGATCTTCTTGTGTGAGTCCTAATGCGGAGTGAACAGAGGACTGAACACCTCCATCGGCGCAGAGCACGGAGCGCACCGCGCAGTTAGACTCAGTTGAACTTAATGAGCGTCACAATGCAGCCTGTTACAGACACGAGCGCTGTGCAAGTGGTCAAATGGAAAGATGGCGCCCTCTAGTGTGCGTGTACATTATTACTTGATATTAATGGAAGGCAATCGCTTTACAATTGGACTGGTAATATAGGCCTATAGCCAGGGAAGAAAAGTACATGTATTTTGTAAAGTATTTCCTTATGGTCCAATCAGAGTACTGCATTCTGATTCTGAATAGGCCTGCTTAGAATACTTTCACACTTAGTTGCATCACATTCTGACTTCAGGGTGGCAGTCAAAACGTATTGATTTCCAAAACATTGATGGCGACTGCTGAAACCTTTTCTACCATGGAAAATATGGAACTACACCAACGAATAACATTGTATTTGTCTAAAATTTTCCACACTTCCCCCATCACATTCTGCAGGAAATGGCAATGACAATGTGTAGTCAATACAATTTCAACTTCAATAAAAAGTGCAACACAAAGAATGCATGTTTAGGAAATGTATTGGTAAAAAGAAGCAAACATCATATAACATTAAATATCAAAGACTAACTGAATCTCCATGAATGAACAGAAGCAGGTGGCAGACCCCCACCAGAAAAATGACAACGTGCAATGCAAAATCTAAGGAAGGAGGCAGGTCATAGGTGAATCTAGAAAAAATCAATGACCCCAAAAAGCCTCCCCGAAGTACCCTAATTCTAATTTTAGTCTGATATGGTTCACTTGGTCATCTAGTTTTACTATTAGGAATGATTTCATTCAGACCTGTTCTATTGCTGGATGAGCATTGTATTCCATAGATACTGTGAAAGGTGTACCAACACAATTACTGTCATTGCAAACTGGCACTTAGCTAAAGATCTTATTAACACCATGTGTTGGGGAGACGTCCCCGGACTCTCTGGACTGTGAGGCGCTGGTTTGGATTTTAGCTGTCACTGCTCTGGAGTGCCGGCCAGAGCACCACTTGAGGCCCAGACAGATAACCGGACCGATGGAAACCACGAAGAGACACAAAGAAGGGTTCAGGAGCTTTATTGAACCGAACAGGTGCACAGATATATTCTAGAATATTGTGATGTCACATGAACTCAACCTAGATAGATGTTATGTATATGCAAGGACTTTTTCTATTCAATATATATACTATTTTGTTTAAAATTGTTAATCGCTTTGGCAACACATTTTTTACCATTCTGAAAGGATAGGGAGACTGTGGCCTCATTACGTGTACAACTAATACAGTTTAGATGTTCCCTCTCATACAGATGTTTCCACCGGGAGTCTGGAGTGTCCCAAGCACTGCCCGCCCCACAGCACAAGGGGACTACAAGGAACACACTTATAACTAACAACTAATAAATGATTTGTGTCTCAAAATGAAAAATCACAGTACTGTAGAAGCAGATGGGCAGAAAGTTACTGTATAGGTCTACTGTTAGGACATTTTCACACTTGACTTGACACAAATCACTTGAAAACTGAGTAGTAGTAGTAACCTCTCTGTGGTGTTTAGACATAACACAGAACCAAATAGTGCTGGTGATACTTACATCTCTTGTTCGATACTTACATCTCTTGTTCAAATGAAACACATTGAAGAAACTGGTGTGCGGAGAGTACGGAGGCTCGATCAGGTGGGATAAGTGAGCACAGTGAGGAGGTGACTGTTCCCAGCCTTCTCCATCATCGCCTTTATCTGAAAAACATTTCAATTTGATGCGCATCACGACGCACTTTGGCCACTATGATACCTGATTGGGAAAGGGACAGTTTCAGGTTCTCTTCCCATTCAAACTGCAGGGGGAAATATAATCAAATGTCCAAAGAAACATGCTGTGTTGTTGTTGTTGTTGTTGTTGTTGTTGTTGTTGTTGTTGTTGTTGTTGTTGTTGTTGTTGTTGTTGTTGTTGTCTTCACAAAATGTGGGTTGCATTCCGTCATATCAGAGGGTAGGTCCAATCCAGAAGAAATATATATATATATCCTGCCTATACTCACGTTAGGAGGGTCTAAAAATGGGTTGCTTGTTGTAGCTTTGTCTGACGATCCAAAAACAAAACATATAAAAACATATTTTCACTCAACTAGCCATACTCCTAAAATGATTAAATTCAAATTTGAGACCAAAAGTGAAGCAATTTATGCTAAAAATGAACAAAAATATATTGTTCAAAAATGTGAGACTGTATTCCAGGACATTTTTGCTTTCTCCTTGTCGTAAGCCTCGCCCCCCCCTTGTCTTTAGCCAAGCTGTAATAAAGGCTTTTTAGTGCCTTGGATTTTTGCCTTTTGGAATATTCAACATATACTTTGCACACAAAAAAAAAACTAGAATTCCTTATCTTTCAAATGGTGTATTACACAAGCACTTTGGACAAAGTATAGTTAGATAGTAAATTACAATTAAAAGATACCAGACGAGGATGGATGGATACATTTCTTTCATTTGATATGTGGAATTTATTCATTTATTTTCTACCCCCTTTCCCGTTGGGGGTCGTGGGTGATCCCAGCGACTTTGGGCCTTAGGCGGGGTACATCCTGGACAGGGGCCAGCGCAGGGTTAACACAGAGACATAGACACACAGACAACCATTCACTCTCACATTCATTCACTAGGGCCAATTTTACCTAACACATGCATGTCTTTGCACAGCACAGATCTGATTGTCCTGACCCACCACAACCAACAGGGGGCCCTGCAGACAACCCATCTTCTCAACAAGAAACACACTAATAATAACATTATGGAAAGTAGTTAGTGGATGTGATCTTGTTGAAAAGAAAAAAGTGACTACAATCACAACTTAAAATTGGCCTTCCTTTGGTGACAACCACACACTTGTATCTGTTCAAGCTCACTATTGACCACTCATTTCACTGATGAATGATTGGCTGCAGCATCTGGGGCTTTGGCAGTGAGTATTCAGATCATAGAGACAGGCTCCATCCCAAATGTGGCAGAAATAACTCCTTCCTTCTGCCGGGTGTACAGAGCAGTGCGGAGGTGTGAGGAGCAGGGAGGAGGAGGTGGTGTAAGGAGCAGTGAGGGGTTTGATTGCTCTTTAACAATCCGGAGACTTGTACAGCTCACTTTCGTTCAGTATTTTGTGGATTAAAAACCCCCCAGCTCTCTAGCCTCAGCCCGAGCTAGCTTAGCCGCTAGCGCCATGGCTGAAACGTTCTCCGCTTTTACCTGCTCAAGTTGTCATATGTCGAGTCAGAACCCTGGCTTCTTCTCCAACGATAGGTGCGTGAAGTGCAGTGTAGTGTTAGCTTTGGAAGCCAGGGTTACGGAGTTAGAAGCACGGATCCGCTGTTTGGAGGTGCTTAAGTCTAGCTATAGCCAGGTTGTAGCATCAGGCTTACCGGACCGTGCGTCAGGACGCAGCGTTAGCATTAGCAGCGCTAGCAAGGCTAAGACTAGCCCCTCAGTGCCCCCCGCGCAGCCGGGACTAGACCAGGATCAAAATAGGGACCAATTTGTGACCGTTCGGAGGGAACGAGGCGCTAAACGCCAGCCTGTAGTGCACCGTGAGCTTCCCGTCTACAATAGGTTTTGCTCCCCTCAGCGATCACACGCCCGCTGAATGGACTCGTGATACTCTGGTAATTGGAAGTTCTATAGTCAGAGACGTGAAGCTACCAGCGTCAAGTGTTCGATGTTTACCAGGGGCCAGAATGGGTGACATCGAAGGAAACCTTAGGCTTTTTAAAGCAGAGTAGACAGAGGTTCCGCCGAATCGTGATTCACGCAGGCGGTAACGACACCCGGCGGACACAATCAGAGGTGCTCAAATTACAAGTAGGTGCGGTGTGTGAATTGGCAAAGACGATGTCAGATACCGTAATATTTTCTGGTCCCCTGCCCAATCGGATCAATGCTGAACTGTACAGCCGCTGTTCAGCATTCAATCGCTGGTTATCTACTTGGTGCCCTCAAAACGATGTAGTCTTTGTTGAAAATTGGAGTGCGTTTTGGGGAAAGCCCGGGCTCATACGCAGGGATGGCATCCATCCGACTTCGGAGGGTACATCCCTTTTAGTTCGGAATTTGACCGATAGCCTTAGTCGTCTAAAGTGACCACCCAGGGATGAGCCCCGGGCGCAGAGCAGCAGTGTAAGACGGTCCTCTGTCGCTGAACTCTCGCCCGCTCTGTCACAAATTAAGTGGTCAGACTCAAGGCAGATAGAGACTGTGTGTGCCCCTCGTGCAAATAATGTCAAAAAGTCAAACCTCAGAAAAGCTAGTTCAGGCGTCAGACCAAAGAACTTAATAAAAATAACACTCACAAATGATACAAATAAACAAATAAATAAGTTTGTAAAATGTGGACTGTTAAACATTAGGTCAATTACCTCTAAATCGCTTTTAGTTAATTCATTCATTAATGATTGTAACATAGATCTTCTAGCTCTAACTGAAACTTGGCTTCAACAAGATGATTTTGTCAGACTAAATGAGTCCACTCCACCCACTCATGTTAACTTTCAGACCACCAGGAGCACAGGCCGAGGTGGTGGTGTGGCAGTGATCTCACACTCAAGCCTACTCTTGAGTCCTAAAATTAACAATGCATTTAGCTCATTTGAAAGCCTCATGCTATCAATCACATGTCCAAATTGGAGAAACCAAAAAGGAGTCCTGTTCGGGTTCTCTACCCGACCTCCTGGTCCTTAATCAGAGTTTTTAACAGAGTTCTCAGACTTTATATCAAACTTGGTATTAGACTGGGATAAAGTAGTGATAGTTGGAGATTTAAATATCCACGTGAACGTGAACGATAACTCTCTCAGTAATTCTTTCAACGCCCTGTTAGATAGCATTGGTTTTGCGCAAAATGTAAATAAACCAACTCACAGTCACAAGCACACTCTAGATCTTGTTCTAACATATGGAATAGAGATTAGTGACCTCATTGTCTTCCCTCAAAACCCTAAACTGTCAGATCATTTCCTAATTACCTTTCAGTATGTTCTTAAAGATTATCCAACCCCACAAAATAAAGTCATAATGAAAAGGACAATATCGGAAAAATCTATCTCAAAGTTCAAAGCAATAATAGAGCCAATATTCAGCGACATGTCATGTGATCCTGCTGAGAACGGCCTTAGTCCCAGTGTAAGTGATCAATTTGACCGTGAACTCTCTGAAGTCCGCTCTTGATGTTGCAGCTCAGCTAAAGCAGAAGGTTATTAGGCCAAAGCATGCCTCCCCATGGTACAATGAAGAACTGCGTTCACATAAACAAAGAATTAGAAAATTGGAAAGACCATTTTGTCGCTCCCATTTGGAGGAATCCCTAAAAGCATGGAAAATCTGCCTACTGTCCTATAAGCACGCTCTGCGTAAGGCCCAAACCAGATACTATTCAAAATTAATAGAAGTCAACAAAAATAACACTAGATTTCTTTTCAGCACTGTAGCCAGGCTAACAAACTGTCACAGCGCAGTAGAGTCCTCAATCCCAGCTACTCTCCGCTCTAATGATTTTCGTCTATTTTTTAACAATAAAATAAAAACAATCAGAGATAAATTAGATGAAACTACTCCCACTATTAGCCCTGAACAAGCCCAAGCTGTAAAACTAGTGTCCCATATAAATCCATCAGTAACACAAGAAAGGTTCACTGCTGTTGATCAAGCAGAGATAACTTCAGCCATTATGTCCTCTAGAATGTCATCTTGTATTCTAGACCCGATTCCATGCAGACTCCTCAAAGACATTCTCCCCCTAATTATAGATTATATTCTTAATATAATAAATACTTCACTAAAAGTGGTTATGTTCCACAGTCCTTCAAACATGCAGTCATTAAACCGCTTCTGAAAAAGCCTAATCTTGATCCTGACCAGTTGATAAACTACAGATCTATTTCAAATCGACCCTTCGTCTCTAAAATCCTTGAAGAGTTGTAGTTAAACAGCTTTGTCGCCATCTACAGGACAATAACTTATTCGAAGTTTTCCAGTCTGGGTTCAGATCCCACCACAGCACTGAAACTGCACTAGTTAAAGTTACAAATGATTTGTTATGAGCTGCTGACGATGGACTGGTCTCAATCCTGGTTCTATTGGACCTCAGTGCAGCGTTCGACACCATCGACCACAACATTCTACAGCAGAGGTTAGAATCTGATGTAGGTGTCAGAGGGACAGCCCTCAGCTGGTTTAAATCCTAACTATCGGATAGGTACCAGTTTGTTAATGTAAATCAGAGCTCCTCACCCTGTTCTAAAGTTACCTACGGTGTGCCACAGGGTTCAGTTCTCGGTCCAATTCTGTTTACTCTTTATATGCTGCCGTTAGGTAACATTATCAGAAAGCATAGCATTAACTTCCAATGCTATGCAGATGACACACTGCTGTATTTATCAATGAAACCTGATCAGACCGATCAAGCAGACAGAGTTGGTGCTTGTGTGAAGGATATAAAAACCTGGATGACACTTAATTATCTGCTTCTTAACCCTGAAAAAACCGAGGTCATCGTACCAGGCCCTAATCATCTACGAGACGCTTTATCTGAGCAGACAGTCACACTGGACAACGTCAGTGTAGCCTTCAGCTCCACTGTAAGAAACCTTGGAGTCTTATTTGACCAAGAGCTCTCATTCAAAGCACACATAAATCAAGCCTGTAAAACAGCCTATTTCCATCTGCGTAATATAGCCAAAATCAGAAAAATCTTGCCTAAAAGCGATGCTGAAAAACTTGTCCATGCGTTTGTAACATCTAGATTAGACTACTGTTACTCCCTGCTTGCAGCGTGTCCTAAAAGCGCCATAAAAAGCTTTCAACTGGTTCAAAATGCAGCAGCAACATTACTAACAGGAACTAAAAAGAAGAGAGCACATTACGCCGGTGCTCGAGTCTCTTCACTGGCTCCCTGTCGAGTTTAGAATCAAATTCAAAATCCGCCTCCTGACTTACAAAGCCATAAATGACCTGGCCCCATCCTACCTCAAAGGCGGTCCCAAGAGTCTCTAAAAGCACAGTAGGAGGTAGAGCGTTTAGCTACCAAGCTCCTGTGTTGTGGAATCAGCTCCCTGTCCATGTTAAAGAGGCCGACACAGTCTCTTCATTTAAGACCAGGCTTAAAACGTTCCTCTTTGAAATCGCTTATGGTCAGGCCAGTTAGGAACAGAAATAAAAACCTATAGTTCCCAGCTAAGCTGCCCTAGGAGCAACTATGCTGGGGGAAGTATGGCAGCTTGAGCACTATCCTCTGTTTCCGACTACTTCTTTATCAAACAATATTTAATATTTAATTTCACTGGCAATTTGTTCATCGCTTTCCTTTCTCCCACTTCCCCGACGGGAGTAGAGCAGGCAAATCGAGGACCTGTGGATCCAGATGCTCCTCATCTGCCTGGAGAAACGGTCTGCCTGGAGAAACGGTCTGCCGGGAGAAACGGTCTGCCTCGAGAAACTACTCCATATGAACGGTTCTTCATCGGCCTCAAAGAATTGGTCTCCTCCTGAGTGGGTCTTGCTCCACCGTGTATCTGCAGATTGAGGCGAGGCGCGGCCGCCTGTCCGTCCGAGGGAGTCGGATCTCTCCTTCACTGTGGAACTCCTACAGGTTTCTACTTTTTCCCAAAGAGGTTTGGTAGTTTTTCCTGGCCGAGAAGGAGGGTCTAAGGACAGGGGAGCTTGGGAAATCTGTCTAAGGACACAGGACGCTGGGACATTTCCAAGTCCCTATGAACATTGTTTATTTTGTTTTCCACTGTAGCCCCTCGAGGCAACTACTGTTGTGATTTTGGGCGTTACAAAAATAAATTGAATTGAATTGACTTGAATTGTGAGGAGCAGCGAGGAGGAGGTGTGAGAAGGAGATGTAATGAGATGTGAGGAGCAGTGAGGAGGACGTGTGAGTAGCAGTGAGGAGGAGGAAGTGTGAGGAGCAGTAGAGGGAACTACAACCCCCAGAAAATAGACTACAAAAAGCACACGCCTCCTCTGCTGATGTTCAGGAGAATGATTTATTTTAATCTTCACAATCAATGTTTCCATCACAATAACATAAATAACACTGAGTGAAATGACTGCTACTGAAGTCAACCTGCTCAGTGGGATCTCCCCGATATGAACACATGCACAGGGACTCACCATCAGCTGCACAGCCCCTGTCACAGAAAAAGCGCTTCAAGTGCAGGAGCTCCGTGCTCTCAGCAGACTGGACACATGTGTATGTGGACTTTAATGTTTGGTTTATGCAGGTAATTGCTGGTGTAAAGTCTGACTGTGACCAACACTTTTAATTCCTCAAACTACGAGAGAATGTTTATTGATAATAGTGATGGATCGATGATGAATCAATGATGGATCGATGGTGGATCGATTAGAGTTGGCTGGATAGAGACTAAGGATGGGGGCTATGTCTCGGGTAATCAACCCAGCCGATTCAGAAACTCTCCCTCCTTAGATCGTGATGTGTTACGGTGAAGATGAGAGACATGGGGTTGGAGGGTGGGGTCGAGAGAGCAGAGACAACAAGAGATACTGGGATAGGGCTTCTGGATAATTAGGGTGTGGTTGTGGTGAAAGAGTGGAGGCGTGGTTTCTGGATGAGTAGGAGGTTGAGTTATGGTGCAGCTCCCGAACCTCAGTCAACGATTAACATCAATGACATTTAAGAACATCTTGAGGTTCCGATGATAAATGAGCTAGGAAAGGAAGCATCATTTCTCCTTCGCTTACTCCCTCCTGACTTTACTGATCAGTTCAGACGATCCAATGAGAAGGAAAGGAGCTTCCTAGGCTTATTTAACCAATTCTGATGGAGCCACAGCCTTTTGGCAACCCAAACTGGAGAATTCAGCTTTCAAAGTGGATAAACAGCTTTAACATTCAAGAATGTTGGCATCATGTAAAATATTTTTCCATCCATCCATCCATCTTCTTCCGCTTTATCCGGGGCCGGGTCGCGGGGGCAGCAGTCTGAGGCAAGGCAAGGCAAGGCATGGCAAGACAAGTTTCTTTGTAGGGCACAATTCCTCCACAAGGCGATTCAATCTGCTTGGCAGAAATCACAAAATCTTAATTTAAAAGTGCCATTTTCAGGCTATCCGTCAAATACTTCAAGACATAAAAGAGAAGAGTGCAAAGAAAAGCATTTCAGTCATATGCACAGCCAAACAAAACAGTTTTTAGCTTAGATTTGAACATTGCCAGAGTAGCGGCCTGTCTCACATCCTCAGGCAGACTGTTCCAGATTTTAGCAGCATAAGACTGAAACGTAGATTCCCCGTGTTTAATCCTGAGTCTATCTAGTCTCTGAAGTCTATTGTGGATGAGCCACAGGGAGCCAGTGCAGAGACCTGAGCACAGGACTAATGTGATTGTACTTCTTGGTTCTAGTCAGGACCCGAGCAGCAGCGTTCTGGATGTACTGTAGCTGTTTTACCACGTCGCTGTTTTACAACTCGTTTGGAGAGGCCAGTGAGCAGGCCGTTACAGTAGTCTAATCTACTAGAGACAAACGCATGGATAAGTCTCTCCAGGTCTGGTTTAGACACTATACTTTTGATTTAGCTATGTTTTTTAGATGGTAAAGAGCTGCTGATGTTATTGATTTGAGCAGGGACTCCAAGACTTCCTTATCCCCAGACACTTCCTCCAACTCCTCCGGGAGGATCCTGAGGCATTCCCAGGCCAGCCGTGTCCTGGGTCTTCCCCGGGGCCTCCTCCCAGTGGGACATGCCCAAAACACCTCCCTAGGGAGGCGCCCAGGAAGCATACGGAACAGACCTCAGCTGGCTCCTCTCAACGTGGAGGAGCAGCCGCTCTACTCCGAGCTCCTCCCATGTGACTGAGCTCCTCACCCTATCTCTAAGGGAGTGCCCAGCCACCCTGCGGAGGAAACTCATTTCGACCGCTTGTATCCGCGATCTTGTCCTTTTGCTCACTACCCAAAGCTCATGACCATAGGTGAGGGTAGGAAGGTAGATTGACCGGTAAATCGAGAGCTTTGTTTTTCGACTCAGCTCCTTCTTTACCACAACAGTCCGAGGCAGCGACCGCATCACTGCGGACGCTGCACCGATCCGCCTGTCAATCTCACGCTCCAGCCTTCCCTCACTCTTGAACAAGACCCCGAGATACTTGAACTCCTCCACTTGGGGTAAGGATTCCCCACCCACCCGGAGAGGGCAAGCCACCTTTTTTCCAGTTGAGAACCATGGCCTCAGATTTGGAGGTGCTGATTCTCATCCCAGCTGCTTCACACTTGGCTGCAAACCGTCCCAGTGCATGTTGCAGGTCCAGGATTGATGGAGCCATCAGGACAACATCATCTGCAAACAGCAGAGATGAGATCCTATGGTCCCCAAACCGGACACCCTCCAACCCCTGACTGCGCCTATGAATTCTGTCCATAAAAACAATGAACAGAACCGGTGACAAAGGGCAGCCCTGGCGGAGTCCAACATGCACTGGGAATAGGTCTGACTTACTGCCGGCAATGCGAACACAGTTCCTGCTCCGGTCATACAGGGACCGGACAGCCCTGAGCAAAGGGCCCCGGACCCGGTACATCCGCAGCACCCACCAAAGTGCACCCCGCGGGACATGGTCGAAAGCCTTACCCAGATCCACAAAGCACATGTGGACTGGTTGGGAAAACTCCCAGGAACCCTCGAGCACCCGATGGAGAGTATAGAGCTGGTCCAGTGTTCCACGACCAGGACGAAAACCACTCTGCTCCTCCTGAATCCGAGGTTCGAATATCGGTCGGATTGTTCTCTCCAGTACCGTGGAATAGACCTTACCGGGGAGGCTGAGGAGTGTGATCCCTCTGTAGTTGGAACACACCCTCCACCCTTTTTGAACAGAGGGACTGCCACCCCGGTCTTGCAGTCCAGAGGCACCGTCCCCGACCGCCACGCGATGAGACGTGTCAACCAAGACAGTCCTGCAACATCCAGAGACTTTAGGTACTCGGGGCGTATCTCATCCACCCTCGGAGCCCTGCCACCGAGGAGTTTGCCAAGAACCTCAGTGACTTCAGCTTGGGTGATGGATGAGTTAGCCTCCGAGTCCTCAGTCTCTACTTCCTCTTCGGAAGACGTGACAGTGGGATTTAGGAGGTCCTCAAAGTATTCCTTCCACTGTCCGAGTTGAGGTCAACAGGTCCCCACCCGCACCGTAAACGGTGTTGGTGAAACACTGCTTCCCCCTCCTGAGGCGGCGGACGGTTTGCCAGAATTTCTTTGGGGCCGACCGATAGTACTCCTCCATGGCCTCCCTGAACTCCTCCCAGCCCCGGGTAAAATATTTTTGTAATACAAAACTCTTTAACATTGGGAAAGTTATTTCATACTCTCAGATGAGGGGCAAAAGACACTTTCCTATGGATAAGATATTTTATGGCAAAACACAGAAAAAAGGGTAAATTGATGACATTCATTTTCAACTTTTCTCTACAAACTGCAACATAACTGTAAAACTTTTACCAAAGAATCCTACTGAAAAAATGACAGTGACAAACACACGAAAACATACATTTGCACTTCATTAAAGTAAATGAAAGGACATACTTCTCCACGTGTGCCTTTATTTGACTCCACCATCCAGTGGTTATATGTGATTTCCACTGTAACAAACTGCACAGCTGAGCTGAGAGAACATTTAACGTTAAAAGCCAAAAGTCCTGTACAGACAAGTGCAATAAAAAATATTGACAATACGATTACAACTACACATAAATAAAAATGACTCCGCTCAGTATGTGTCAAAAGGCCAGAGAGAAAAGGAAGGTTTTTAAACAAAGATTCAGCAGCTCTAACATGCAGAGGCTGTTCCTGAGCTCAGTCCCCTCTGCTTTTCAGCTTTGACCTGGGCACATCCAGGAGGAGCTGAGGGGAGGACCGCGTGGTACGAGCAGGAACATGGTAGGACAATAACAGGGAGCCAGACCATTTAAAGCCTTAAACAACGAGTAACATTTTAAATGTGATTCTGTGGATAACTGGAAGTCAGTGCAGTGATGCCAGGACTGGAGTCATGTGGCTAGCTTAGGTTCCATAAGAGGTTTCTGCTCTGCTGAGCAGCTGTAAGCAGGCGAAACTCGAGGTCGGAGACAGAGGTAATATCCAAGGCAGAGGCGAGGCAGGCGGGTCGGGGACAGACGAGGTTGCCGACAAATAATCAGCCCAGGGAAAACGCTGGAAAGTCAGGCATAACACAAGCACAATCTGCCACTGGCGCAAAGACAGGAGCAGGCTTAAATGCAGGCAGAGCTGTCAGAGGTGTGGAGAGTTGGCCTGATGAGGAGGCGTGGCTAACAGGTGGAGAGGAGCAGACGCAGGTGTAGGGAGGTGGTCTGATGAGGAGGTGTGGCTAACTGGCAGAGTTGAAAGATACCAGCAGACAGGAGATGAGCAGACTGTGACACATGGAGATGTTCTCTTTTACAGGAGGCTTACACACGTTTTTGAACAGCATGAGGCTGTCATTATCAGAAAATACCTTTTTCTTGGCTCTATGATACAAATTGGACATTGAGTCTAGAATCACCACAACTCGTGCTGATTTGAGTGTAATTTATACAAGACCTGCAGGGGCGCTGTTTTAGTGCAAGAGATACGACACCATTTGGTGTATTTTGAAATCTAACAAAATAACCAAATATGTTTAAATATGTTTTTGGAGGACAGATTGATATATCCAGTGTCCTTGGGGTGTTTGAACGGCGCTTACAAATAAATACATTATTGTAGTGCAACCTATTTTCTTATCTCGTCGCACTGACTCGCATATATTATTTGCTCAGACGAAACATGGCAATTGACAAAAGTTTTATGTTGACCATATGAAATGATCATGAACAATAAACAATGTATTTTGTATTTCTCATGTGCGTCTATACTGAAATCCCCAGACGTTGTGCTTTATTTAATGTTTTGCTTCTATTACGTTAACTAAAAAGTAATAGTTTCCCCAAATACTGTACTTTTTTACTTTTACTTTAGTCATTTCTTGGCCCACTACATTGTACTTCTAATTGAATAATATTATTTTGAAGTAACTTAACTCTTGAGTACAATATTTTCTACCCCTCTCTACATGTTCATATACTTTACACTAAAGTTAACAGTTTGAACTTGCGTCAGCTCATGGGTACAGTTTGTAACGTGCTTGCTTGTCTTCCTCTCGACACATTAACCACAACCTTATTTAATCATATTTAATATACATTTTCATATACAATTGCTTCTTTCAGTCTTTTCTGCTCCACCAAAACAAGATAATAATTAAACAAACAGGCTTCAAAACATATGTTGGGTGAGACTGTTTGTGCTGACTTTTATGGCACCTTAGAAACGTTGAAGTCGAGGACCGTAGTTCAGGCCCAGGTCTACAGAGGTGCAAATGGGTGCAATGCACTCTAAAAATAAAATAATATTGGCTTTGCAGATGGACTTCTCATTGAGTTATCTAATTTGAGATTAATTCATAGTAATTATGTATTTAAGTCATTGGTCTCAAAGGTTTGATGTGTTTCTCCTGTCATACAGATGCTCTCTCAAAAACACCAGAGTCTTCCTCCAGGAGTCTTCCTGAGCTCGAGAATGTCCCAAGGTCTGCCCGCCCCACAGCACCGTGCCTGGCAAACAGGAGGAAAAACACATTTTGATAGAAATATTAAATGATGAAGGTTTTCCAGGCATATAATAATAATTATATATAAGAAGTTGAATCAAATACAGCGGGACTTTTATAAGAAATTATATTGGAATAAATAAAAACCAGTACCAGTGAGCTGGAAAAATGCTACCGGACAGGGCCTGTAAACACTACATAAAGCATTAAAAAAAGTATATTTGATACATTAGTCATGAGTCCATGGCCCACTCCTGGATGAATGAGGGATTACATCAACTTGTTTCCAATTACTGTTTCAAATTATTCATAAATTGAAGCAAATTAATCACATGGTCTATTTTGACCAAACACGCTCCTGATACTGTAAGTAAAAGTGCTCAGGAGCAGCACATTATTGGTGAATGAGCGGTGGAGGAGAGCGCTACGGCTCCTCCTGAGAAACTTGAAACCTGAAAGAAGACAATGTTGGACATAGGTACAACAGAAAAGACAGAAAAAAAACAAAGCACCTACCCTCATCCCAGACGCCCTGTGTGCATGTGTGTAAGCCAATGTCTGTACGTGAGTGTATGTATTTGCCAGTGTGTGTAAATATGTTTACATACCACCCATACCCAGGTACCCACACTCGCCAGAGCCTGTGCCTGTTCATGGGCACACTTCAGTGCTAATGTGTTTTTACCCCTATACACAGGCCCACCCCTCAGAGTGTCTGTGCCTGTTTATGAGCAATTATGGGTTTTGTGCTACATCCCTGTCCTGGTGCACACACACACACGCACACACACACGCACGCACACACACACACACACACACAAGAAGTGTGCCTGTGCCTGTCCATGAGTGTGATAATATGTGCGTGAAATGTGGTTGTGTCTATGCACCCATACCCAGGCACACGCCAACATACTTTTTGAAACTTCCTTTTAGATCATTTCACACTGCCACGATTTAGGACATGTAAACATCCGAGTGTGCTTGGGCCAGTGAGAACCCAACAGCTACATTCTGATTTTGTTCTTGAAGTGGTTGACAACAGGTGGGTCTTAGAGCGGCTCCTGTCGCATTCTGGAGCGGTGCAAGTGAAGTGTTGAAAGAGCGCCGACCTCGGGCCGGACCTACTTTCAGTGCACAGTCCGGGAAATGGTTAAGATAAAACAGCTCGGCTGGAATATTTAGGATTAAAAAAGGGCTATAGGAGATCAGGAGGCTATTATGAATAGGAAATGAAGCGCTTGCGGAGAAGCTGGCGCAAGGACTCACGTTCAAAACAATTTAATGCACTTATACATAATGTTATAAATTGTAATGTAAAAGTGGCAAAAGTGAGCATAAACGACTGTGGAAGTTCCGGACCTACAAGGGATTGAGGCAATCTTCATCAAAGCTGAATGTCGATGAAAGTTTTATTCCAGTGACGCCCACGCTGTAGGAGGTGTAGGGTCCAAGTGAGGTCACACATGACTGAATGGCCTGATGCTACGCTGCTGAATATAGTGTAAATCTGGTGTACATTAATATGAGGCTATTCATAATTTACGCTTTGTGTTTGGCACAGGCATTCTGGCACGGCATAGATGACATTCATTCACTCTGTGGCGCTGTAAGAAAATTATTCATGACAATAGTGCATTTTTACTTCAGCCAGGTTTAACAGGTTTAATTTTCAAAATAACTCTTCTCTGTGGCGTGGAAATGATTAGCCGTTAAGTGCAGACGTCCATGTGAACGCAGTGTTTCCTTTGGCGGTTAATGTTTTTTTTTATTTCTCGTATATTTTGTGAGTATGAGTTGCGTGAAATAGTCTGTACTTCTCCTTTGGTCGGCTGGAGCTGACCCCGCCACTGACAGAGCAAGTTGAAATCCTGCTTTGTAGTACTGTTTATCCAGCATAAATTGAATATATTCAGGAAAGGTTCAGGCAGCTTCATAGTACAGGCATTGCAAGTGGTTCTCCCATCACAGTTCTAACCAAGCCCAGCCCTGACTTAACTTCCAGAAACAGAATGAGCGCATTCTCAAGGTGGTACGAGCCTTTGCCCAATACTTGTAAGAATTTTAGCCATATTGATGTTGGACAGGAGCTCCATGGTAATGGTGAGGAGAGGGCTACACAAACTCAGGATCAGTGAAGGACAACACACAGTAAAACAGGACCATGGCATGCTCTCCTCCTGCTCCTTACATGTGCACTGTCCAGAGCTGCTGGACAGTTACATGCTGGTTGGGTTGTGGTCAGCGCATAACTCAGGGGCTGTCTTTGGGCAGCGATGTGCAGCTGCAATTGAATGAAAAAGTGACTGTCGACTGTGAGCTGAGTTTGTCGTTAGTTTGCAGAGGGAGAGAGGCCAAAGATCTTACATTTTTACAGCTTTACTTCACAAATTCTGTAGAACGAGCAAATTTGAATGATGCTGGTCCTTGCATGTGGAGAGTACGGAGGTTCAACTCAAATGACCAGTGTCAGGATATGTGAGCAGAGTGAGCAGGTGACTGTTCCCAGCCTTCTCCATCACGCTTCATCTGACAGACAAAGAAAGCATCACAATTCACTCATGTTTAAGAAATGAAAAAAAGATTTCAACTGTGAATGACTTGGGGCGCATAGTCTATCCTTTCAGATGAAAGAATTGCAAATTTAAGAGAGAGAGAAATATTATTTATATAATTCTAGAATTAATGATCAAACTAGAAAAATATTTTCTGTGCTGTAGATGCTGATGTCTAATCCCACCAAATCTGCATTAATAAATGCAGTGAACTCCACATCCATTAGCAGACACAAAAGCTGCCAGTTGTGATCGTCCTGACCAACCCACAAGCAACAGGGGGCACTGCACACGTCCATCTGCACAAAGACAAATTGTGTAGAGCTGAAATAAACGTGATCCAGGGCACCGGTAGTAGCTTTAACCTCCAGGTACTCTCTCGGAGTTTAATTATCTACAAATCCTCGTACTCACATCGACTTTGAGAGAAGGGTCTTCCTGGATTGGCAGGAGCAGGTCATGCATATTACCTCCTGGTTCTCATTGATGCGGGTTCTTCTCTTCATTTCTGAATAAAGTTTGATTTTTGTTAAATAAAACATTCACCCAAGAACAATGTCAAGATACAAGATACAATTAGAGGTGGGAAACTATTTTTATAAAATAATGTAATAATAATTGTTCATCTGAGGATATGCACGATTACAATAAACGATTACAGGGTATATTCTGCATATATATATATTATATATGATATAATATATATATATTCTTTATATATATATATTATATATATATATTATATAGTTGTGTGTGTGTGTGTGTGTGTGTTTTGTGGTGGTGTTGTGTGTATATATATATATATATATAGAGAGAGAGAGAGAGAGATATATATATTAGATAAATGTGTGTGTGTGTGTGTGTGTGTGTGTATATATATGTATACCTTAAAAAGTACAGAAACTTGTAAAGTATCTGTTCTTTGACCTCAACCAAATTTTTGGAGGATTTAAAAACAATCCTCATTAATTGGGATTCAAAAATAATATATGGATGTATGGAAAAAGACAAAACTGTTGTCAGCAGCATAACTTACTGTGCGAAGTAGGTCCAAGAGTTCTTCAACACTGCCGTTGACAGGCTGAACATGACTTCCGCTGTAACACACTGCACACCTGAGCTGAGAAAACACAAAAAGAACCATTACAGAGTTCAGACTTTACTTAAAATATTAGCTTACAGCCGATCGAAAAGAAACCAAATCTCAGTATAAAATGTTTATTAGGATACAAGGAAAGGAAAATGTCAGATATTTGCTCATCTTTTTACGTTAAAACCATGTCACTTCCTGGATTTGGTCTGTAAGTCCTGTGTGTCTGCGGGGTAAGAAACAACCGCACATGTATGAATGTAATGATGATAGCGTTTTTTAATTCATTATTTCGTTTCTAGTGTAAGACGATTTATACTTTTGTTCATTCTTTTGTATGCTGTAATGCCATGGTAATAGGCTATTTGGATGGAACTATTTGTGGGGCGTATTAATATTGCTGTGAGGAGGTCAAGTTGGTTGGAGAAAAAGGAGGAGTTCGGATTGTTCGAAAAAGGAGGGTAAAGTTTGGAGCCCGAATAAAAGCTTTCCTGAGGAGCTGTATTTCTCCTGGTGATTCTTTCACACCCACCACCTATTTCTCACCAGTAACACGCCACACCAAGATACACAAAAACTAGTGTTACACTAGTCCAGAAAAATGTATGAGCCGCCACTATATTTTTAGGTGAGTGGAATGGGAGATCCACCTTACACTACTAATATATACATATTTACTGTTAAATATTTGGTCAAACTCAATTAAAACACATGTTTTAGAGTCTAAAACATGTATTTAAAATGTAGAGTGATCCCACAGACCGTGCTTCCCCTGCAGATTGTGTAATGGACAAAAGGATTCAAGCGTAGTCATCTGGACACTGTTTTGAAAATAAAGATGTTTCGACTTTCATCTGAAAGTCATTCTCAATCTGCACAGTTTGAATTCTTTTCTACGATGAAACACTCCTGGACAAATGAGGGTTTACACAGAGTTAGCAAATTATGCCTTATTTCTAGTGAAATAAAAAAACATTTGTTTAACTTCAATTATGTATGGAAATCATAATTCATAGTCACCTTCATGACCTTGGAGTAAGCTGCCATTTTGAAAGTAATAGCTGTACCAAAAGAGAGCCCCCACATGGCGATCCTGCTGCCCATGATCTGAGGGTGCTGCTCCAGGAATTTATAGGCATTCTATAAAAACAATACCAAACATAACAGTTTAATGATAACCACCACTTAACTCTACATGTTGGATTAGTTGCTTATTGTGTGAAAATCTGTTTTGAATGTGTACCTAACTGTGCATGTTGTAATTTTAGTGTTTTATTTGGTGACTTATGGTCATTGAAACTTTTTACTGCTATCTTTGAAGCCAATGATAAACCAAACCAAACTGGCTGAGTGATAAAAGGAGTGCGCTTTACATATTGTGATGATGATAAAGCAGCTTTTTATAAAGGGTTTCAAACTTTGAATATTGACAAAATAAAGATACCTTTACCTCAAAGTAGTCATTTTTCATCATTTTGCCAGTTGTCATAGTGAGTTTATTGGTCAGAAAATCCAAGGCCAGAGCAGCAAACCATGTGAGGCCAGTAAAGACGCTCTGTACTCCACTAGATCCCCACCTCCTCCCAGAGGTCCAGGACGGCAGGGAACGGACCAGGTCCTGCAATAGAATACAGAACAAAGCTCTTAGCATGTTGCTAAATATTGAGCATGTTGCTAAATGTATTACTCATAACAATCAGAAACTTGAATTCAAGTGCAATTCAAAAGGTTGCAAAAGCCCGTGGAAAGCAGTACCACCTGCACAGGGCCATGTGGGTCACCTTGAGCCCACAAGACGGCTAAACCAGACTCTGAATTGAAGCTTGTTATAATGTGCATTCATTTGCTCCCTCTAGCTGCTTTTTGGTAGCTAGAGAATAAATTATTGGCTAAACCAGTGGTTCCCAAAGTGGGGGTCAGGACCCCTCCAGGGGGTCACAAAGCATGAGATGGGAGGTCGCGAGATGTTTTCAAGATGTAATGTTAGAATTATGACACTGAATTTAATCTTTGTTTATTGAAAACAGTTGAAATTGGGTCAGATAGCACAATAAATGACTAAAAAAGGGATCTTGAAACCCCTAAATGGTTGAATATATTACAGACATTTATCTAATTTTGCAATGAGGGTCCCAAGTTGGTTTCATGGTTATTTTGGGTATCCCTGCCTGAGAACTTTGGGATCCCTGGGGTAGACCACCAAACTCTAAATGATACTGAATAGTAAATTGTTTGTACTGAAATGTGATTCTGAAATGTAGAAAACATTTGTGTCGAAAGAGCAATTTCGTCACAAGACCAGATAAAATTGTAGTAACCTGTACGTCCCAAAAGATCTTTCTCCCCAAAGACATAGACAAGACAAACACCAATATTTAAAAATAGAAGAATAAACATTGTACAACCACTGACTATCACTTATCTCAGTGAAACACACAGGCCAATTCACTTACCTTCGAAGAAAGTAAACCAAATGCCTAATCTGGCATGGTTTAAAACCATGGACTGTGGTGAAGTTGTAACTTTCCACGACAGAAAAAAACCTTTGTTCTCCTTAGAACAAGCATTAGAGAATGTACAAATGTACAAAGTATTAATGAGTAAAGTGTAAACAACAGTTTACATTTAAACTGATTCCATCTTTGACTATGTGATTTCAATCTGTACCTTAACACTGTTTGTTAAACAGATGCCTTGTGAATTGAAAATGTTCACATTAGTAACAACAGGTTTGATTTCTATTATCTAAATATTTCATATTCATTGTCCATAGGTAAGTGTTTGCACATTATATAAAGTGTACGCAATCTTACATGTAGGCAAAAACAACCCCATATGTGTACATTAATTTGCATATGTTCATACATGTATCACATGTACCCAACCCCTATACATACACACACATGAACACAAGCTGTGTGACAACAGCCTCCCCTATTTCTGTGGTCCCACATCACACAGACTGGAAAACAAAAGGACAGTTAGCCAGCCCAATCTCCGAAATTTGATTCATATTCCCTGTGACAGGATAACGTCCAGTGTCCCACTGAAACTTGTCTGTAACTTGTTGTGCTCAATGTCAGATCCTTATGTAACAAATACTTTTTAATGAATAATTCTTAAATAATAAATTAATTTTTATGTTTTTAACTGAACATTGCTTGAAAAAAAGGTGGAGGTGTCTGTTATTTTTGGGCAAAGTCCTCGGAATTGTTGTTTACAACGCTCAATGACTTCTTCTTAATTACAACTAATTTTTATGTTTTCGCAGTTAGGTTTTAGATCTCATCAAAGCACAGAGACTGCTCTTATCAAGGTGACAAATGTCTTAATGTCTTAATTCTGTTAGATCTGAATGCTGCTTTTGACACGGACGATCGAGGGATACTCTTACAGAGACTAGAGGACTGGGTGGGCATCACTGGCACTGCCTAAATTGGTTAAAGTCCTATCTGGAAGGCAGGAAGTACTGTAAGTAACGAGTAACTGTGCCTGAGACAACATGCCCTGACCTGTGGGAGCCCAAGAGTCAAACCTGGGACCCCTTTGTTCAACCTGTACATGCTGCTGTTAGCAAACATTTTTGCTGCATATTAAGTGACCTATCACATAATGCAGATGACACTCAGATCTATATTTCACTGACGGCAGGTGAATATGGACCAGTACATTCACTGTCACTGCATCCAACAGATCAGTGTGTGGATGCAAAACAACTTTCTCCAGCTGAACTCTGAAATCATTGTCTTTGGCCCAAGAGAAAGCATTAGCAGTCATCTCTAGTCTTTCGCTCTAAAACCTACAAATCAAGTTAGAAAAATTGGGGTAATAATGGACTCAGACTTGAACTTTAACAGCCACGTCACCAGCAGCTTTTTACCATCTAAAAAACATTGCCAAAATCAAAAGTATAGTGTCTAAACCAGACCTGGAGAGACTTATCCATGCATTTGTCTCCAGTAGATTAGACTACTGTAACGGCCTGCTCACTGGCCTCTCCAAACGAGCTGTAAAACAGCTGCAGTACATCCAGAACGCTGCTGCTCGGGTCCTGACCAGAACCAGGAAGTACGATCACATTAGTCCTGTGCTCAGGTCTCTGCACTGGCTCCCTGTGGCTCAGAGAATAGACTTTAAAGCAGCTCTGCTTGTGTACAAGTCTCTGAGGATCTCAGGGACCGGCCTCCTGCTGGTGCCCAGAGTCAGGAAATGGGGAATCTGCGTTTCAGTTTTATGGAGCTGATATCTGGAACAGTCTTCCTGAAGATGTGAGACAGGCCGCTACTCTGATAATGTTCAAATCTGAGCTCGTTATTGTTTAGCTGTGCATATGACTGAAATCATTTAATTTGCACTTGTGCCTTTCTGTTGTGGCAGAAAAACACCAGACCTGATGTCATCGTGCAAAATGACCCCCCACACTCTCCCCCACACAAATGCTAAATCCATCAGGAGCCCTGGTAGTGCTGTTCAAAGACTGGCTCCTCTCAGGTGTGATCAATCCCCAGAGGTCCAGGATGGGCCCCTTTGCAAATGTCTCGCCCGCTGCCAGGGCATTGTCTTTAACAGAAACCAGACAGCCAAAGTCTGAATGCAATCAACGAAAACCCACCCTGCTCCTGTACTTAGCATCTGGCCCATCGGACCAATTATATTCCAGTATGTACTGTCATGTGATTTGTTCAACCTGTGTCCTATAAAGAGACATGGGATTCCTTTGTGTGGGCCGAAGTCCTGGAAGGGATAAACAACTTTGTATTAGGGAGCGATGAATTCAGAACATGCACATTCACTTTGAATCGTTTATTTCATTTCTTGATAACTATTACTTAAGTTTTCCACGACATGTCTTAAACTGTTATGTGATTTCTGTACTTTAATGCATTTTTTCCTGTTGTGTGAAGCACTTTGATTTGCCTTGAGCACGAATTGTGCTCTACACATAAACTTGCCTTGCCTTTAATGTACACGGTCAAATAAACAAAAAGGAGAATAAAGAAAGGACAAATCTTGTTCATATTCAAGGTGCACTATGCAACTTTTCAGGTGGGGCTCCGCTACCTACTTGTCTGTGTAGCTGTTCTTGCTTTTCCCGAATATTCCACAATATGGCATTAAAAGGTATTTAAAACATAATACTGCTGAGGCTTCTGTCAATTACAGCTGAATGTTAAATGTAATTTCTTTCATAACTTTGGAAAACAATATAAATGTATTTAATTGATCACAATCTGAAGCCTGTCTTCTCCACCTGCTCTTCTACTGCTGTTCTGTCCTCTTTTCCCTTCTCATTCTAATAACCAAGTAAACTAAAGTGAATATAGGCACTTTGTATTTCAATGATCCCAGAAAGGATTGAGATGGAAGAAAAACTGGAAAAAAGCCTGCAGACAGAAATGACACAAAACATTCATAAAATGGAAATAAATGACCTTCAGACTCAATTTGAAAATGGTTTTATTGAACAAACTTTGAATTAAATGGAAATTAAATGCTTGATAATTTATGTCATGAGGCTTTCTTTATTTTCCTATGGATGTCTTGTGCTATTTTCTCTGTTACAGCACGTTATCTCTCTGTGTTATGGTCTGTGTTTTAGGTTTTGTTGTAAAAAATGTGAAACAAAAAAAAAGAGAAGCCATTCTGAATGAATTTCTAACAGCATTCATTGAAACAACTGCTATCTGTACGTGTCTACACTTCTGTAGACACGTACGTTGTCTTTTAAAAGTGTGTTGAAAAGTGCAGTCTTCTCGCCACTCCTTTGTCACGATGCCAGTGGAAGTAATCCACAATTAAAGCTGCAAGTGACGATGATATTTGCCACCCGCGCCCACACCACCTTCCAGCGCGTCCGCCATCGAAACCCGACCACCCCTGGAAAGCCTTTTCTCCCCGCCTGACCACCGCCCAGGAGCCGAGTACACCATCATTGATGGAGATTTTAAGCTTGACCAGCAGATAAATGGCGTGGTTAAATCTAGTTTTATCTCCGCAGGCTTTTATCTAGACTCAAATCGGTTTTATCTTTTAGCTCCCTGGAGCGGGTGATCCGTGCTTTTCTCTACACCTCTTGACTACTGAAATGCACTGTACACTGGTCAGCCAAGCTAACCTTACAGTTAGTTCCAAATTCCGCTGCTCGTCTTTTAACTGGCAAACGTCTTGGCACTGGCACCACATTCATTTTAGAGTTGATTTTAAAATGTTATTGTTTGTTTTTAAAGTGCTTCACAGACTGGCCCCCGCATACATTTCAGACCTCATTGTTCCGCACACTCCTGTGCGCTCACTGAGGTCTGAGGGTCAGTTCAGTTCCAACTTCTTGTCCCAAAAACGAGACTCAAAAGGTGACCGGGCCTTTTCTGTAGTCGGCCCCAAATTTTGGAACGCTCTTCCTCCCCACATAAAGACCGCACCTTCAGTGAATGCTTTTAAATCTCGGTTAAAAAGTCACTTTTATTCACTGGCATTTAACCCGGCATGATGATTGTGAGGTCCTCTGACCTTCTTTTATTATTTTGTATATTCTATATAGTTTATAATGTGTTTTTATTTGGTTTGTACGTATTTATTGATCAAGTTTATTTTTTTCTTTTGCTTGTTTGTGCAACACTTTGGAGACTTTGTGTTGGTAAAATGTGCTACACAAATAAAAAAGGATTGGATAAACTTTCTAGTTTAATAGTGTAAATTATCCAAAGGAGTAGAGTCATAAATCTGTTTTATGCACATTTGCACATGTCATATCAAAGTTTGTAAGCAAACAGATGAGAAAGCGAACATATTTGTGACTATAGCTCTATTTGTCTGTATGTGTTAGTTGGGCAGCGTTAAATGATCTGTCACTGTAAGACCGTGTCAAAATAAAACTGCTTCAATATCTGGACAACACAGAGGCCTTTATTTTGTAAACGTCACAGGAAGTGTTTAGTTGCAGTTAGCGTAACTTTCACAAATAAAGGAAAGTCAGTCTGGTTTTCAGTCTAGACAACCACGGCTTTGAACCGGCAACCCCTTACATAATACAGATACGGTGTAGTCTTCTTAATCGAGCGATTGGACCTGACAAATGCGTGTGCCAATTTTCACTCTCTTTGCAAAAAATAATGTTTGACTTTCTATATAGATCTGACAAGTCTGGATTTGTATAGGAAATATGCCTGTTTCTACAGGTCAAATGGTACAATCATCTCCCCAAATTTCGTGGCAATCGGAAATTGTAGGGGGCACCATAGTCGTGAGTGGCCATATGCTCATTCATTTATTCTGTTTCATTTTTCATGTCACACTAGTGGTTGCAATTTCGGCTTTTTAGCCTGATAAATGAGGGTTTAAAAAATCATCAAAGAAACAGGAAATGAAGACGTTTTTTGATGGGGCGCTACACAAAAACAGTACAGAACAACAACAAAAACCTGGCTGCGCAGATGGCCGTGACATGTCATCGAAAAAACATGAAATGAGGGCGTTTTTCTATGGTGTGTGACAGTTAGGAATTTTAAAAGATATCGGCTGATTATTAAATTTCAACTTTACTCATCTCTCTAGATGAGTAAAGTGCGGAAAGTAAAAGTGGCGGCGCCGGTTCGTCATACATCGATGCTGCCTGTTTGTGTTATCTATCTATCTATCTCAAGCCTTGGCCAAAGTTGACACGTCTCATTTAATTATTAATTATTTTATATTATAATATATTAATTAATTTTGTTTACTATAGGCAGCGCTGTCGAGTTGGCTAGCGATAGACATTTTTGCGAGCTGCATGTTATTCGATTTCGCGCCGGGCCGATCACGTCTTTACCTCCATGTGGGACTTTTCATCAATGTTCAGGGGGTCAAAAATGCGCGAGTTGCGGAAAATGAAGAAGAAGAAGAAGAAACCGGCGAAACAATAGTTCTTGCTATTTCATAGCTCGAGCTAATTAGTGTTCCTAGGCTTTAATGTGACAAAAGAAACCCACCTGAAGGGAGGAAGAGTGTAGCGGTGAGGTTGTGCTCTGTGACTGGGATCCTCTGCACTCCAGGAGCCATGTACCAGCGCTCCACCAGCACAGCAGCCAGAGCTCTCTGCTCTGGGAAGTCCTCTGACAGATGGCCCTGGTAAAACTGACACCGTCACCTCCAGGGGAGTCTCCACGTTCGTCTTCCTCATCCTGAGGAAGTATAATATAACTATAGTGACATTTGTCTGATACTTCACATTACAACACTAGAAATAACTGTAGAAAAACAGTAACACTTTGTACTGTATGTCTGACCTGAGTCCAGGTTTGCTCCCTGGCACTGGTCTGAGGCTCCACAGTAATCCCATTGGTTCAACTCCTTCATATGTCCCACCCAGGCTGGGGTCCTGACACACTGTCAATGTAATTAAGTACATTTATGAAGATTAAATTTACCAGGAGTGAAATCACTTGTGAGAGACTCATACAGTTGAGTGTCCCGGTGCTGTCACAGATGTAGTGTCCAAACGCCTCCCAGTTGTGTTTGTCTTCAGTGTGGAGATGAGAGCGCACCGTCAGCTTAGCCCCAGGAGGAGCATTCTGGACCAACACTTTAAACTTCTCATCCACAAGAGCTCGGGACGGCTGAACAGACAGCTGAACACAGGGCTGTTTAAGATTCATCTGTGCAATGAACATTATTAATTAGGATGGATACGGATATTTGAGCAAGTAAAGAAAAATCAACAGCATGAAGAAGAAACTCACCATGTTGAGATTCGCCTGATTCTCCCAGGGTAAAGTGTGTGTAAGTGAGCTGTTCCTAAGTCTACGCTTGTGTACAGAGGACATCAAGCCTTTTCATTGGTGGACCAGCCTGCCCCTTCATGTCCGCTCTGCTCAGTGCGTGGAGGAGTTTAAACTACACTCAAAAACACACCTCTTTGCTTTAGACTTTGAGTAAGTGCAATTACGACATTATAGTTTTTATCTTGTATTGATCTTATTGAACTGTATTTGTTTTTCATATTTTCTTACTTACTGTCTGTACAACACTTTGACTTACAGACATTGACATTTGACAATTCACTAAGTTCGTTTAGTGGTGCGACGTAAACATTTACAACTTCACAGACGATTGCATGTGTAACTCGACATGTGAGCTGTATAGCCTGTTCATTCAGAGTTTGGCTCACTGTTGTTCTCCACATACATCCAATGAGAATGGGCTTAGGACTGTGATAATTATATTGATCAAGCTTTTAGTTTGTTTTACATCTAATTGTATGATCTCTAATTTTAGCTTCAGCATAGATACTGCAGCCAACCAGCAACCACAAGAGAGTCAGGACTAAAAGCAATTCTAGAGAAAATGTTACTTCTAGGATTAGAAGATTATTCCTTCACATATTACTTGTTCACTGATTTATAATTACACATTAACTCCTTTCTTAGTCCTGCGATATAATGGTTACAAACGTATCTCAAGACTTTATTGTCTAAAGGGGAAATTATTTTCCACACACACAAAGCTTTTTTGGCAAATACACCAACAGTCAAAACAACAGTAACATTAGAGTGCACTCAGTCCGTTCCTCCCTCGTCTCTGATAATTTTATCTTAAAGCAATTCATATAATAATAGTTATATACTAAATTGTTATGCTCTTCACTAGCTCGATAAACCTCTCAAAGCACTAGTGTAGCTTTTTTTTATGCTAAAGGAGCACAATGGGACTTTTGTAATGGGTGGTCTGCCACATCAGAGTCAGAAAAGGTTTATTGCCATTGTCATCGAACACAGTTTACAAACATAGGAACTTGTTTTGGCGTTAAGGTGCACATAAAACAATGATTAATAAAATAATAATAGCAATGTCTATAGAATCAAATATGGCATGCATAAATTAAGAATTTACTAATAAGATAAGGTTAACAATTAACTTGGTCACTGTATGTACACAGATATTTGCACAGAAATGTACAGATAGTCGGAAAGAGTGCAGACAGTGAACAGTGCGTGAATAGTATTGGTTGAGTATTGTTAAAGTGTCAGGTGTTAAGTGTTCAGAAGTCTAGGGCAGAGGAAAAGAAACTGTTCTTGTGGCGGGATGGACCGTAGCCTCCTGCCTGAGGGGAGTGGTTCACATAGCCCGTGTCCAGGGTGAGAAGGGTCAGCAGTGATCCGACCTGCTCGTCCTAGAGTTGTTGGCTACCATAGCTCCGGCAGTGTCTGAAGCAGTGAACGCTAAACTCAAAGCAGATGGAATAACCGGAGCACGCATTGAGGAAGTTGAGCAGCGTGTTTCAGACAATACGGACGATCTGCAGACTGTAAGGGCCGAGATGGAGGTGCTGCGGGCCAGGGTGGTGACGCTGGAGTCTGGGTAAACAGACTCCAGCGTCACCCCGCGTCTTTCCCCGCGACTGTTCTGGTGACTTTTGAATGTAACATGTGCTCAGAACACCAGGAGAAGCAGGGGTACTCTTAAAGAAGACGCAAAACACAGAGAAATGAACAGTGCAGAGGATGGAGCCACCAGCGTGAGGTACATTATGTGAGTTCGGGTTGTGGTCACATGGTGATACATTTCTGTTCATTTGAAGAGACTGATGACCAGATTTGTTTGTTTTTAACATCAGACTTTATGCCCCATGGTGGCTGCCTGCTTTTGTACATACATTTTGTGACTAAACACATCTACTTATCGACGTGCCAAATGTGGGAGATTGGATTTGTGGGAAATTTAAAGTATATACGGAGTGCAGCAGGAGGACGTGGTGAACCAGGGAGCTTATATATCCAGTTCCTTCAGAGGATTGCTGTCAGGAGTGCCTGGGGAGTTTTTTTGGGGGGGGGCCTTCAATAGGATTGGACTTCCCTTCCTTTTACAATCGTTTTGGGCTCGATGCCCGTTTCCAGCAGGAACCTTTTTGATTTATTTTTGACCTTTTCAGTTGTTCTGTGTTGTGTGTGTTGTTTTCGACCAGAGAGTTTAAAAATATTAAAAAGTTGTCAACGTTGGGATCAATACAACAAACCCAATGGCATCAGAAGTGTTACAGGTAAACGTACAAAAATGTTAATACAAATGAAAAGAGAAAGAATAGACATTATATATTTACAAGAGACACACTTGAATGACACTGAACATCAAAAACGAACGAAATTCTGCTATAAATCCTACTATTCATCATACAGAGGCAAACATAGAAAGGGAGCAATTTTGATCTCAAACCGAATAGTTTTCTAACAGAGTTTTAAAAGCAAGGATAAAGAAGAAAGATATGTACTAGTTAAAGGGAATATTAATATAAAGGTTTTCACTCTTTTAAATGTGTATGCTCCACCAGGGAGTGATATCATTTTCTATGCTGATGTCATAGACCTGATTGTGAAGGAACTGTGAAGGAACCATAATTTGTGGCGGCGATTGGAATCTTCGCATTCAGTTTACACTGGACGCGTCGAACTCAAGAGGCACTGGAGGAACAATTAACAAGAAGTTCCATCTCTTATTGAAGACTATAGAATTGATTGACATATGGAGGGAAATGAACCCTAGGGCACGCCAGTATACTCAGATCTATTTCTCTTCTCAATACAGTACTAGATGCAGGGAAATTACATACAACATCAAAAAGAACTGGAGTATAATACAAAGTGATACTCGCCTTAAGGATGTATTCCCTGACCGCCCTGTTTTTTGTTTCAGACGTGCTCCTACCTTACAGGATCAGCTAGTAAGGAGTCACTTACCCCACTCATCCTTCCACTTGGTTAGACCCAAAGGAACGTTTCCATGTGGGAATTGCAACCTCTGCTCAAATATTGACAAGTCCGCATAATTTCGAGACCGGACAGGAAAGATCTACCACCTAAAGAACTACGCTAACTGCAACACATGTTTTGTGGTCTATGAACTGGAATGCGAGTGTGGCTGTTTTTATATTGGCCGAACAAAAAGGAGACTTTAAGAAAGATTTGCAGAACACAGATGTGCCATAAAAAAAAAGCGACCCCCAGTACCCCATGGCCGTTCACTTCCAACTGGCTGGTCACACGAACATCAACAAAATAAAAGTCATGAACCCGTGCGAGGAGATAAGCTCTGTCACTTACTCCAACATTTTGGATTGTGAACTTAAAATTTCCAGGCCTTAATGATGGCATTGGCAAATTAATATAATTTGTTTAGCTGTGTAAGAGGACACCCATATGTAGGGGACACCCGTTTGAATGACTTGTACCATATTTTTTGTAATTGAAAAATATATATATTTATGATTGTATTGTAAAGTTGGTGCAAAAATCTACTTAGAATGTAAATATTTTGTTAAAAATGTCTTTATAATGTCAAACTTAAGTGGTGGGTATATAAAAGGAGGCTCACACACTTGTTGGCCTGTTTGCACCCTGGGGAAGGCCACCTGTGGCTGAAACGTGTTGGTGCATATTTTAAGCTAAAAAGCCATTTTTTTGAAATTGTAAATTAACAGAGTGCCTTGGTTCTTCTTGTTTTTGGGAATATTCAACATATTTGTTTATATATTTGGCTACTATTTACATACACCCAAATAGACAACTGTTTTTTCACTCCCTCTCGCCAATCGAGCACCTGTTTTAACTTGACTGTTTTTTGGACATTGAAGTACCCACGCAGCGCTCCTTGTTTTTCTATTTTTTGTCCTATTTTTTCCATTTTACCTTTAGCTTTGCTGTGAGAGACACTAACAGTGATAACTTAATCTCTTAGATATTTAGGTGTGGTACTCCATAGAGACTTAACAACAATTATGGAGAAAATGGAGAAAAATGTTTTGCCCAGGTTTCTCTATCTGTTCCATACTCTTCCGGTTTCCATCCCCAACCGGTTGCTTCATGAGTGGAATAAAGCCATCTCAAGATTCATATGGCAAGTGGGAAAAAAACGTATCCGATTCAAAACCTTACAATTATTAAAAGAAAAAGGAGGCTGGGGTTTAACTTCTTTAAAAACGTACTTTATTTCAGCTCAGATCAGAGCCTTGCTGGTGTGACCCAGAATATGAAGCTCAATGGAAGAATATTGACATTGCTGTTGTGCCTGTACAGACAATTTATGACATCACCATTCCAACATGAACGGTTCTTCATCAGCCTCGAAGAATTGGTTCTCCTCCTGAGTGGGTCCAGCTCCACCGTCTATCTGCAAATTGAGGCGTGTCCGCCTGTCCGCCCGAGGGAGTCGGATCTCTCCTTCACTGTGGAACTTCTCCACGTTTCTACTTTTTCCCAAAGACGTTTGGTAGTTTTTCCTGGCCGAGAAGGGTCTAAGGACAGGGGAGCTTGGGACATCTGTCTAAAGACACAGGATGCTGGGACATTTCCAAGTCCCTAAGAACACTGTTTATTCTGTTTTTATTCTGTTTTTCACTGTCGCCCCTCGAGGCAACCGCTGTTATTAGTATGAGACAATTAAAGCAATCACCATTTAACATGGATGAATGGACTACAATAGCATTCACTCATCATATCATAACACACGGAAGGTCAAGTACAAACTGACCAAACATCAGCAGAACTACAAATATGACAAACTGTAAACAAACTAGTTCAAATGTACATTCTCTATTTAACTGAAAATGTGAAAGCATTAGTTATCCTTACTAAATTATCTTTTACTGCTCCCGGAGCAGAGGAAGAGAGAGGCAGAGAGAGGAAGAGAGAGGCAGAGAGAGGCAGAGAGAGGCAGAGAGAGGAAGAGAGAGGGAGAGGGAGGGAGATAGAGCGAGAAAGAAGGAGATAGATGGAGAGAGCAGGAGAGAGAGGCAGAGGGAGGCAGAGAGAGGCAGAGAGAGGAGAGAGAGGGAGAGAGAGGAGAGAGAGAGAGAGAGCAGAGAGGAGAGAGGGAGAGAGAGGGAGAGAGGAGGGAGAGAGGGAGAGAGAGGAAGAGAGAGGGAGAGAGGGAGAGAGAGGGAGAGAGAGGCAGAGAGAGGCAGAGAGAGGCAGAGAGAGGGAGCGTGATGGGACTCAAAGGAAAGAAGCGAACTCCAGTTCATTTGAAACAATTGCTTAAACCCCTCATCTCTAACACGGTGAGGCTGCACTGCTCGTTCTGCGTGAATGAGGGGCGTACACTGTTTACTCAAAAGTGTCATGTCATGGACGAGTGCTTGGGTCCGGATCCGGCCCGGGGTCCACTATTAGTGACCTGGGGCATAGATGCCACCTGACTCCCTCACCTGCTGCTAACACTCCCATGCTGGTGTAAATGTTATGCTTAACAGCCTTCATTCAAACGTATTATTAGTGGTGCTCGCTAACACAGGCATGTGGGGGGCCCCCATGGCAGGGCCCCGGCCCAGAGCTCACGTCTCACCGCCAGCCTCAGGGCGCTTTCGGAGCGCTAACATGACGGACTCATGTACTTTCAAACAGCAGCACTAACAGTCTCTTTGTAAAATGAGTTAAAAAATACCTGGAGAGTGTTGTTGAGATTGTGGTTTCTTTTCATCGTCAAGTCTTTTCTTCTTTTTGTTTTTTTGGCATCAGAGAATATTTCTTTTGTACATGATGACCACGTTCTGTTGTGTTTATGTCTTGCTTTCATCCTGCTCGCGCACAATGAAGCTGACCAATCAGCGCAGGTCAGGTGCCTTGGTTGCCAGTTTGTCATTACAAATAAATGCTGCAGTGCACACAGCGGTAACATATGGCACTATGTATAACACTGCGTAGTTCGCTTACAGGCCGGGCCGGCCCTGGGTGTCAGTGGTTCACCGAGCAGCCCCAGCCTGTGTTCGGCCCGCTCTGCAACGCCAGTGCAGTTACTAACATTCAGAGACCCAAAAGGTTTGCCAGTTTATCATTGGTATGCATTTCAGTCCTTTGGTGCAACTTTAATGCATGCATGCTATTTATGCCCATACATTTAACAGATGCCCAAGTCACGTCAGCTGGCTCCTCTCGACACATTAACCACAACCTTCACAACCATAATTTTTAATATATATTTTCATATACAATTGCTTCTTTCAGTCATAAAATCATCATTTATCAAAGCATTACAATATAGTTTTTCTGTAAACTACAATAATTTTTTTTTAATTTAAGATCATTAAAAAAGGTTTTTTGAAAAGAAAAATATTAAAACTAGCGCCACATAAAGAAGATTTAAAAAAAAAAAAATCCAAAACAGGCTTCAAAACATATGTTGGGTGAGACTGTTTGTGCTGACTTTTATGGCACCTTAGAAACGTTGAAGTGGAGGACCGTAGTTCAGGCCCAGGTCTACAGAGGTGCAAATGGGTGCAATGCACTCTAAAAATAAAATAATATTGGCTTTGCAGATGGACTTCTCATTGAGTTATCAGACTCACCCAAACAATGTCCTAATTTGAGATTAATTCATAGTAATTATGTATTTAAGTCATTGGTCTCAAAGTTTTTGATGTGTTTCTCCTGTCATACAGATGCTCTCTCAAAAACACCAGAGTCTTCCTCCAGGAGTCTTCCTGAGCTCGAGAATGTCCCAAGGTCTGCCCGCCCCACAGCACCGTGCCTGGCAAACAGGAGGAAAAAGACATTTTGATAGAAATATTAAATGATGAAGGTTTTCCAGGCATATAATAATAATTATATATAAGAAGTTGAATCAAGTGTAGCTGGACTTAACTTTGTTTTAAAGAAATTATATTGGAATAAATAAAAACCAGTACCAGTGAGCTGGAAAAATGCTACCGGACAGAGCCTATAAACACTACATAAAGCATTTAAAAAAGTATATTTGATGCATTAGTCATGAGTCCATGGCCCACTCCTGGATGAATGAGGGATTCAACTTGTTTCCAATTACTGTTTCAAATTATTCATAAATTGAAGCAAATGAATCATATGGTCTATTTTGACCAAACACGCTCCTGATACTGTAAGTAAAAGTGCTCAGGAGCAGCACACGATCTATTGGTGAATGAGCGGTGGAGGAGAGCGCTACGGCTCCTCCTGAGAAACTTGAAGAAAACAATGTTGGACTTACATAAAATAAAAGGAAAAAGAACTTAAATAATATCCATTTCATTGACTATTTTTGATACCATTCAATTTATACCCACACATTTTGTTTTTAACATATTTTTCAAGTTTATCAACACATAAAAAGAAAAGACAAACAAACACAATGATAGAAAAACACAACCATAGAGAGAACAGACATAAAAAGAAAAAAAACAGTGGACATCCAACAAAAGAAACAATAACCCTTCCATTAATATCTCCCTTAACCTATGCCCGTGTGGCCGGGCCTGTCCATGAGTGTGATAATATGTGCGTGAAATGTGGTTGTGTCTATGCACCCATACCCAGGCACACGCCAACATACTTTTTGAAACTTCCTTTTAGATCATTTCACACTGCCACGATTTAGGACAATGTAACATCCGAGTGTGCTTGGGCCAGTGTGAACCCAACAGCTACATTCTGATTTTGTTCTTGAAGTGGTTGAAACAGGTGGTCTTAGAGCGGCTCCTGTCGCATTCTGGAGCGGTGCAAGTGAAGTGTGAAAGCAGCCGACCTCGGGCCGACCTACTTTCAGTGCACAGTCCGTGGTTAAGATAAACGCTCTTGGAATTTAAAAAGGGCTTGAATCAGGCTATTTGAATGAATGGCCGCTGCGGAGCTGGCGCAAATACACTTCAACATTTATGCTTTTATATCACAGCCGAGAGAGTAATATCATCAGTGAAGTTGTCATTGCCAGGTGTGTGACCACTTGATGAAGAAGGCATCCAGCCCAAAATGTATGGCATTTAAGGAAATATACTTGTTCCATCAAGTGACTAAATGTCTCATGGTGTTATAGGCCATTTGTGTCTCAGGTGCTGTGGTCTCAAACGTCCTAATGAAAGTTAATAAAACCAAGTTAATAATCCTAAACAGGATGATCAGCCCCTTTGCAACCTATCCATCGGCCCCAACAATCAGTCACTCACACACACACCACATTCATAAACCATCATTAGACTATTTGATGTAAAATCAAATTAATTGGTAAATTATGAAAATAACGAGGCTTATTATTATACTCTAATAAGATGTATAATGATAATATATATTATGAAAGTTCGGACCTCGGTTTGTGGAAATCTTCTCAAACTGAATGTCGGCGACCCCTGCTGTAGGAGGAGGTGTGCGGCCCTACTGCATCGTGGGCACCTTTTCAGTTGGCTGCAAACCGCCTGGCACAGGCATAGATGACATTCATTCACTCTGTGGCGCTGTATGAGAAATTATTCATGACAATAGTGCATTTTTACTTCAGCCAGGTTTAACAGGTTTAATTTTCAAAATAACTTTCTCTGTGGCGTGGAAATGATTATCCGTTAAGTGCAGACTCCATGTGAACGCAGCAGCTGTATTTCCTTTGGCAGGTATGTTTCTTCTCCATTGGTCGGCTGGAGCTGACCCCGCCCATTGACAGAGCAAGTTGTAACCCTGCTTTGTTGTACTGTTTATCCAGCTAAATTGAATATACTCAGGAAAGGTTCAGGCAGCTTCATAGTACAGGCATTGCAAGTGGTCTCACATCACAGTTCTAACCAAGCCCAGCCCTGCTTAACTTCCAGAAACAGATGAGCGCATTCTCAAGGTGGTACGACCCTTTGCCCATACTTTGTAAGATTTTAGTCATATTGATGTTGGACAGGAGCTCCATGGTAATGGTGAGGAGAGGGCTACACAAACTCAGGATCAGTGAAGGACAAACACAGTAAACAGGACCATGGCATGCTCTCCTCCTGCTCCTCCTCCTCCTGCTCCTCCTCCTCCTGCTCCTACATGTAACTGTCCAGAGCTGCTGGACAGTTACATGCTGGTGGTTGTGGTCAGCGCATAACTACGGGGCTGTCTTTGGAGCCGTGTGCAGCTGCATTGAATGAAAAAGTGACTGTCGATTGAGCTCTTCCCTCTCGATCGACAGGTTGCTCTCCCCCCCGATCTATGCTTTGTGCAGTTTGTTGTTATTTGCAGAGGGAGAGAGCCAAAGTCTTAGATTTTTACAGCTTTACTTACACAATTCTCTAGTACCAACAGTCCTGAAGATGCTGGTCCTTGTATGTGGAGAGTACGGAGGTTCAATAAAGTGACCAGTGTCAGGATATGTGAGCAGAGTGAGCAGGTGACTGTTCCCAGCCTTCTCCATCATCGCCTTCATCTGACAGACAAAGAAAGCATCACATTTCACTCATGTTAAGAATGAAAAAGTATATATTTCAATTGTGCTAAACATAAACTTTGACTGACTTGGGCGCATAGTCTATCCTTTCAGATGAAGGGAATTGTAAACTTTGATAAATATTGGTGACATGGCAAAGTGGACCATGAAAAAAATACTATCTTTTCACAATAACCACCACCCCACCTGGAGAATCAAATAATGAATTCAATATATACAGTTTATCTCAAATGAATGATCACACCTAGAACAATATTTCAAGGTGTGATCATTCGAGGTAGGTGCCAACGTATAACAGGGCTGGGAATCACAGGGTCCCTAACGATTCGATACGATATCACAATTTTGCAATACATGCGATAATCGATTTATTGCTCATGATATTCTACGCTGTATCACTATTTTTTAAAGAACCCATTATATTTCAACAAACAATCTCAAAATGAAATACACCAATTTTAATAATCAAAACAGTGAAAATGTCAAATGTTTTCTTTCTATAAACAAACAACAAAATTGTAGTCACAAAATAATTTGCGAGATTATACCAAAAATGACTCGTGGCAATATATCGATTGAGCAGCCCACGATATCGATACTGTGACACCAAATTTAGTATCACAATATATCGATATGTCGATATTTTGGCACACCCCTAATGTATAATGCCACCAAATCTGGTAATAAATGCAGTGAACTCACATCCATTGCAGACACTAAAGATGGCCAGCTTTGATCGTCCTGACCAACCACAAGCAACAGGGGGCACTGCACACGTCCCATCTGCACAAAGACAAATTGTGTAGAACTGAAAATATCAATCAATCAAAGTTTATTTGTAGAGCACAGTTCATACAAGTAACTCCAAATGCTTTACAACAGTAAAAACATATTCAAATCACAATACAATATAAATTGAAAGACAAAAATAAAAGCATAAATAATTATGTTAAGATGTAATTACAATGAAAGAATTGTCGATAAAATGCCTTCACTCAAAGGCACAGCTAAACAGAACTGCTTTTAGCCTAGATTGAATCGCTGACAGTGTAGGGGCCTGTCTCGCAACCTCAGGGAGACTGTTCCAGATTGCTGATTAGAATGCTGATTCCCCATATTTGGTCCTGGCTCTGGGCACCAGCAGGAGGCCAGTTCCTGAGGTCCTCAGTGAGCGAGATGGTTCATATGGCGCCAAAATGTCCAGGATGTACTTTGTACATGTAGTATTGTACATACTTTTAAAGTATGTGCTGAGTAGTTTGTTAATTCCACTTACTAAAATAGTCAACATGTCACTTAAATCTGGAACATTCCCAACGGCCCTGAAAACTGCAGTTATTAAGCCGCGGCTAAAGGAGAGCAGCCTGGATCCCACAATACTAAACAACTATTGACCCATTTCAAATTTGCCTTTCCTGGGAAAAGTCCTTGAAAAAGTCATTTCTCAACAGCTTATTCAGTTCCTCCTAATTAGTGACTCCATTGATGTCTTCCAATCTGGTTTTAGACCTCATCACAGCACTGAGACGGCTCTCATTAAGGTGACAAATGACTGGTAAGGCCTCTGTTTTAGTCTTGCTGGATCTCAGTGCTGCATTTGACACTGTCGATCATGGGATTCTTCTACAGAGATTGGAGGACTGGGTGGGCATCACTGGTATGGCCTTGGGTTGGTTGAGGTCCTACCTGTTTTTGAGTCAACAGGACAAATACTTTGTTGAGATTGTTGACCAGCATGGCGCTGACCTGTGGGACCTAAGGGTCAATCCTTGGACCGCTTCTGTTCAATCTGTACATGCTCCCGTTGGGACAGGTAATACAAAACAGTGGTGTGTCCAATCACGATTATGCAGAGGACACCCAGATCGAATGTTTCACTGACGGCAGGTGAATATGAACCAGTTGATTAACTCTGTCACTGCCTTCAATGTATCAGTGAGTGGATGCAAAACAGCTTTCTCCAGATGAACTCATGCAAGACTGAAATCATCGTCTTTGGCCCACAGAAACAAAGAGAAAGTGTTAACAGTCACCTCCAGTCTCTCTCTCTATAAAATCTGTAACCAAAGTAATACATTTGGGAGTGATAATGGACTCAGACCTGAATTTCAACAGCTACATCAATTCAATAACATCAGTATCTTTTTTCTGAAAAACATTGCCAAAATCAAAAGTATAGTGTCTAAACCAAGACCTGGAGAGACTTTTCCATGCATTTGTTTCTAGTAGATTAGACTACTATAATGGCCTGCTCACTGGCCTCTCCAAGCGAACCGTAAAACAGCTGCAGTACATCCAGAACGCTGCTGCTCGGGTCCTGACTAGAACCAGGAAGTACGATCACATTAGTCCTGTGCTCAGGTCTCTGCACTGGCTCCCTGTGGCTCAGAGAATAGACTTTTAAACAGCTCTATTTGTGTATAAGTTTCTCCATGGCCTAGCACCAAAATACATCTCGGACATGTTAGTGCCATATGAACTATCTCGGACTCTGAGGACCTCAGGGACCGGCCTTATGCTGGTGCCTGGAGCCAAGACCAAACACGGAGAATTTGCGTTCCAGCTCTATGGGGCCAAGGTCTGGAATAGCCTTTCGGAGGTTGTGAGACAGGCAACCACCCCCGGCTGTGTCTAAATCTAAGATAAAGACTGTTTTGCTTAGACACGCCAATGACTGAAATACTTTAATCTGGTTTTTAATATTTTACATACCATGTAATGTGTTTTTATTTATTTTATTATTATTTGTGTTTTTGTATGTGTTTTTAATGTTGTAAAGCACTTTGAATTGCATTTTGTACCAAATTGTGCACTTTAAATGAAATGTGATTGATTGATTGATTGATTGACTCTGGAGGTGACTGCAAACACTTTTGCTTTGTTTCTGTGGGCCGAAGACAGTAATCTCAGTCTTATCTGAGTTCAGCTGGAGAAAGTTGTTTTGCATTCCAAAACACTGATCTGTTGGATGCAGTGATTCCACTGGTCCATATTCATCAACAAAATACTCCCTGTCTTATAGATAGGACCTGAACCAGTTTAGGGCAGTGCCAGTTGATGCCCACCGAGTCCTCTAGTCTCTGCAAAAGAATCCCATGACACACAGTGTCAAAAGCAGTACTCAGATCTAACAAGACTAAGACAGAGACTTTGCACGAGTCAATACTCAGACGGATGTTGCATGTTACTTATAAGAGCAGTGCATTGATGTGATCTAAAGCCAGACTGGAAAACATAAAAACAAAACAAATATATACTATATATATATATTATATATATATTATATATATATATATATATATATATATATATATATAATATATTATATATATTATATATATATATATATATATATATATATATATTTCTAAGCTGTTAGTAAACACATTTCTCAAGTAGAAAAAGATTCAGTTGTAGTCATCTGGACTCTGTTTTAGAAAAAACAAAAACGTTTCAACTCTCATCCAAGAGTCATTCTCAATCAGAGAAACAAGTTCTGAGAACTCTTGTTTATATCCTACTCGTGTGAGAGCCCTGCACACAGGGCCGGACCTCCTGATAATGGCCCATTGAAACTGGGATGGGCCTATTGTTCTATTGTTCCCTGCCTCACCTTGAGTGCCTATTTAGCATCCGAATGCCCAGGGCGTCTCCAGGGTTTCAGCAAAACCATTATAAACAACGGGAAGGTTGAATCTTAAACCTCCATTCCGATTTTAATGAAGGATTCTCTTTTTTAACAAAGAATGTGCCTCCTTAACTCCTCTTTCAAACCATCTTTTTTCCCTGCTCAGAATCTCCACCTCACTGTCTTCAATAGAGTGGTTTGTGGCTTTAAGATGAAGATGCACAGCGCTCTGGGTCCTGAACTTGCGTGTCTTCTGTGCTGATAAAGCCTCTTGTGAAGTGGCTGTTTAGTCTCCCCTATGTAACGCTCCCTTTTACAACTTTCTTCACTGCATTGGATAGAATACACTACATTGCTCTGTTTTTGTGTCGGCATCTTGTCCTTAGGGTGAACCAGTTTTTGTCTTAACGTGTTGCCTGGTTTTGAAATAAACAGGGACTTCGTGTTCGTGTGAAACGTTTTGTTTTTCTAAAACAGAGTCCAGATGACTACAACTGAATCTTTTTCTACAATGGAACACTCCTGGACGAATGAGGGATTACACCGACACATTTCTCAAGGACTTTCCACAAAAACGGCAGGCTTTGAGAAGGGCTGGTAATTATTTGAGTTTTTTAAGGCTCTTGGAAATGTTCCAGATCGAAGCGACATGTTATGTGCCAACTAATAGACTTTTGAAAATCTAGTATGTAATGGATCGAGGCAGCACGTAGAGGAGCTCAGACATGTGGTGATCTCTTGGACAGTTTTGTCAAGCCACAGAGGCGAAGTGGGGTTAACTCCAGGTGTCTAGCTGGCTATGTGGTTGTTATTTGCAGTGGAATCAATGATCATCTTTAATTCTGAACTTCATTTACTACCTATCAAATTAAAACTAACGTTTAAGAACACTGCAAACTCATTGCACTTGGAAGTGGAATTTAGCTCTAAAGAAAGCTGAGCAGGAGGGTTTGTCAATCTGTTTACTGTTGCAAACGTGATCCAAGTAGCAGCTTTACCTCCAGTACTTCTATTGTACTCTTCTGTGTGTAAGTATATATGAATCACTCACATCGACTTTGAGAGAGCAGGGTCTTCGGGGATTGGCAGGAGCAGGTCATGCCATATTACCTCCTGGTTCTCATTGATGCGGGTCTTCTCTTCATTTCTGAATAAGGTTTGATTTTGTTAAATAAAACATTTCACCCAAGACAATTAGAGGTGGGCAGTACATTTTATTAAATAGTATTGAAATGGTTAATTTGAGGATGTGCACAATTACAATAGGGTATAGTGTGTGTGTGTGTGTGTGTGTATGTATGTATGTGTATATATATATATGTATATATATGTATGTATATATATGTATATGTATATGTATATATATGTATATATATATATATATATGTATATGTATATATATATATATATATGTATATATATATATATATATATATATATATATATATATAGTTGAAGCTGTGAGAAATGCGTTGTGTTGGAGCATCAAGCCTGCATCGTAGGGCGTAAAACCAGCAACTGTTCACAACAAAGATGCTCTGCGGGTCGGCACACTTTAATAACTGGTGCGCAGTCTAGCGGCTGATTGCTATTATTTTCGAGTGCCGATGCTGGGCCGACAGCACCATACAGCTGGACAGAGTCAGGCGTGCATTATCTTTTGTTAATCTATTGCCTCTGTCCATCAGTTTTACTTATCTGTGCGCCTTCATGTTAGCTTTTGTTTCTTTTTTAGGTCCTGAGCCTTCTTTCATGTGGCGTTGGTTCTTTTCATTATATACATTTTTCTGTTTGTGACCGCTCCACTTGATCTATCTTTGATTTTTTTTTAAATAATCCTCATTTTTGCGATGATAAGAAATATATATTGATGTTTGGAAAGTGTCTAAATGTAAAAAAAATGACAAAACTTACTGTGTGAAGTAGTTCCTGATTTCTTCAAGACTGCCGTGGACTGGCTGAACATGGCTTCCGCTGTAACACACTGCACATCTGAGCTGAGAAAACGCAAAAACGCCACCATTACAAAGAGTACGGAATACAGAAAAAGTATTCAAGTGAAGTCATCTGGACACTGTTTTGACAATATGTTTTGATTTCTCAATCTGCGCAGTTTGAATTATTTTTTATGAAGCAAACACTCCCGGACAAATGAGGGGTCAGAGTCAGAAAATGATGCCCTATTTCTAGTTAAATAAAATGTCTTACATTTTTAAACTGTATGGAACTCAATATTCATAATTCATAGTCACCTTCATGACCTGGGAGTAAGCAGCCATTTTAAAAGTAAAAGATGTCCCAAAAGAGAGCCCCCACATGGCGATCCTGCTGCCCACGATCTGAGGGTGCTGCTCCAGGAATTTATAGGCATTCTATAAAAGCAATACCAAACATAACAGTTTAATAATGACCACCCCGTAAACTCTACATGTTGGATTAGTTGCTTATTGTGTGAAAATCTGTTTTGAATGTGTACCTGTGAATTTTCTACCACTATTGTTCAAACTTTAATCAGATGTGCCTGAGACTAGCACAGCATGTTGTAATTTTAGTGTTTTATTTGGTGACTTATGGTCATTGAAGCTGAAGTTCACTGCTATTTTTGAGACAATAATGAATGGCTTGGTGATAAAAAGAGTGAGCTTTACATATTGTGATGATGATGAAGCAGCTTTTTTATAACTTTGATACCTTTACCTCAAAGTAGTCATTTTTCAACTTTTTGCCAGTTGTCATAGTGAGTTTATTGGTCAGAAAATCCAAGGCCAGAGCAGCAAACCCATGTGAGGCCAGTAAAGACGCTCGATACTCCACTAGATCCCCACCTTCTCCCCAGAGGTCCAGGACGGCAGGGAACGGACCAGATCCTGCAATGGAATACAGAACAATGAACAGTGCTGTGGAAGGAATTATTATTATTATATTATTATTATTTGCATGTTGCTAAATGTATTACTCATAACAATCAGAAACTTGCATTTAAGTGCAATTGATAAGGTTGCAAAAGCCCTTGGAAAGCAGTACCACCTGCACAGGGCCATGTGGGTCACCTTGAGCCCACAAGAATTTAGTTTAGTTTAGGTTATTTGTTTATTATTATTCGTTGTTATTTTTGTTTTTTTCTTTCATTATTTTACCTTTTACGTATGCATTGTTTGTAACTAGGCTTGCCCATTCCAAAGCACACGCACTCAGCCATGTGCATGTGCCTTTTTACGGACCTGTACTTTGAGCAATATCCATACTCAAGCACACACCACAAACGTGCGCGTGTGCATGTTTATGTGGCAGCATTTGAATACAATCTCATTCCCAGTCCAACGCATGCGAGCTTTTAAACCAAACTCTGAACTAAAGTTTGTTATTCTGTGTGTAAATTTGCTTCTCCTTGCTGCTCTTTTGGCGCAAGCACAGGAGAATAACTTTTTGGCTAAATGTGAAAGACCTCCAACCTCCAGCATAAAAATACTGAATAGAAAATGGTTTGAACTGAAAAGCAATTCTTGATTCATTTCTAATGGCATGAATGGGAATAATCTGCAATCTGCACTTCCATCTAGACACATAGACTTTTAAAAGTGTTTTGAAAAGCGCAGTCTTTTTGCCACTTTGCTCTGTCACGGTGAATAGCCAGTGGACATTATCCACATTAGTGCTCCGAGGCTGGATGTGACAAAAAAAAAACCACCTGAAGGGAGGAAGAGTGTAGCAGTGAGGTTGTGCTCTGTGACTGGGATCCTCTGCACTCCAGGAGCCATGTACCAGCGCTCCACCAGCACAGCAGCCAGAGCTCTCTGCTCTGGGAAGTCCTCTGACAGATGGCCCTGGTAAACTGCCCTGGTAAACTGACACCGTCACCTCCAGGGGAGTCTCCACATTCGTCTTCCTCATCCTGAGGAAGTATAATATAACTATAGTGACATTTGTCTGATACTTCACATTACAAACGCTAGAAATAACAGTACAAAAACAGTAACACTTTGTACTGTATGTCTGACCTGAGTCCAGGTTTGCTCCCTGGCACTGGTCTGAGGCTCCACAGTAATCCCATTGGTTCAACTCCTTCATATGTCCCACCCAGGCTGGGGTCCTGACACACTGTCAATGTAATTAAGTACATTTATGAAGATAAAATTTACCAGGAGTGAAATCACTTGTGAGAGACTCATACAGTTGAGTGTCCCGGTGCTGTCACAGATGTAGTGTCCAAACGCCTCCCAGTTGTGTTTGTCTTCAGTGTGGAGATGAGAGCGCACCGTCAGCTTAGCCCCAGGAGGAGCATTCTGGACCAACACTTTAAACTTCTCATCCACAAGAGCTCGGGACGGCTGAACAGACAGCTGAACACAGGGCTGTTTAAGATTCATCTGTGCAATGGACATCATTAATTAGGATGGATACGGATATTTGAGCAAGTAAAGAAAAAATCAACAGCATGAAGAAGAAACTCACCATGTTGAGATTCGCCTGATTCTCCCAGGGTAAAGTGTGTGTAAGTGAGCTGTTCCTAAGTCTACGCTTGTGTACAGAGGACATCAAGCCTTTTCATTGGTGGACCAGCCTGCCCCTTCATGTCCGCTCTGCTCAGTGCGTGGAGGAGTTTAAAACTACACTCAAAACACACCTCTTTGCTTTAGACTTTGAGTAAGTGCAATTACGACATTATAGTTTTTATCTTGTTTTGATCTTATTAAACTTGTATTTGTATTTCTTATTTTCTTACTTACTGTCTGTACAACACTTTGACTTACAGACATTGACATTTGACAATTCACTAAGTTCGTTTAGTGGTGCGACGTAAACATTTACAACTTCACAGACGATTGCATGTGTAACACGACATGTGAGCTGTATAGCCTGTTCATTCAGAGTTTGGCTCACTGTTGTTCTCCGCATACATCCAATGAGAATGGGCTTAGGACTGTGATAATTATATTGATCAAGCTTTTAGTTTGTTTCACATCTATTTGTATGATCTCTAATTTTAGCTTCAGCATAAAAGAGAGTCAGGACTAAAAGCAATTCTAGAGAAAATTTAACTTTTTTGAGTGAAGCTTATTCCTTCACATATTACTTGTTCACTGATTCATAATTACACATTAATTCCTTTTTCAGTCCTGTGAGATAATGGTTACAAACATATCTCAAGACTTTATTGTCCCAAGGGGAAATTATTTTCCACAATTTTTTTGACAAATGCACAAACAGACAAAACAACAGTAACATTAGAGTGCACTCAGCCCGTCCCACCCTTGTGTAATAATAGTTATATATGTATCAGTGTGCCTATCACGCCGGCAGAGGGCGCACATCTGTCTGCCACTTTCCTGTTAGCTAGGCCTAACGGCAGGTTGCGTTGATTGTCTCGTAAGTGCCAGGTAAACAAATGTCACAATGTCTCGCAAATCTACAGATTATCAGCACTTGAAATTGGCAATTGTATGAACTTCAGTGCCGTTGTGTGGCATGGCACCACACGCCACATGCTGCCACTCTCCATAGTGCGTTTTATCTCGTGGTTGATTTAACTTGCGTGGTAGTGGCTTAGGCCATTCGCTTTAGCTCGGAGGGCGAAATGTTATCAAAAGACGCGTTTGTACACTATTAAGTCTTTGTTCGCTTTTTTCTCGACAGCTGCAAGTCCCACAACTTCACCCGGGACTGCTGTCAAGCCCTGGTCGTTGAACTCGGAAATCACGCTGAGAGAACAGGGTGTGTAAGAACAGGGTGTACAGGGTCTGGTGACGACGTTTTCATACGCCTAGATCTAGTTTGACCCTTACACTGTTCTTCTATTCAGTCTTTGTTCGCTTTGCTCTGGACAGCTGCAAGTCCCCCAACTTGACCTGCCTTACTATACGCCTCACTGTACGCCTCATATAGTTTAGAATTATTGTGGACGCGCATGCATGTATGACACACGATAAATCTGTGTGTCCAAATGTCATTTTCTACTTGTACATTTTTTTATATATACATATTTTACTAGCACAGACAGAACATGACCAGAGAGCAAAATTCAAAATAAAAAGACAACTCAATATATATTTTTTTTCTTTAAAGTATTATTAGCATGTGCCTTTTGTTGTTGCTGTGATTATTTTTTATTATTTTTATTTTTCTCTTTTTGTAGCTCCTGCTCTCTGGTTGTGTTCTTTGTTTTGTATATGTTTATACTTCAAAAATAGTCTGAATGTAATTTTCTACATTTGTCTGATGTCTGTTACTATGTCAGTCCAGTTCTTGATCGTTGATGGGGCTCTTAGTTCTTAGCGAGGGCCTTTTTTCTGCTGCCAAAAGCACATTCCAAAAGGTATCCATTTATTGTGTCCATTCCAGCAGTTTTGAGGCCCAAGTACATCGTTCTAAAGTTCAGAGGGATGGCAATGTCACTGACTGTCTGCAGTGCATTGTGAACTTCAGTCCAATATTTCTGAGCAACAGGACAGTCCTTGACAGACAGACAGACATGTGATTTTGTGGTCCCCCACTGAGATGTACACTTTCCCACTCTTCATCTGTCAAAACAAGATTACCTTTTCTTTCCCATTTGCTTTTAATATATTTAGTAGAGCAGTTGTCCAGATTAGAAACGCATGTCTATGATTTTGAAGCCTTGATAAACATTTAAGTCAGAGGGTTATAATGGTCATTACTTTATTGGTTATAATAACTCCTTATTTGTAAAACCTATAAAAGTCCTGTTTCTCCAAACCAAAGGATTCTGTCAACGCTTTTCATGTGATTATCTTTGCCAATCTGGTGACAAATTTATACCTTTTGTAATCCATACCTTGAATCTCAGGTCAGTTCTGTTTAATACAAAATCTTGGTCATAAGCCAACCAGTTTAAGAAAAGGAAATAAAATTGCATTTTGGTGGTCCCAAATGTTTAAATTTTACATTTAAAAGATGATTTGATAGACGACAAAGAAAAAAAAACACACATGCACGTCATTTTTCCCTTTGTTGTTTGCAAAATGTGCACACGTATTCCCCCTGTGTAGGGGGGAAACATACATTTACAGTGGTACCACTGGGGACAGGGACTGCAAGCAATCTGTAAGGACAGACAGAACCTTGGTAACACCCAAATTCAAATAATTGTGGCCTATTATTTACTGATGCCCCTGCTTCGTTGGAATCAGCTTTCCCAAAAGGTCCATGTCCATAATCTCAAGGGGCTCCCTTGACTCACATTATGAGACAGTGCTAGACAATAAATGTATTCTTACTACTGTGGACTGGAATTGGGTTTAACCCTTCAGATTGGCCCTTCTCTTCTGGCACTTGGGACATTGCTTTACCTATCATTCAACTGTCAAGGCAAACAGCCCAGCCCTACTTCTTATGTCTGTCTTCTCACTTTTCTCTCCTACTCTTTTATTTTTCTTAAATTAATTCCTAGTCCAGGTAGACTATCTCCAATCTAGCCATCAGATGGGGCCTTAGGCAGATTAAGCTGCAGCACTAATTTGGCTCAGGTATGTAGGTGCGCAGGCATACACCAAACCCATGAATGCACGGAAAAACACACCGGTGAGTGGATTTACCTGTAAACTAGTTTTCGTTCCATTAAACCTGCTCAGAACAATATTAGAGCCCTAGGCAGTGTATTTAAATTGGTTGGGGGCACTTACACAGCTCTAGCTGTAGGACACTGAAGTTCTGATAATTTGGCCAAATCTTAGGTTTTAATAAAATGATTACATTGAATCATTGATTGGCTTGTAGTCAAGTGAATTGTTAAGACAATTATGTAATGAAAGATTTAATATAATGCTAAATAGTTATTTAACCTAAAAGGCCATTTAGATTTATCTGCTTTATTTAGATTTCACTAATCCAGACCAAATTATAAAACTACTATAAACAATGTATTTTTGTATTCATTAAAAACTAAATTAGGTTATTGATTAAAATCTATTAAAAGTCAGCAATTAATTAGTTACAAATTCCAATTTCATATTTTGGAGTTAAAAGTTAAAAACATTAATTCATTCATTCATTCATTTTCTACCGCTTGTTCCCATTAGGGGTCGCGGGTGACTGGAGCCTATCCCAGTGGCTTTGGGCCTTAGGCGGGGTACACCCCGTCGCAGGGCTAACATTAAAAACATTAAACATAAAAATATGAATACTATTCTATTTCTGTATACATTTTTAAAAAGGTAACAGAAATGAAGAGCCTTATTTTTTCATTTGTTTAAAGGTTTTTGACCTGCTACTGCTGATACTGAGACTTGTGTCTTTCAAGTTGGACCAGCATTCATCAAGAATAAACTTGACGTCAACAAAGAACACAATGTCTTCATTCAGCTGGTTGTGCTGATTTTTATTCACCTTTTACTCACTCAGATTCAAATATCCCACTTCAGCCAATACTATCTAGCTGTGACGACCTGGTGGGTTTTGAGTGGCCCCCTATAGTGCTGCCATGTGACTCAATAAAGATGTTATCCACCTCTTCAGCAGAGCACACCACTTGTGAATGGCCCTTTGACTGTTTGGTATCACTAATACATGAGCTCATTGTATATACAGTTGACTCTGTAATTGTAACATGAGGAATTGCATAACAATCTGAAGCAAATGCAGGAAACCTTCCACGGACCAGGTACTTTGCGGTACCTGGGCCAGTAACTTTGCAGGGGTTACTATAAGTCTCCTATCTAAAATGTAATTTAAACTTGTCCATAAAATTCAATGTATCCAGCTAGACTCCCGTAATCTCTCCAGCTTCTCCCCTCAAAAATCTAAGGTTTATTGTCCTTGTATGATGGACCAATAAAGGCTCATTTTCAGGTTCAAAAGAAGTATTGAGACAGTATAGTTTGAGGATTTTGTTGTTGTTGTTGACAGAATAGGATTTAGGAGCCAGAGAGCCCGTTTTCACTTTCATAGATATTTAGGGGCCATAGAGCACGTTTTTTAGGGGCCATAGAGCACGTTTTTTAGGGGCCATAGAGCACGTTTTGAGTGAGACAGATTAGGATTGAGGAGCCAGAGAGCCAGTTTTAAGTTATTAGTTAGCTATATGAAGATTTAGAAGGGCAAGACTAAGGGAGAGGTCAGTATTAGACAGGGCATTTGTAGGGAAAGAGTTTCTTTCCCTCTGCCGTTGGACTCATGAACACTTCTAAACACCTGTAACTGCATCTATTCAATCACTCACTGCACTGTCACTTTCTGCACTACATCTGTAAATTTAACTGTTCTCATGTACATAGTAATGCCTAGTTTATTTTTATTTTATACTATAGTAATTTTAAATTGTCTCTTAATGTATGCCCTTTTTGATTTCATATATGTTGTTTTTATTATTAATTAGTGTTTTATGATGCACCTTAATGCTGAGACAAGTTCCTATGTTTGTGAATTTTGTTCATTGACAATGGCAATAAACCCCTTCTGATTCTGATTAAATTAACTTAGTGTATAATCCGTTCTCTTAACTGCATGAATGGGACCAATGTGGGTGATTTTTATTTTGAGCAAAAATGAATTGACATGTGGAAATTCCTTCTATAATGAACACCCTGTTTTTGAAGGTGTCTGAATAAGATGGCACACAAAAACCCCAGCACATGAGATGAGTTCCTTTCGCCAACTTTGTTTGCTCCAGATGGGACAGTGAGAAAAAGTATTAATCTGGACCACCACACCCACTATTTGTGCCCTAGCCTCGGGTGCCACGTCCCCATCCGAGGAGGTGCTGATTCCTGAGCCGTCCTCATCCGAGGATGAGGTTTCTACAACAGATCCGGAAACGATTGAAAGCTGTAAGTACAAGTGGCAAAATGTATTGGAGCATCATAATGACACTTTCATGTTCTTTCCAGTTCTGCAAATGTCAACCCGGGCCACATTCTGTGGAGCAGGATTGGGCCCTTTAGGCTCTTCACATCTGACCTTTTGAATTTCGGACCACATCGGCAAGTGGAGAGTGAGGTGTGATCTGTTGTTTAACCTCCACATGCAACAAGGCCTAATCCCAACTGTAATTGGTAGGTGGTCAATGCCTTCTTTTATTTGCTGGCAAGGCGGGCTAATGCCACAATGATCGACTCACTCGCCATAACGCCGATTTGGGAGGGCACCAGTAGGATAAATGCAAGAAAAGTGAGTTACTTGTAGCTTGTGTACAGTGGCATAGACATTCCCTTTGTATTAACTCTATAAAATGATGGTACAATTGAGCATCTTCGTAAAAAGCTTTTGGAGGGATCTGCTCAAATGGCCACTTGGCAATTGTGGTAAAATCACTCAAATGTGTCATGTGTGCATTTTGTGGTACATTAACATCGCCACAATCCCACCCTAGATAATGTATGTAAGAAAGAAGCATGCCCTCTATTTAAACCCTTTTGGTGCCAGTCAGGAGGAGGTAGAAAAGTGGCAACAAGTAACCAGGTTTGTACACTCTCGTGATGTAGAACACACAGAGACGCCTGTACACATTTGGCTTTGTGTGCAGAGATCTCCTCCACAAATGCTGGCCCACCCTGTCCCTGGAAAATTGGACATGTTCGACACTTCCACACCCTCAACAGCAGGATGACGTCCTGTGGGGTGTTGATCTGCACACAAAGCGTTGCATTATGAGTGGTTTTGGCCCATGACGATAATTACCTTTTGCAGCTGGCAGAAATCATCCTCCTTGGGGAGAAGATGAATGTTCTTGTGGCGGAAGAGGGTGTGTTGCACCATAGACTAAAGCTGGCACGGATCCTGCTGGGAAATATTGGTAATAAAAGTGTCAAGAGACTAGATTGTAATACAGTAAGTGTTGCACCAACCTTAAAATTTCTTAGAGAATCTGTTGCAGTTTTGCAGCAGCTGTGGCTTCCGCTGCACAGGGAAGAGGGGCTCATGCCAGGCTGACGGCAGCGGTCACTATCGCTGGTGGTACCACTGTAAATGTATGGGTTTTCTCCCCTACAGGGTGAATACGTGTGCACATTTTGCAAACTACAATAAAGGAGAACAAAATCAATGACGTGCATGTGGTTTTTTTTTATTATGTTGTCGATCAAATCATCTTTATAAATGTAAAATTTAAACATTTGGGTCCACCGAAACTCAATTTGATTTCCTTTTCTTAAACTGGTTGGCTTATGACCAAGGTTTTGTGTTAAACAAAACTGACCTGAAATTCAAGGTATGGATTACAAAAGGTATAAAAGTTTGTCACCAGATTAGAAAAGATAATCACATGAAAAGTTGACAGAATCCTTTGGCTTGGAGAAACAGGACTTTTATAGGTTGTAACAAATAAGGAGTTATTATAACCAATAAAATAATGACCATTATAACCCTCTGATTTAAATGTTTATCAAGGCTTCAAAATCATAGAAATGCGTTTCTAATCTGGACAACTACTCTACCTTCTCTTTCCCATTTGTTTTTAATAGATATAGTAATCTTGTTTTGACAGATGAAGAGTGGGAAAATGTGTACATCTCAGTGGAGGACCACAAAATCACATGTCTGGAGAGATTTTTTTTCATAACACCATGTCAAAGTGGCCATTATTCACAAGGACGGGGGTGACAAACGGAGACATTACCCTCTCTCTCCTTGGAATGCACCTTGTAAACTACCTGGATTCTTAAAACTTGATTAAATACAGAAAAAGATCAAAAGAATCGGGAAGAGCAGAAACGAGGGGGATCAAAGTAGGTCAAACGAGGACTCCTCTGGCGAACAAAGGAACTCAATTGGTGCCGTGACCCGGGATTCCTCGTGGCTGAAAAATTTAAAGGACACTGAAGGACAAACAGAATCGTGCACAAAACTTGAAGTAAGGCGAAAACCTCTTTACAAATTTTGCCCTGCTTTGCCTTTCAGTAATTTACGTATACAAATTTAAAAGTGGAAATAGGATAATCGCATGTGGAAGTCCAGGTAGTAACTTGGTGTAAATCAAGTGTAGTTATTTAATGTGTTTTAAAAGTTCCCGTTGCAAAGATACGGAAGTAGATGTTTTGTAAAGTTCCCTTGAAAAGGATACGGAAGTGGACGTTTTGTACGTTCTGGGCTGTGTCTAAATTCCGGGTCTGCATGCTCTGAAGGCTACATTTGAAGGCCGGTTGCATCACTTCCTGCGCGACAAGGCGTCCCATTTCATGCAGCCCACGAATGCGTCCGACAAATGTGGCCTGCGTTTCCATGGAGATTGGCCGTGAACGAAGGCCGTGAAAATGCACACTTCACTGCCTTATATATACCACAATGCACTGTGCGGCGCTAGTCAGATGTTTTTAAAACAGGCGGAGCGAAACAGCGCCCCCCGACAGTGGAGGAAACATGTAAGTACACGCACGAGTGTTGTCAGAAAATAAGGGATTCACGCTCCCAAAACTGTAAAAGAAGTTTGGTTTTAACTGAATTGCAGCTAATTTTAATGTGTTTTCTGTAACTCATTAATATAAAAAGAGACCACTTAAACCAATGAATCGGGAGTAAAAACGTTTCGTCTTAATTATGGTCCTTCGGTCCTTTGGAGTGACAGGGCCACTCCTGAGGACCTCCTATGACTCGGTGGTGACATCAGCCCTCCTGTACGGTGTGGTCTGCTGGAGCAGCAGCATCACAGAGAGGGAGAGGAATGACAAAGTCATCAAGAAGTCCAGCTCCGTCCTGGGCTGTGCTCTGGACTCGGTGCAGGAGGTGGGGGACAGAAGGGTCCTGGCTAAACTCACGTCTATGCTGGATCATGAGTCTCACCCCCTGGAGGACACTCTGTCCGCTCTGGAGAGCAGCTTCAGTGACAGGCTGATCCACCCTCGCTGTGTGAAGGAGAGGTTTCGCAGGTCTTTCCTTCTGCTGCTGTCAGACTTTACAACAAACACTGTTAGTCCTGAACGGGTCATTCAGCTTTCATAATCCTGTGGCAATACTGTTATACTCCTGTGCAATACTGTTATACTCCTGTGCAATACTGTTATACTCCTGCAATACTGTTATTCTCCTGTGCAATACTGTGACACAATGTCAATCATCCCTGGTGCAATATTTTCTGTCCATATGACAGTTGAGTGTTATTATTATTAAGATTTGTAGGGGAATAAATGCGCTTTGTTATCCCCTGGCGTGTTCACACATCGGAGGAGAGACAACCGGAGACGTCTGAGTTTAAGTTCACAAGAATTATTTGCCCTAATACAAAGTTTTCTAAGAAATGTGCTTACAGATCGATCTGGGTCCTTGTCCTTTTACCTGTCCTTTTACCTGCACAACACACAGCTCGTGTGCTTTACGTGCAGAGGAACAAGAGACAAAGGAAAAAAGACTACACAACAGTTTTTATAGCACAGAGGGGGTTGTTCCTCCTCCTAGGTGTGGGGGTCGAGTCCTCTGCAGGCTTAGTCTGGTTACGATCCTGGTCTCGGTCCTTTGCCCTTATATGGAGTTCTTATCTCTCTTCAGTTATCTCTGCTCCGAAACCCAGAGGAGGAGAGAATCTGCAAACACAGAAATACAAACCACAACAGGGCCTTCGCCCTGTGCTAAACACACATCAGCCTAACTTGTCTGAACTATAAAATAACTTTATTATGCGTCATCCTTCAGATTATAAGAGTTTTCTTTTTTTCTCAGTTTATCTGTTTTTATAAGAATTTTCTATACGAGTTTTTATAAGAGTTTTCTTTTTCTAAGTTATCTGTTTTTATTATTATACTGTGCATAATCTGTTTCTGTACCCTTTGTTGCAACATTTCCCCATTGTGGGACAAATAAAGGTGATCTTATCTTATCTTATGGTTTCTATTGACTGCCATAAGTGAAACGTTGTGAACATGACAATCTATATTCTGATCATTAAATATATTTTCTCCAGAAACACAGATCTCTCTCTTTATAAAGCGACTTAAATTGGTGGATGCAAAACATCTCTCCAGCTGAACTCAGACAAGACTGAAATCATCGTCTTTGGCCCACAGAAACAAAGAGAAAGTGTTCACAGTCACCTCCAGAGTCTCGCTCTAAAACCTAAAAATCAAGTTTGAAATCTGGGGGTAATAATGGACTCAGATTGGAATTTTAACGGCCACGTCAAATCAATAACATCAGCAGCTTTTTACCATCTAAAAAACATAGCCAAAATCAAAAGTATAGTGTCTAAACCAGACCTGGAGAGAGACTATATCCATGCGTTTGTCTCTAGTAGATTAGACTACTGTAACGGCTCTGCTCCACTGGCCTCTCCAAACGAGCTGTAAAACAGCTGGCAGTACATCCAGGAACGCCTGCTGCTCGGGTCTATACTGACTCAGAACCAGGAAGTACGATCACATTAGTCCTGTGCTCAGGTCTCTGCACTGGCTCCCCTGTGGCTCAGAGACTAGACTTCAAAGCAGCTCTGCTTGTATACAAGTCTCTCCATGGCCTAGCATCAAAGTAAGCATCTCGGACCATGTTAGTGTCATATGAACCATACTCGCACTCTGAGGACGCTCAGGGACCGGCCTCCTGTTGGTGCTCTCAGAGTCAGAACTAAACATGGGGAATCTGCGTTTCAGTTTTTTATGCAGCTAAAATCTGGAACAGTCTTCATGAAGATGTGAGACAGGCCGTACTACTCTGGCAATGTTCAAATCTAAACTAAAAACTGTTTTTGTTTGGCTGTGCATATGACTGAAATGCCTTTTCTTTGCACTCTTCTCTTGTATGTCTTGAACTATTTGACGGATAGCCTGAAAATTGTTTTCCTGTTATGTGAAGCACTTTGAATTGCCTTGTGTACGAATTGTGCTCTACAAATAAACTTGCCTTGCCTAAATGCACATATTACTTTCTATGTATTCCCTTGTCAATATAAAATCCCATTCTGAATTTAACAAAGCACATTTCATTTCACTTCTAGATCATTTTGACAGTTATCACAGGAACATTGGTATTATTATATTTTACAAGAGCTGAACATAATATTTAGTTTTTAGTTTTGGGATTTGGGGTTTTAATACGTCATGTGCGTAATTTGCGTGGCGTTTGCATAAGCAGCGAGTCATGGTTGCTAGGTGAGCGGAGCGGCTCCGTGGGCTAGGCCTGTGCCATTTTGGCCTAGCCTTTGCGGTCCACGAAGGCTACTGACCGAAGACCAGCCTCCGTCGGCTGGTCCTTTGGAGCATGCAGACCCGGAATTCAGACACAGCCTGGTGCTTTAAAGTCCCGTTGAAAAGGATACGGAGGCTTATATGTTTTTAGAAGTTCCGTTGAAAAAGCATGACGAGGGCATGTGGAAAATTGTCTTGTTCTGTTAATGTTTCTGGCACCGCGCCATCGGAGAGGTCAACTACAGGGACTAGTTTCCTGTTGAGCTTCGGCGTGGTACAGGCGGCTGCCTCTTTTCCAACCTCGTGTGATGAATTTTTAAATTTGTGGCGGGAAACCGTTCTTACAGTGGTGTGATATTGAGTTGAATGAGATATTGGAATGGTTTCTAGATTTATTTGTTTTTAGAGTTCAAGAATCGATGAGTAATATTGAATGCATGACGTATAGTTTTTAGAAGTTTTAGAAAACTGTTATTCATTTTTTATAACTATACGATCTACACTTTAGATGCAACTGATAAATAACCCCGAGGTACACACAATCAAAAACATTGAACTAAAGGAGATATTTTTGTGATTGAAGATGTGGTAAAAAAAAATAACAGAATAACAGAATAAGACAGAAGCAGGAGGAGGAGCCAGCTGAAGGCACATTGGAAGCCCTTCTTCAAGAAATGATGGGCGAAATACATAAAAAATTCTCAATCAAAGACATGTGGAGAAAGAACTAAAACTATGAAAAAATGGTTTTGAGGAGAGGCAAAGAAAGGGAGAACTTGGACCTAACAATGAGCCACTGTCAGATGTGAAACAATGGAATGTGGCTGAGAGAAACACTATAGACAGTGATCATTTGGGGAAATAAAAAGGCAATAACAGCGGCTCAAAGCTGTGGATGAGGAGAGAAGAGATTTAAATTAAAATTTCATGATGTTTGAGGGGGCAAAAAAGAAAATGCTGAAAGAAGGATGTTTTCACACTACTACGACAATCAACACAGAAAGAGAAGATACAGAGAAAACTGTAGTACAACTGAAGAGTACATGCAACACTGAGAAACATGAATACTTCTACAACACCTCCTCGTGAATACAAACGCCAGTGCTGACAATACCGCAAGCTGATCGTGAGCTATAATATTTGGAACCAGCTGCACAATCCCCTACACCCAGCAGGATGCTGTTGGGAACACATTCAGGGTGGAAAGACATTGTTTGATAACTGAGTTGAAGAAGGGACAAAAAGGGGAAGTGAGAGTACATCCAACCCTGGGGAAGAACAGATGCATTGCTCACCTCGCCTAACTACTCAACTTCAACCACAACAATCCCAAACAAATGTACCTTTGGACATAGATTTTGATTTGATTTGGCTAATAGGGGTACATGTGACAAACAGGGACTTGAAAACGCCTTAATGCAAATTCCGGAAGTTAGTGATAATGAATCGTGTTCCCTCCTCACTACAATCGGAGGACTTATTATTAACTTTCAAACCAAAATGCCACACGACAAAATGTATAGAGAACACAAGCAAGTGAGGTATGAAACTTGATAAATGACGAACATGAGAAGGAACGAGCTACTCCACAAGCTCAGTAAGACTACAAATACCGCTGTGAGAGCAGTGGAGGCAGCCACTCATTGATGGAAAGTTTGGCGAGGAAGGTAATGTATTTATGTTTTTTGTTATTGGCACTTTAATTTGTATTTGCACTGCATTTATACTGTGAGGACTGGAGTAAGTTAATTATGTTTGACATTTTAATCGTTTTTATTGTACTGTATTTTATAGTGACGATTGGAGGATTGTATTGTATTTGCACTTTAATGTTTCATTGTACTGTATTTTAGATTGTGAGGTTCTGGAGATAAGCAACTTATATTTGTATTAGCACTTTATACTTTGTTGTATGTGTAATGTATTTTTGTGAGGACTGCAGATGGAAATTAGCTTGAAGCTAAATCTGGTGCAGACATATTTTTAATGAAACTGCACATTGTCCTAATAAACTAAACTGAAACTGAAACAAACACCAAGCCGGGATTGCAGAAGACAGGTGAAAACTCAGTCTGGAATGTTAGCTGATAATTGGGAACATCATCCGAATAGACCCCATAGAAGCCCAAACCCACACCAAATGGAACTGAGGAGCAGTAAGACTTCCCTGCAAATACCGACAGTTGTGGGTGGGGACGCTCACGTAAGAAGTGACGACGACGACTCTACTACACAAATCACTACTGCACAAATGCCCTTAAAAGCCACTACTGACAGCTCAGGAAAACTCTGTAAGGTTAAATACTCTCCATACACCATGAAGGACACATGACACGACCCACGAAAAGGGGGCCAAAGATTTATGAATGATTTATTGAAGACAGTGACTTTGGGGGAGATGGCGTGTGTGGGGACTTCAGAAACATTCTGAATAATTGGTTAACTCTGACCGAACTCTTTGATTTGGAAACCACTGCAAATATGACTACGGTCCAAAACCATGAACCATTTTCTAAATATGCAAACCCATTTTGGGCTGCATTCAAAACCACATTTCTAGTGGACACAAACGCAATAGATTTGCAAAATACTAATAGAAAATCAGAGGAAGATCCACATGACTATTATGTACGAGTGCTTACTCTGTGGGAGGACAGTACTGGAGAAAGTCCTCTGTCTTTAGCCCTACACAAATTACTCAGACAGAATATTGTGCACGCCCAACCCACTGATTTACGTAACATACTAGAACAGTTTAACCGCTATAAGGGATCCAGTGAGGACTTTTACAACAATTTGATACCTTTTATGTCACTACATGACCAGAGGAAGGCTCAAAATGAGGAGAAAGATGAAATTATGGCTAAAACATTGGTAAAATTGCAAATAAGTCATTTAAAACAGGATCAGAAGAAGGGACAATAGTCGAGGAAGCAAAGGAAAAAAACCAAGGACAATACCCAAGACCAAGTCATCAAAAGTCAGGTCATTATTATCGCGGCCCAAGAAAACCAATTGAATGCTATCAGTGTGGAGGACTAGGACATATAGCAAAATACTGTCAGTTCCCTCCACAAATTCAGAACCAACCTCAAGGATGCATGACACAACAGAAACATGGGATTTTCATCATACAGAGCACTTGCCTGAACAAAGACTTATATGAAATTGAGTCCAAGTTTCGTCACATGACCTTTTGACGTGGAGAGGTGACATTCATTGAAGGCCATTAAGGCCTCGAGACTCCAGAACCCTAAGAAACAGTATTCACTAAACCTGAAGCAGAGGAGAGCTTGTGGACCTCACTATTTGATACTTTGCACACTGCAATAACATTAGACCGTATATTCCTGCTGAAGTGGGACAGTCCACATGCACCAAGATGCTGGTGCTCAATGCAAACCATTGATTCTTCACTTAACTCCAAACATGGACATGACATTCATGTTGAAAATGCACCCAGCTTATGCGACAACTAGTTTGCACTCCACCAGATTTTCGTCTAGCCTCCAAAGGGAGAGCCAGAACTTGGGGGTCAGTGGGGGCCTCATTCTTTGTCCATGGTGGGCCAGTTGTAAGGTGCCAATTTGGCCCAGTGTCTGGCCCAGACCGATTTACTATTGGGGCAGCGTTGTACATGTATTGACGACACGAAATGCCTTCAACAACTGGCAGAATTACAAAAACACTCTTCTTATTTGATGAATCCAATTGAACGTTTTTAAAACTCAGGTCAAAAGTGCACAAGGGTTGGACCATATATAATAAATAGAGAACTAATGTGGAATGACAAATTATTAAATATTAAACGTTTTTCAAGAATTTGACGTGAAATGGTTATAACACACATGTCAGTTTAATCTTACAATGGATATGGTAAATATAACAGTAAAGAGTTATTTTTTATTATTTTCTATTCGCTCAACCACCCTGTTTCTCCTCATTTCACTTGCGGAGTACGTGTTCACCATCGGTCGGAGCGTTCTGCTCCACTGTTGTTATCTTCAGCTCAATTTCCTGAGGCAGTAGTATGTGGGCCGCAAGTAGTGAGCAGGCGCCATTATCGTCCACACACTCTTTGGCGTTCCAACCATCCTTTTAAACGCAGATTGATGTCCTGTGAATAAAAAGAGTCTTCTTGTTTGCTCAACAACATAAAGTTAGGCTGCAGGGTTGAGTTGGAGACCAGAGTGGTGCAGGCTGGAGAGTCTGATGCGGGGCCGCGTGATGAGGCTGGAGGGTTGAGTGCTGGGGCCAGAGTGGTGGAGGCTGGAGGAGCCAGAGCAAAATCCAATCCTCGGGGGACACAGTAATGCAGCATGTCTTAAAAGAAAGTGCAAATACAACATAATTTAAATGTGCTAAGTGCAGTTTCTTTCCCATAAAACTGGTCCTATTGTGACGGGTCAGACTAAGAGCAGTTCACTTTCTATGGCAAGTATCCTGCAGCCAGGCCTGGGGTTGGCTCTCGTAAGGATGGTCTTCACCTCCACAGGGCCTCAGCCAGAAAGGACGTAGAGAGAATCACTCAGATCAGGTGCAAAGAAATACGCTGTGGTCAAGGGCAAGTGTCTGACACAACGTGGAGGGACAGAAGCTTGTGCAGGAGGTCGAGCTTTGCCGGCTGAATATGACTTAACGAAAAGGACACGTATGTTTATAACGGGACATGTTTGGTCCTAGTGCTAACGCTAAAGCCTAATTAAAAAATCAACAGCCCAACTGATGTTCTGTGCCCAGAGCCAATTGTTCAAAAAACTTACTTGTGGCTTAGGTTTCGGAGATAACCTCATCATCATCATCGGAATCCTCCCCTGGAAAAAGTATATTCTAGTAAAAAACAAAAGAAAAATGCTAAATAAATATCACAAACCTATAGATATGAAATAAACCAACTCACATTCTTCTTCTTTTTGTTTTTATAGGAGAATTCTCCCCATCTGTTTCCAAGTCTGTATTTTCAACTGCTTTCGGAAGCTTTAGCCCGGCCTCATGGTAGTCCGCTTCAAAACAAGGAGTAATTCGGTATTTTAATTTGATTTTAAAACCCAGGTTCAGCTCAAAGTTCACATTTGACCACTTTCAGAAGCAGAAATCTCTGCGTTAACACAAAATATAAAATGTTAAACTAATACAAAAATCCCATGTATTTCATGTATACAGAAAGAGATGTTTATGTGAATAAAAACAAAAATAGTAAATACCCCAAGTATATCACTAGTGACAGGACTGAAATCAAAGTACCGTACTTACCAGCTGTATGGATAACACGAACGTTGTAAGCTATCCATTCCGCACCAGGGTCTTCTTGAAATTTTGTAGCCTTTGCCACATCTGCCTTATTATTTGGCCACAAACGCTTTCCTTCATGGACCCACTTTGCAGGGACCACCTCTTCTTCATTTGTACTTTCAAATATCACTATGTGATACATTGCCTGCATAATGTAAAAACATATATTTATAAAGAACTGGAACAATATGAGAAGAAAAAAAAAGCATTTTGTAAAGTTACTTAATGAGATTCATTTCCATGTATTAGCGGGACAACAACCAATTTGTCCTGGTATGGCAGTCGAACATATTTCTAATGTTTTCTTTCATTTCAAAATACTTCACCTTACAGGCCAGTTGTGAAACTTTGTAAATACCCAACTCTCTAGAATCAAATGGGTATACAACGAAAGGTCCCTTGTGTTTGAACTCCCTCCCTACAACATATTCTATACCTCCATGGGTAAAGAAGTTTTCAGCTATAACCAGCTCAGCCTTGACTTTAATGCACGAGTCTCGTTGTGCTTGTTTGACAAGAATCCATCCTGCTGTAGCACTTTGATCTGTTTCACATCATCTGAATGTGCCACTGGCCCCTGTTGATGCTCCACCTTGTAGAAAGAGGAGTGCTTTGATTGACATATTCAATTTCCGACAGCCTACGGATAACTTGTACTAAGGCATTGCTTGGCCCCCTAACCACTTTTTTCAGCTTCCCCAGAAGATTTTCAAAAGGGAGACCAGAAATAGAATCTAAATGCCAGTTGGAATAATTGTAAAGATTTTATCTTTCTTTTATACATTCCTTATTATTGTATGATTTTGTGTGCTTAATAAACTACTAATGAGACTGTGTTGCAGAAGTAAACTGCTGAGATAATCCAGCAGCCTGTTGGACTTTGGAACTGATGACCAGTAAGATAAACAGGGCAAGATGATTTGCTGGGAACCTAAGTTCAACCAAAGTTCAACAGTCAACAGTCAATGGATGAATTGTGTGTGCACGCTGTCGCCAATTGTTCCCTATCCCTTTAGGCGTATCCGATCATGTAAACAGGGCGTCCCTTATCTTTAATAAAGAGGAAGGCGGATGGGGATGCTTTAGGAAGCACTGGCAGATGGAGCACGAAGCATCCCTCTGCGCGTTGTCCTCCTCCGGAGAAACAATTTTGATTCCCTTGTCTTTCTTCTCTGTTCGTTAATATGTGGGTTTGAGTAGATTTTAGACCCATCAATGCCCATGCATCTTCACATCTTGGCTGAGGTGGACAAGACAATGCACATTATAAACAAGAAATTCTTGCCCATAAAGAAAATCCCCAAATGTTGAACAAAGGAAAACAAGTAAAGACTCAGCCATTTCATTCATTCATTCTCACACAATGTTCAGATAACCCCCAAGATGTAAACAGCCATAGACAACAGCATGACATGAGTAATCATATACTTGGGAGTTCAAAACCTCTTTCAGAACAACAGGTCCAGTATACAACAAGAACTGGCAACAAGTTCAGTAGCCTTCCGTCTGTTTTTTTCAAACAGTGTGCGTAGGTCTTATGGCAAACTCCGATGGAACGTATTCCTTCAAAGAAAGTAGTCTCTCTGGCAAAAGGGAAACCTGGGTAGCTGACAAACGGCAAACACAAAGGACCAGGGGACCTGTCCACAGCCTGTCCACCGCCTCATCACTCTTAGGCATGCCAGCTGCATGCAATCATGAGAAAAGGAAGCAACCATATCGATATTAATCTGGAATAATGGTGTGTCTCCATGATGGTGGTCTTCATCAATGCCTGCTCTAAAGCACTGATTAGTCCTACGCCCAGCACTGACCTCTGGGAAAGTCATCCTGCTTCCTGTTCGAAGACCTCTTTGATGACACTTGTCACATCCATGGTATGCAGTATGTGACTTTACTGCTTGGATAAGGCTCGGGCTGGTGCATCACACATTCAAAATGAATGCTTTCCCTTAAAGACAAAACCACTACTTAGAGCCTTTAAATCAGCCACCAGATCACGTAAGTATATCTGTCAAAGAGTTAGGCTTTGCATTGCCACAAAAGAGACCAATCACGACCGGCTTTGGACAATATCCCTGTAGGATGCCAAGAATTGGTCAAAACTGGGTAGCTGTGCTCTTAAAAAGTGGCAAACCATCGAAATTCAGCTGCAGCTGAAAGACATGTCCATTTGGAAGAATCGAGTAAACATTATTCAGGATCCATTTACAGGAATTAAGAATTCCAAAATAGTGGAACGTTCCACTCACCAAATTCTCTGTCTTGTTGTGTGTTTTTGTGTTTAACAAGGTCCTCAGATCATTGGGCAGAAAGGAGTGGTGAAAACGCAGGATGGAGAGCAAAGCTGACAAAGCAATAAGAGAAATGCCAAACTTTTTGGCCCAGTCAGCAAGGGATGATATCAAATCAGGGCCTGTTCTTCAGCAGCATGTTGATCCCGTTATTATAATAGATCCATGGTTGATCCGTTTCATCAGCGTCCTCAAACCTAGCATATTCTGATTCCAACATTTTAGTAGGCTCACTCTCATAGTCATCTGTGTTCATTTCCACACTACCACATGAGGCATTTCTATTCAAACATGCCTCCACAGTTGTATCACATGCAGCTTTATGCCTGTGAACATTCTGTAATGATTCCACAAGTTTGTGTACCTTTTTCAGAGCTTTTCTTCTCATATTGCCACGTTCATCGTAAGCCCAGTTCCCCTCCATCCTTTCTGTCTGTATCTTGATAGGCCTGGAAATTTGTTAAATCCATGCCTGATTTTATAAATAGACACAAATCAGATCTTGATTTAAAATAAAACACCATATGCTGTTCACTATGGGGATCTTATTGTCTGCGGAATGTTCCAGAGTGTGGCATTAAACTTTTTTTTCTTTGTCTATTTCTACTTTTATTCAAGTACTATAGTTTTGCTGCTAAAAATGCATTCGAAAGCACTCTTAAAGTGAGTAGGGTCAACTTTCCCAAAACCCTGGTGGCATCACCTGCTTGTTTCCAAGATGCCAACAGTAATAACAGACTGGGCCTAAATGTATATCTTGATATATTCTTTCATATCTCCATATATATTGTATGTTTAATTAAAATACATTTTCCAAGCCATTTAACAGTTTGTAAATAAAACATTCCAAATGCAAGCAAAAGAGAAGTAAAAAAAGGGATTCATTTCACAACATCTCAAAATATGACAAATCATGAGGCTTTGACCAGTGAAAACCACTCAATTACATGTGCGTGATCACAGAGCCTGGTTTAAAGACATTTACTATTCATATTTTACATTATTTGTTATGTAATAGTTTTTCCTATTGTCTATTACAGTGGTTTCCAACATTCTTCTCCCAGTGACCCATTTTTTTACCTGTGGGGATACATTGCGTGCATTGCACTTCTCCGACATGCAATGCTAGGGTCTTTATAATCTTATCTTTTGTGAAATTCTAATAACATTTTGAGGCCAACAAACTACACTAAAACAAACCTGGACAGTGACTTTCGCTCTGCTTCTTGATTGCTCGGTGTAAAATATCGGGCCCAAAATCACAGACGGGAAAGCTCTGACTCACAGCCAGACCTGTACGTGATTTCGATTTAGGCGCTGCCAACCCGATAGTTCTGCGTATTTCCTCTTCCGCTTGAATTAACCTGTATCAGTCATTAAGTGTAGCTAACGTTAAAGACTATAGGCTCATTCAGTGGTACACAATTGAAGACCAACACAAACCTCTATGACTAGGTACATTCCGGTTTTGGATTTGATTAAGGGTTGATTGTTCTGCTAACTAGCTAAAGTTAAATGTTAAATCAGGATCTGCTAAACCTCTTTCCGAACAGCTTTTACAGTATTAACCTGGCACCAAGTCGCAAAAAGAACATAATTACATACATACTACATATTTTAAGTTGTAAAGCCTATAATTACTGGTATATCAACTTTAATCAAAAGAATGTATACTTACGAACACAGGAGTTAAAGCACTAAAGGTGACGAGGGATGTCAGGAAAACGTGGGCAGATTAGAAACTGATAAACTGGGTAAAATCATGAGCCAAAATACATGGTAAAATACAATAAAATCAAGATCTTTGATTCTTACTGTGGCAATCGTGCGGCCCATCTTGCAATGGCAGGAGCTGCAAACAGGTCTCAAAATCAATGAATAAAGCGTTTTAATCCAGCCAAACACTGCTGGTCTGAATTAAATTCTGTTATTCATGCGGTATTGATTACAATCATTAATAACAAGAGGTCTTTCAATCAGAAAATGGAACTGTCTTTTGCCATGGCGATAATTTTTTTCTAGTCATTATTTTTTTAGTACATGACTATTATTATTGTTATTATTAGTATTACTATAATTATTAATAATAATCACCATCATCATACTAATTAATTTAATATGATTCATGTTGCAGCTGCTGTGCTCCTCACTTCAGAAATATAGTAAGAAGGCTACACACTTCAAAACTAGGAATATTCTTTCGCAATTGGGGCAACATAAAAATAGGAGTAGGCCGACCAATTGAAATCAATAAAATAGGTAAATAAACCAAAATGTGTTGGCTAAATTAAATAAATTAAATTGGCTAAAATAAATATGAATAGATCTGACAATCTGGACAAAGTACGGCAAATGCCGTATGGGCACGCTGCTTTGTAATATGAAGAACCCAAGTTGTGAGCTGACCATTAGGGCTCAACAGGGGGACTTATTTAGATCATTTGCACTATTGCTACTGTTATATTGTTTGTCAAGGTTGCGTCACCACCACACACACACACACACACACACACACACACAACACCCGCGGCGCACACACCCGCGGACGCGTAACATTTAGGGCTTGAAACAATGGCTGTAAAACAGACAGGTCCGGCGAGTGTCGTATGTTTTGAAATGGTACACTTAATAATGTACAAACGCGTCTTTTACATTTTTGTCTTTACGTTTCGCGCTCCGAGCTAAAGCGCCCCGCCCACTTCCGTGCAAATGAACCGAGCCGCGACATAAACTGGGCCACCGGTGTTTCGGATTGTCTCGGGCTAGTTTAACTCTGCTAAGGCTGTTGTTTGGGGGCGTGTCTTGCTTCACGTTTTCACAACAGGCAAACGTCGTAGGAATGCAGCATATATATGTGATTCGTGTCAAGTGTATTTTTTTTCACTCCCAAATCGTTTTTTCATGAAGCTACGTGCTATAGACTTGGAGGGGTTCATTTGAAGAAGAATGTGGTGGTGGTGCTTCTGGTGTGGATTCAAACCAGGGAGCGCCAAGTGTCTCGAGTTAATCCAGTCGTCCCACAGTTTTCTTCTGAAAATAAAACATTGAATAAACGTTTTTGTTTTCTGTCTTTGAAAATTACACTGAAATAATATAAAGTAAACAAAAACGATTACACCTCCAACATCATGGAGATGTTGTCAAGCTAGTTCTATTACAGGAGGATTTCACACGCGTTTGAGCAGCTTGAGGCTCTTATCATCAGAAAATACCCTTCTCTTGGATCTATGATACAAATTGGACATTGAGTCTAGAATCAGCACAACTCGTGGTAAGTCCCGTTTTTCACGTCTGTGCTTGACTTGAGTGTAATTTAGACACGACCAGCAGGGGCACTGTTTTGGTACAAGAGATATAACACCATTTTGCGTTTTTTTTGAAATCTAACAAAACAACCAAATATGTTTAGATTTGGAGGACTTGTTGCAGACAGATTGATATATACAGTGTCCTCGGGGGTTTGAAAGGATGAATACATTATTGTAGTACCTGTTTTCTTATCTAGTTGCACTGCCTCGCACATATTATTTGCACAAACAAATAATGGCAGTACATCTACAGTGACAGAGTGTACCAAAAGTTTTATATTGACAATATGAAATGATATGAACAATTGTATTTTTAGCACCGCTCCTTCAGATATGATTTTGGATTTCTCATGTGTGTCTCTGCTGAACATTCTTGGCCCACTACATTGTACTTATGGAGTAATATTATTTTGAAGTAACTTAACTCTTGAGTACAATATTTTCTACCCCCCTCTACATGTTCATATACTTCACACTAAAGTTCATGGGTACAGTTTGTAACTTGCTTGTGGCTCGATGAAGGATCTCTTGAGCACGTGTCAGTGACTGTCCTGCTTATCATCTCCTGAGCTCCCATATCTGACTGTAGATTGAATGTTTGACTTTAAAGCTTACTTAAAATGCTACTTTCATTTAAGCTTAAAAATAATCTAAAAAACAGTGTTTCTCTTCTACCCTTACACCTCTGGTTTCAGATTGTGCCCTGTGGAGGTTCACAGAGGAGCCCCAGCCTGTGTTCGGCCCGCTCTACGACGCCTAACTAACTAACATTCAGAGACACAAAAGGTTTGCCATTTAATCATGGGTATGCATTTCAAATAAAATCTTTTGGGCAACTTTAATGTATGCATGCAATTTATGCCCATACATTTAACAGATGCCCAAGTCACGTCAGCTGGCTCCTCTCAACACATTAACCACAACCTTATTTAATCATATTTAATATACATTTTCATATACAATTGCTTCTTTCAGTCATAAAATCATCATTTATCAAAGCATTACAATATCTTTTTCTGAAAACTACAATGAAAAAACATATTTAAGATAATTAAAAAGGTGTTCTGAATAGGGAAATATTAAAACTAGCTCCACATAAACAAGATCAAAATAAAAAATCAGGCATCAAAACATATGTTGGGTGAGACTGTTTGTGCTGATTTTATGGCACCTTAAGAAACGTTGAAGTGGAGGACCGTAGTTCAGGCCCAGGTCTACAGAGGTGCAAATGGGTGCAATGCACTCTAAAAATAAAATAATATTGTCTTTGCAGATGGACTTCTCATTGAGTTATCAGACTCACCCAAACAATGTCCTAATTTGAGATTAATTCATAGTAATTATGTATTTAAGTCATTGGTCTCAAAGGTTTGATGTGTTTCTCCTGTCATACAGATGCTCTCTCAAAAACACCAGAGTCTTCCTCCAGGAGTCTTCCTGAGCTCGAGAATGTCCCAAGGTCTGCCCGCCCCACAGCACCGTGCCTGGCAAACAGGAGGAAAAACACATTTTGATGGCATATAATTATGTTGAAAGAAGTTGAATCCAATACAGCTGTATTTACTTATAAATAAAGAAATTATTTTGGAGGAAATAAAAATCAGAACCAGCTATTTGAAAAAAGTGCTACCGGATTGAGCGTATAAAGCATGAAAAAAGTATATTTGATACATTAGTCATGAGTCCATGGCCCACTCCTGGATGAATGAGGGATTACATCAACTTGTTTCCAATTACTGTTTCAAATTATTCATAAATTGAAGCAAATGAATCACATGGTCTATTTTGAACAAACACGCTCCTGATACTGTAAGTAAAAGTTCTCAGGAGCAGCACATTATTGGTGAATGAGCAGTGGAGGAGAGCGCTACGGCTCCTCCTGAGAAACTTGAAGAAAACAATGTTGGACTTACATAAAATAAAAGGAAAAATAACTTAAATAATATCCATTTCATTGACTATTTTTGATACCATTCAATTTATACCCACACATTTTGATTTTAACATATTTTTAAAGTTTATCAACACATAAAAAGAAAAGACAAACAAACACAATGATAGAAAAACACAACCATAGAGAGAACAGACATAAAAAGAAAAAAAAAACAGTGGACATCCAACAAACGAAACAATAACCCTTCCATTAATATCTCCCTTAACCTATGCCCGTGTGCCCGTGCCTGTCCATGAGTGTGATAATATGTGCGTGAAATGTGGTTGTGTCTATGCACCCATACCCAGGCACACGCCAACATACTTTTTGAAATCTTCCTCTTAGATCATTTCACACTGCCACGATTTAGGACAATGTAACATCCGAGTGTGCTTGGGCCAGTGTGAACCCAACAGCTACATTCTGATTTTGTTCTTGAAGTGGTTGAAACAGGTGGTCTTAGAGCGGCTCCTGTCGCATTCTGGAGCGGTGCAAGTGAAGTGTGAAAGCAGCCGACCTCGGGCCGACCTACTTTCAGTGCACAGTCCGTGGTTAAGATAAACGCTCCTGGAATTGGATTAAAAAGGGCTTGGATCAGGCTATTTGAATGAATGGCCGCTGCGGAGCTGGCGCAAATACACTTCAAACATTTATGCTTTTATATCACAGCCGAGAGAGTAATATCATCAGTGAAGTTGTCATTGCCAGGTGTGACCACTTGATGAAGAAGGCATCCAGGCCAAAATGTATGGCATTTAAGGAAATATACTTGTTCCATCAAGTGACTAAATGTCTCATGGTGTTATAGGCCATTTGTGTCTCAGGTGCTGTGGTCTCAAACATCCTCAAATGCATGATTATCTTCCCTGGCGAGTCAGTCGCTCCTACTTTCTGTTCAAATGCAGGAGGGTCTGAAACCAGACCATACGTAAAATCAAAGTAAAAAAAAAAAAAAAAAAGTTAATAATCCTAAAGAGGATGATGAGCCCCTTTGCAACCCTAGCCATCGGCCCCAAAGATCAGTCACTCACACACACACACCCACATTCATAAAGCACAAGACTCCAGATGACTCCGGTGTGCAGAGAAAGAGGGAGGAGACATGAAGTATATCACTGCAGTGTACAAATATTGTATTAAGAGGAATCGTGTTCAAACACCTGTAGCTTGTGGTGGTGATGCCTATGGCATACACTCACTATTTGATCACACAATAACATTAAATAAACATAATTAAAACATCTATAAAGATTTAAATATTGTCGTGAGGCGAGGTAATATGGGCCTAACAATGGTGGCCATGGGCTACCAGATTTTTTCAGAATCCAAAGTGCGATGTTCTGATCAGAACAAAAGCAGAATTCTGCTCCACAGCACATGTCAGCCCTATATTCTAGCTAAAATCGACTTTTAAAAGAGCAATAAAACATTTAACAGCTTCGTAGTAACATTAATCCGGGTAAAATGAATATATTCAGGAAAGGTTCAGGCAGCTTCATAGTACAGGCATTGCAAGTGGTCTCACATCACAGCTCTAACCAAGCCCAGCCCTGCTTAACTTCCAAGAACAGATGAGCGCATTCTCAAGGTGGTACGACCCTTTGCCCATACTTTGTAAGATTTTAGCCATATTGATGTTGGACAGGAGCTCCATGGTAATGGTGAGGAGAGGGCTACACAAACTCAGGATCAGTGAAGGACAAACACAGTAAACAGGACCATGGCATGCTCTCCTCCTGCTCCTCCTCCTCCTGCTCCTCCTCCTCGTGCTCCTACATGTGCACTGTCCAGAGCTGCTGGACAGTTACATGCTGGTGGTTGTGGTCAGCGCATAACTACGGGGCTGTCTTTGGAGCCGTGTGCAGCTGCATTGAATGAAAAAGTGACTGTCGATTGAGCTCTTCCCTCTCGATCGACAGGTTGCTCTCCCCCGTTCTATGCTTTGTGCAGTTTTGTTGTTATTTGCAGAGGGAGAGAGCCAAAGTCTTAGATTTTTACAGCTTTACTTACACAATTCTCTAGAACGAACAGTCCTGAAGATGCTGGTCCTTGTATGTGGAGAGTACGGAGGTTCAATCAAATGACCAGTGTCAGGATATGTGAGCAGAGTGAGCAGGTGACTGTTCCCAGCCTTCTCCATCATCGCCTTCATCTGACAGACAAAGAAAGCATCACATTTCACTCATGTTAAGAATGAAAAAAAGATTTCAATTGTGCTAAACATAAACTGTGACTGACTTGGGCGCATAGTCTATCCTTTCAGATGAAGGGAATTGTAAACTTTGATAAATATTGGTGACATTTCAAAGTGGACCACACAAAAAAAGACTCACAATGTTCACAATACCCAGTATTCAGATATTTGGAGTGAATTGATAGTAAGTGAGACACAAAGAGGAGAAAGAGGGGTCTGATTTTCTCAACCTTTGGACAAATCATGCGCTACAGTCAAAATTCACAGATTTGCATTTACATTATTTCCCCCACCTGGAGAATAAAACAATTAATTCAATATTATTATTTGTGATATCTCAATATTTTCCACCGAGGTGCTGTAGATGCTAATGTCTAATCCCACCAAATCTATTAATAAATGCAGTGAACTCACATCCATTGCAGACACAAAAGCTGGCCAGTTGTGATCGTCCTGACCAACCACAAGCAACAGGGGGCACTGCACACGTCCCATCTGCACAAAGACAAATTGTGTAGAGCTGAAAATAAACGAGATCCAGGCACCGGTAGTAGCTTTACCTCCAGGTACTCTCCGGAGTTTCATTATCTACAAATCACTCGTACTCACATCGACTTTGAGAGCAGGGTCTTCTGGGATTGGCAGGAGCAGGTCATGCCATATTACCTCCTGGTTCTCATTGATGCGGGTCTTCTCTTCGTTTCTGAATAAAGTTTGATTTTGTTAAATAAAACATTTCACCCAAGAACAATGTCAAGAATACAAGATACAATTAGAGGTGGGCAATATATTTTATATAATAATATTGAAATTGTTAACTTATATTGGGTATTTTAGGGTATATTGTGCATATACCGTGTATATATATATATATATATATATATATACACACACACACACACACACACACACACATACATATATATATATATTATATATATATATATATATATATATATATATAGAGAGAGAGAGAGAGAGAGAGAGAGAGAGAGAGAGAGAGAGAGAGAGAGAGAGAGAGAGAGAGAGAGAGAGAGAGAGAGAGAGAGAGAGAGAGATATTCTGGCAGGGAAAACATACATGGAAAGCATTCGTGGAGCGCCATACCCAAGTGGCTGGCATAGTGTACTGTGCGGAGTATGGACTGGAAACCCCAAGGTCTAAGTGGGACTCAAAGCTCCATGGACACACTCACCGCCAAACTCTCCACTGTAACCGCTCAACTCACCGGCTCATTGCAGAAAGCAAAGCAATGCAAGAAACCATCCTGGATTTACAGTCACACAGTATGAGAGACAATATAATCTTCACCGGCATTCCCAAATCATCCACTGACAACCCCGAAAAATCTGTTAAGGACTTTGTGGTTAACCAGCTCAAACTTACACCAGAGACTATCGAGCACATCACCTTCCACCGCGTACACCGTTTAGGACAGAAACTTTCCTACCCCACCCGACTCCAACCATCATCGTCAAATTTGAACATTTCAAACAAAAGGAACAGGTTCAGCGACAAGGCAGGCAGCTAAAAGGGACTCATTACGGACTCAATGACCACTTTCCACAAAAGATCCTCTGCAGACACAAGGTACTCTTTTCCATTCGCAAAACAATGATTAACCAAGGTAAAAAAGCAGTCATTACAGAAGATAAACGATACATTGATGGACGGTTCTTCAGAGACAAAGACACCACCCCCTGGCTTTATTAACTACAATGATGATATACATTACACCAGGGGTGCATTTTGAAACTTATACGGAGCAGAGGGCCACAGACAACCCAACAATGAAGTGAATCATTCCAAATTTAGCATTTGACATTGTTTTGATGAGCCTCCACACCTTTAATAAGACTTACATCAAAATGCTTGAATTTTTCCAATTTTACAGTAAAAAGCACTACTTTTTGTTGTTTGGACCAACATCGCAGGAAGCCGGAGGGCCAACAAAAATTGGTCTGAGGGCCACATTTGGCCCCTGGGCCGTCGTTTGGACATGCCTGTATTACAACTTTGCTCCACTATATCATTCTCCATTTCCTCTCTCTCTCTCTCTCTCTCTCTCTCTCTCTCTCTCTCTCTTCTCTCTCTCTCTCTCTCTCTCTCTCTCTCTCTCTCTCCCTCTCTCTCTCTCACACACACACAGTATACCTGAACCAAGCACCCTCACTGTACACTAAATGCACCAAATTAGCCTTTTTGCTCACAGTTTACATGTTTTGTTGAATGTCTTATGTTTGTCCTGCTTTGTTTGTCAATTGGAATGTAGCCCTACAAGAGCACACGCGCTCACACACACCCGCACACACACTATTTATTTCGAAACACTCGTCATAAATTCATGCAACTAAAATGTATAACATTCGAGGAGTTGGCACAGACAAAAAAGAACAAAGTACAAAATTACCTCAATAACATGCAAGCTGATCGCAAGTTTATTACAAGAAACCCACCTCTCACAATCAACCCAAAACATGTTAAAAAATAAACATTTTAACCACTGTTTCTTCTCCAACTATAATTCAAAACAAAGAGGAGTGTGTATCTTAATAAGCAATAACATTAAATTTAGCCACCATAAAACCATTTCAGATCCAGAAGGCCGTTTCATAATCATTAATATTTCAATAAACCATATTCCAATTACAATTGGCAACATCTCTGGTCCAAACTCTGATGACCCCTCCATTTTTTCAAATTTCTTCTCCTTTCTCTCAGACCTTTCCAACTCCCCTATAATTATAGGGGGGATTTTAACACTGTTATCAATCTATCAATAGACCAGTCAAAACATACAAACAAATTCTGGCAATCCTCCAAAACAATAAAACAGTTTATGACTGATTTTGGTCTTGGCGATGGTTGGAGGCTACAACACCCACTCGACTGAGAATATTCTTTTTACTCCAATGTCCACCAAACCGACTCCCGTATTGATCTCTTTCCAACCAGTAATTCAATCATATAAAACATGGAAACAAAAATTCACCCCATCAATATTAGCAATCACTCACCAGTAACTCACATGGAACATACCTGCAATACAGAAGCACCCTCAGCAGATGGCGTTTCAACACATTCCTTCCTTGAAATAAATGACTCTCCAGGGACATCAGCTCATTACTCGGGGAAACATGGAAAGCAGTATTACGGGGAAAAGTATTTCATAGTCCATAAAAAAAAGAAGGAAAAAGAAGTCCAACTGGAAAAAAAAAATAAAAGAACTAGAAATCTTATGCAAATAATCCATAAGAAACCATCAATAAAGAACTAAGAAAATATAAATTCCTGCTTAATGAAATATTGAACGAAAGAAACCAATTCCTTATTTACAGACTTGGTCACGAGAGTTTTCACCATAGCAATAAATCCGGAAAATATTTGGCTAATCAAATAAAAATAAATTTAAAAAAAAAACACCTATAACCTCTATTAGGAACTCAGCAGGGAAGCTAACCAATTCACCTACCGAGATAAACAATATTTTTCAAGAATACGACTCAAAATTGTACTCATCTGATCTCGACCCGGTCACAGATTAACCCATTATCCCCCTCTCTCTGCCTGCTAGGGGATCTCACAATAATTACTGAAAAAACCATAAACTTCAAAACACTCCTCACAGCTAACTAACCATTCGCCAAGAAAAACTACTTCCTCCATGAAACTGGAAAACCAACAATAGCGAACATAATCAAATTAACCACTGGAAAAAATAACTTACTCACCAAACTTAATTACAATTCGAATATTACAATCTTCTTCCCCGGTATAGTCGAGCTCATCTGATAATTATCTGATACTTCTCCCTCCCACCCAAAGGTCTCTTAGCGTGACCTATTACAACTCTGTATTCCCTAGGCTTCTTATCTGTCTATCTAAACGGCTAATCTTTAAAGACCTCTCTCAACACATTTTCAGTCATCTGTACGCACACTTTATGTATAGTTTGTTATGTGGGGCCAACTCCTACACAACCCACACAAAACTACCACCCCTGCTCACACGAAACCCAACCAATCCTGCTCACATAGAGCTGCAACGACATTACTCGAATAAATCGAATAATTCTCAATTACAAAAAAGCTTCAATTTAAATATTAGCTTCGATGATTCGTTTAATTTACATATTTAATTAAAACACGGTGAATCTGTGGCACGCCGGAGCGCACTGAACGACTTGTGGCGCTTTTGTTTCACCACGGAGCTTGTTCCGCTCTGACGAAGGCGCAACACGGAAGAGAGCGGCCGCGTTTTAAACTCACCAGTAGTGCGACTGGGAAGATTTTGAATGAGTGAAAGAGCCATGGATCTATTATAAAGAATCCCGAGCTGCAACTCTAAACACCGCATCTAGCTCCGCCCACCCCAGCCCCCGCGCCTTTTGACACGCCACCGCGGACCCCCCGCCCCCCCACTCAACAACTCTGCTTCCCAGTCACAGTCGTACTCTAAACAGCCAATGCACATGGAAACAGCGGAGGACCCGCGCGTTATGTTAGAATAATCTGTTGTGAAACAGAAAGTCCGAGACGGGGAGGCCAAAGTGACCGGCACACAGAGCCAAAACGGCCAAATGCTCAAAAACCCAACCACCCGTCCCACCAACATAACGTTAACAAATATCTTATTTTAAGTGATGTGACAGAGCTACTGTAACTGTTTACCGGTCTATGACAAGTTAATTAAGTCCTTATATATATTTCTTTCTATACAAACAGAAAACAGTTTGGACTGAAGTGAAAATGTTGCTGTTTTGTGGACAAATGTATATGAAATTAAGAATAAAAATGTGTTATTTTAAGCAGAAATTCCTTATTTTGTATTTGTTTATTACTATGAGCTATAACGTTTATCTAAAAATGATTTAAAATGTGTTTAAATGGGTTTACTGAATATATCAAAAAAATTAACCGATTACTCTATTAATCGAAGAAAAGAATCGATAGATTACTCGATTTACTAAAAGAATCAATAGCTGCAGCCTACTGCCACACAACCACCGCCCTGCAACACAACCCCCACCTGCCACACAAACATCTTATTAAACACATGTTCGTTGGTACTATTATCGCTGTTATTCATTTGTTATCACTACTATCATTGTCACAACTGTTGGTCCTGAAAATACTAACACCCCCATCATTTCCTGTGTTTCCACAGTGTAGTAAGGGAAAGTACACACAACTGAACACGCATCAGGCTGTCCAACGACACGATGACGAAGCCGGAACTTTTCCTTGACAGCATCTCTGTCCCAAGTGGAGACGCTCGTACAAATGTCCTCTTTCTTTTAATGCACCTTAGACACTGAGTATGACACAGAAGAAATAATAAAAAAGGCAGAAATTATGCGGGGGGAGATTATCAGACATGTATATGTGCTGTATGTATATGTATATATGTGTATATCTATATCTTTAAAGATGTTTATGACAATGGGTAGTGGTATATAATGATTGCCATTTTAAAATTATGACTATATCTACATGTACGACAATATATGTGCATGATGGTAATTATGATATAAACACATTTTTTACTCTGTTTGAATGCATACACAGACACTCACGCACACATATGCACAAACAAACATACATACACGTAAAACACACACAAGTACAGACACACGCCCATGCACACGCGTGCCCAGACGGCAGGGATGTTGCCTTTTTGTTTACCTTTTCGGTGCAGGGACAAGGATTGATTCTGAGTGTGTACAACAGAATTAAACCATTTTGAGAAAAGACAAACTCTGTTCTATTGTTTTTACTTTATTTCTTTGATAACTTATACTATTAAATATATATATATATATATATATATATATATATATATATATATATATATATATATATATATATAATATATATATTATATATGTATACAGTAATACTACTTTGATTAAAAAAGCTGCATGACACAATAATAATAATAATAATTTTTAAAAGTACAGGAACTTGTTCTTTGACCTCAGCCATTTGGGATTCAAAAAAAAATATATTGATGTTTGGAAAATGTCTGAATGTAAAAAAAAAATGACAAAACTATGTCCAGCAGCATAACTTAACTGTGCAAAGTAGTCCAGGATTTCTTCAACACTGCCGTTGACAGGCTGAACATGACTTCCGCTGTAACACACTGCACACCTGAGCTGAGAAAACACAAAAAGAACCATTAGAAAGAGTGCAGGCTTTACTTAAAATATTAGCTTACAGCCGATCGAAAAGAAACCAAATCTTAGAATAAAATGTTTATAGGATACAAGGATAGGAAAATGTCAGATATTTGGTCATCTTTTCATGTTAAAACATGTCACTTCCTGGATTTGGTCTGTAAGTCCTGTGTGTCTGCGGGGTAAGAAACAACTACACATGCGCACTGCACATGTATGAATGTAATTATGATATCTTTTTTAATATTATTATTATTTTGTTTCTAGTACAGAAAAATGAATGAGCTACCATTATTTTTTAGGCGAGTGGAATGGGGCATGAGTAATGCCTCACTTTGGAACTTTACACCAGATTGCGCAATGGACTAAAGGATTCAAGCGCATCTGGACACTGTTTTGAAAATAAAGACGTTTCGACTTTCATCTGAAAGTCATTCTCAATCAGCGCAATTTGAATTATTTTCTGTGATGAAACACTCCTGGACGAATGAGGGATTTGTTGAATCCCTTTGTTCTCCAGAGGAGTCCTCGTTTGACCTCCTGTGATCACTCAGAGTCCGCGTCTCCTCTGTTCCCGATTCTTTTGATTCCTGTGGTGGCTTCTCTAGAATAATGACTAAACTCAGATCTTTTTCTGTATTTAATAAAGTTGCAGGTAGTTTTCATGTTGTAACCATGGAGAGAGATGGCACTGCGTCTGTTAGTCCCTAACGCAATCTCACCTCTGACCTTTACATTCCAAAAGTTCCACACAACCCCCTATCTTTGGCCGAGCCTCCACAAGGGGCAGGGCTCAAACCTATGTGGATCAGTCTGCTATGTGCGTGTAATGCGACACTCACTGGACTGTTTTACAACCATTGTTTCAAGCCCTAAACGTCGGGTGTGTGTGTGCGTGTGGTGTGATACAAATTCATCAAACAATATAATAGTAGGCAATAGTGCAAATTATCTCAACAGATTACACAGAGTTAGCTAATCATGCCTTAATTCTAGTGAAATAAAATGTTTTTGTTTAACATAAATTATTAAACTCTATAGAACTCTCACCTTTATGACCTTGGAGTAAGCGGCCATTTTAAAAGTAATAGATGTCCCAAAAGAGAGCCCCCACATGGCGATTCTGCTGCCCATGATCTGAGGGTGCTGCTCCAGGAATTTATAGGCATTCTATAAAAACAATACCAAACATAACAGTTTAATGGCCACCCCTTAAACTCCACATGTTGAATTAGTTGCTTATTGTGTGAAAATCTGTTTTGAATGTGTACCTAACTGTGCATGTTGTAATTTTAGTGTTTTATTTGGTGACTTATGGTCATTGAAACTTTTTACTGCTATCTTTGAACCAATGATAAAACCAAACCAACACTGGCTGAAGTGATAAAAGGAGTGGCTTTAACTTATTGTGATTGATGATAAAACAGCTTTTTATAAGGGTTTCAAACTTTGAATATTGACAAATAAAAAGATACCTTTACCTCAATAATAGCATTTTCATCATTTTGCCAGTTGTCATAGTGAGTTTATTGGTCAGATAATCCAAGGCCAGAGCAGCAAACCCATGTGAGGCCAGTAAATTGACGTCTTTGTACTCCACTAGATCCCCACCTCCTCCCCAGAGGTCCAGGACGGCAGGGGAACGGACCAGGTCCTGCAATAGAATACAGAACAAAGGTCTTAGCATGTTGCTAAATATTGGCATGTTGCTAAATGTATTACTCATAACAATCAGAAACTTGAATTCAAAGTCGCAATTCAAAAGGTTGCAAAAAGCCCGTGGAAAGCAGTAACCTACCTGCACAGGGGCCATGTGGGTCAACCGTTTTGAGCCCATAAGACTGTTAAACCAGACTCTGAATTGAAGCTTGTTATAATGTGCATTCATTTGCTCCCTCTAGCTGCTTTTTGGTGCAAACACCGGAGAATAAATTATTGGCTAACCAGTGGTTCCCAAAGTGGGGGTCAGGACCCCTCCAGGGGGCCACAAAGCATGAGATGGGAGGTCGCGAGATGATTTCAAGATGTAATGTTAGTTTATTGAAAACAGTTGAAATTGGGTCAGATAGCACAATAAATGACTAAAAAAGGTATATTGAAACCCCTAAATGGTTGAATATATTACAGACATTTATTTAATTTTGCAATGAGGGTGCATTTTCAGGGTGCCTGAAAAGTTTGGGAACTCCTGGGCTAGACCACCAAACCCTAAATGATACTGAACAGACAATCGTTTGTACTGAAATGTGATTCTGAAATGTAGAAAACAACAAGTCGAAAGGACAATTTCGTTACAAGAACAAATACAATAGTAGCAATCTCCGAAATTTGATACATATTCCCTGTGAAAGGATAACGTCCAGTGTTCCACTGAAACTAGTCTGAAACTTGCAACTCAATGTCAGATCCTTATGTAACAAATATTTTTTAAATAATGAAAGGGGAAATTAATCATTCTATTTCCTCTTTTTATGTTTTCAACTGAAACATTGCTTGACAAAAACACTGGAAATGTAGTTCTAATAGAATAGAAACTGTTTCATGGAAATGATTTGAAAATGTCTGATGTTTTATCGTAAATTATTTGTTGAACTCTGTTACATCTTTTGAATGTGCTGGACACCATTGCCCCCATGAAAGTTAAAATGGTTGAAAATAGGAAGAAAGCAGTCATGGAGAAATTATGATTTGATCATGGCGCAGAAAAGGGTGTGCCGCCAGAATAAAATTGGCGCAGGTCAAAGCTCCAGGTTCAAAAAGAGATTTACAAAGAACATATGTACATGTAGAAAATGTATGAAGAACTAGGGAAGGATATTTTTCTGAAGTAATTGGACGTTGCAGTAACAACTCATGTGTCCTGTTTGCAACAGTAAACAGATAAAAAAAACTCCCCAGCTCCAGTCATTAGAACTAATTTCCACAGCTAAGGGTAATGCATTTGCATTATTCTTTAATGACAAAGTTCAGGGCATTAAAAATGCTATAAATTCTACCATGCAAGTAATAAGTGTAAAACCACCTACACACTTAGTGCTGACTCACTTTGCACCTGTAACTGACAAAACTGTCCAGGAGATCATCACCAGTCTGAGTTCATCTACATGATGCTGCCTCGATGTGTTACCCACCAGATTTCTAAAGTCTGTGCTGAACAGTTTTGTTAGCACCACTCACTCACATAGTTAACATGTTCGCTTCAATCTGGAACATTCCCAATGTCTTTGAAAACTGTGGTCATAAAGCCTCTCCTAAAGAGGGAGCAGTCTTGATGCAGTACTGAGTAATTACCGGCCCATCTCTAATATGTTTTTTTTGGGCAAAGTCCTCGAAATTGTTGTTTACCAACAGCTCACTGATTTCCTCTTAATAAACAACTTCATTTGATGTTTTCCAGTCAGGTTTTAGACCTCATCCAGCACTGAGACTGCTATTGTCAAATGACATCCACCTGAACACTGACGCGGGCAACAGCCTCAGTCTAATTCTGTTAGATCTGAGTGCTGCTTTTGACACTGTCGATCATGGGGTCCTCTTACAGAGACTAGAGGACTGGGTGGGCATCACTGGCATTGCTCTAAATTGCTGCCCTGATCTGTGGGGCGCCCCAGGAGTCAATTCCAGGAACCCCTTCTATTCACCTCTACATACTGCTGTTAAGTCAGTTTATATGCCAATTATACCAAAAAAGGTACCTATCACATAATGCAGACGACACTCAAGATCTATGTTTCACTGACGACAGGTGAATATGGACCAGTGGATTCAATCCTGTCACTGCATCAACAGATCAGTGTGTGGATGCAAAACAACTTTCTCCAGGCTGAAACTCAGACAAGACTGAAATCATCGTCTTTGGCCCACAGAAACAAAGAGAAAGTGTTAACAGTCACCTCCAGAGTCTCGCTCTAAAACCTACAAATCAAGTTAGAAATCTGGGGGTAATAATAGACTCAGACTTGAGCTTTAACAGCCATGTCAGCAGCAGCTTTTTTACCATCTAAAGAGCATTACCAAAATCAAAATTATAATGTCTAAACCAGACTTGGAGAGACTTACCCATGCGTTTGTCTCTAGTAGATTAGACTACTGTAACGGCCTGCTCATTAACCACTCAAAACGAGCTGTAAAACAGCTGCAGTACATCCAGAATGCTGTTGCTCGGGTCCTGACTAGAACCAGGAAGTACGATCACATTAGTCCTGTGCTCAAGTCTCTGCACTGGCTCCCTGTGGCTCAGAATAGACTTTAAAGCCTAGCACCAAAGTACATCTAGGACATGTTAGTGCCATATGAACTATCTCGTACTCTGAGGACCTCAGGGACCGGCCTCCTTCTGGTGCCCAGCGTCAGGACTAACCATGGGGAATCTGAGTTTCAGTTTTATGCAGCTAAAATCTGGAACAGAATGTGAGACAGGCCGCTACTCTGACAATGTTCAAATCCAAGCTAAAAACAGTTTTGTTTAGTTGTTCATATGACTCAAAGGATTTAATTTGCACTCTTCTCTTTTATATCTTAAACTGTTTTGTGATTTCTGTATTTTAATGAATTTTTTCCTATTGTGTGAAGCACTTTGATTTGCCTCGTGTATGAATTTTGCTCTACAAATAACTTGCCATGCCTTAATGTACACTGTCAAATAAACAAATAAAACTCCTCAGGAGCCTTGTGAGCAGAATAAAGAAAGGACAAATCTTGTTCATTTTCAAGGTGCACTATGCAACTTTCAGGTGGGGGTCCGCTATCTACTTGTGTAGCTGTTATTGCTTTTCCTGAAATATTCCGCAATATGGCATGAAAAGGTATTTATCTTATTCAATTACAGGTTTAGAGTTATCCTGAAAAATCTACTGTGAGCCGCAAAATCAGAACCTTACATGATAAAATCTAATAATGCTAATGCTTCATTCAATTACAGCTGAATGTAATTTCTTTCATAACTTTGGAGAACAATATAAATTCATTTCATTGATCACAATCTAAAGCCTGTCTTCTTCACCTGCTCTTCTGCTGCAGTTCTGTCCTCTTTTCCCTTCTCATTCTAATAACCAAGTAAACTAAAGTGAATATATGCCTGATTTATTCATAGTATAGACACCACAAAGTGAATGAAACAATCTGAAAAGACCATGTGCGGCCGTTATGGAATGTTAATTAGACTCACTGTGAATTAATCTGCTGTATTTAATGTCATTAACAAGTTGAAACTTTAGCGCTTTGCATATCAATGATCCCAGAAAGGATTGAGAGGAAATAAAAACTCACAAAAAGCTAAAAAATCTCCTCTGTTTGGCGGAGGTCAGGCTGCTTCCTCCTCTGCCCTGCATACTGAAAAATGCACGACAGCTTTGTTCCACCTGCTCTGGCGTGCACTGTGCAATGAGTGTGAGAGAAAAATGTCCCCACAATGTCTTTTGGCTGTGCACGGCTGAAATAAAGATTCACTTTTGAACAAGACAACTGTTATATTTTGCCTTATTTCTCTGTCACTGTTTACGGTAATTTCCACAATTTAGCATGCAGCGACTCGTCTTCGTGTGTTGTGACACGGTGTTAGGCCACCTGGAACGACAACAATTTTCCCGCCTCATTCCGCATCAGTTCAGAGAAGAGAGGACCGTCTCACAGGCCTGGGAAGAGGAAGCTAGGTTCCAAAAAAGAACAAGTTGTTGTACGTTGTCTTGTTTCAATTGTGTAGACTAGGCAGGGTTTACTGACATTACTGACAGACTATTCTGACCTTTTTGATATTTTAAACACTAAAACACGGGTCTGGGACTATTTTGAAGTTGTACCCTGCACCTTTAAATTTTGGACTGAAAATAGCACCTTTAAATGTCTTTGAATTAAAAGGTCTTTCTTTAGAGGAATTCCTTACAATTCTAAACTACTATTTATGGCAATTGGAAAGCAAAAATAATTCTGTTTGACACAATAGCCCATTGTGCTGGTGTCCGAGCGCAGCCGCATAGCAGGTGTCTACGGAGATGGGTTAGAACACACGTTCGATTGTCAGTCGGCACAAAGTCCAGGAAGAGCCCGGCGCACCTACCCACTGATCAAGAGCGAGTTTTAACACTAAAAGCTTTGGTCAAGTTTTGTCTGGGACAATTAATTTAGCAAAAGCCAAATCTAGGGAGGGGGCAGACGAGACCGGGTCCGTCCTTAAAGATACAAGGGCGCCACACATAAGGTGGCGGCTTCAACGAGAAATAAAAGAGAATCACTCAAATTCATACCACGAGACCACCATGATTCGAAACAATGGAGTTTTGATTTATAAATCATGAATGAAAATTTGGACAGTATGGATCAAACTGTGGAGGTGCTACTGCTGGGCATGGTTATGGGAGAAGACAAACATCTGAGATCACTGCTGAAGCACAGTGAGAGGACATTGAACAGAGACTGTCCACTGGGGCTTCAGCGTGACCCTCGACTCGGGGCAGAGCCTGGTTGTGTCGAGCAGTTAAAGAAAAGGAGAGAAAAAATTCACACGAGACGTAGAATTTATGCTTTTTTGCAATGAAGAAGGCTTTGCTACACCACAGACATTTCATCTGCATAACATAACAAACATATGCTCTTTGTGGGAAAATAGACATTTTGTTTATTAATTTGGATCCCCCCACATGTTTTTATATTTTTTTCTAAAATATAATTGCACCGTACTTTGTGTACATAAAATGTCTTACAGAACTTGTAACGTCATAATCACAGTACGTTAAAATGCATGCTGTATTATGTTGGTGCAACCAGGAGGCGTTCGCATGTTTTGGGTGAACATGAGCTCTCATGGGCAAGAGAGAGCAGATCTGGCAAGGACGCTGGATGTGAACATTATAACACGTAGTTGCTTGTCCATATCCCCGGATAATAAATGAAAAAGCACTGAAATCTACAAATGTTTCCTCCCCTTCTTCTATAAGTGCAAACAAATTTGGTAGCAGAGGATGGTTCAGCTGTGCTCCGGAAGACGGTGAGTTTGGCAGATGAAAAAAAAAGAAAACGAGCAAGATGGAGTTCGAGCGGCTACAGGAGAAGCTAAGCGTGGCCTCGGTGCAGCTATACGATGTGTGTTCTTTCACTAAAATACACATACAAAAAGCCATCAAAAAAGCACCCGCTGATAAGTGGGGAAGTTGAAAAGTTAATTGAAAGTGAAGAAGAGGACGTAGCGCGCACATTTCTGCCAAACCTAATCACAAATGCTAATGATGCTAAATCAGCCGAGCCGCCGCCACAGACGACAGCCGCAGACACTGGCTCCAGTGAAGATGCAGAAGCTCTGGCGAGTTTGTAAAAACAATACTCGGCTCTGCAAAATGTTCTGGATTCAACCAAAAAACTAGAAATTGCAACGTTAACAACAAAAGGAACAGATCAACCACTAAGAAGCGCTACTCTAATGCTGCCCGTTGTTTCCCCGATCCATCCACTGCCTGAAGTGACCATTATGAGAGAGTTTCGAATAATGGGCGGATCTGAGAGCGGGGCCAAAAAGACAAACTGTCATATTCCAACCTCATTCACCAGATTGATATGGGCCAAAAGAAGAATCACAGTGAGGCTGAGATTATTGAAGCAGTCGTCAGAGCAGTGAGTCCTGGCCTCAGTTTACGTGATATGCTGGAGATAAAATCCGATCTCACCCTGTCACAGTTGCGCATGATCCTCCGAGGACAGTATAAAGAGGATAGTTCCACCGACCTCTATAATCGCCTAATAAACCTCACTCAGGACAGTAACGTGTCACCACAGAACTTCCTGTTTCGTGCAATTGAGTTAAAAGAACGAATCTTATTGGCATCCAAAGTGCCTGGCACTGGAGAGCAATACAGCCTCGAACCCAGAGAAAGTTTCTTAGGGCTGTTGAAACAGGACTGATTAGTGCTGATGTAAAATATCAACTCAAGCGCTACCTGAAGGGTCTGGCCATTACAGATGAGTTACTTATAGCTAAAACAAATACCACCAGTCTTGAATGGGAGAGAAAAGCACATAAAAGAGCCCAAAAACAGAGAAAGTCAGAGAAAGTCAGAGGCAACAGTGGCAAGTGTGGAGAGCCAAGCATGCTCCCCCGTCCCACCATCAAAAGTTAAAATGCTTAAACCACAGCCCGCAACTGTGGAGGATACCGCTATGCTCCCTACAAACAGTGGTCCACAGGTAGAGTTCTTTGTTCCAGTGCTAGAGGCAAATGGAGCTGAGGTGGCTGAGCAGCATATGATTGGGTTTAACATGATCGAGCTTGTCCTGAAGATTGAACCCCCTTGTGCCATTAGTGAAACAGTTAGTGCAGCCTTCTTATTTGATTGTAAAAAGACAGACATTTTCCTGAAGGTGATGCAAAGTAGAGATGATGGGTTGGGGGAAGACACAAGTGTTTTGTCAGAGCAGGTATACTCACAGACATGCAGGATGTACTGTTTGAGCCAAGCCAATATACTGGACAACCAGATGGGTTACAGGTGCAGAGTGGGGTTGTGCGGTTAAAGAAAGGGAGCTGGCCCATGTGCGCCATACCTGTGACAAACAGTCCTACTCGTGACATTCAACTGGCAGCTAAAACAGTTTTGGGACAGACACAAAGAGTCAAAACTATCTATCCTGCAATCAGAAGACCCGCTACTGTTAGCCAGGTAGTAACAGACCCAGTAATGAACAGTCAAAGCACAAAGACTATAAACGGTGAAAACAAAGAAAAGGAGATTGCCATAAATTATGCTCAGGACATTTGGGAGCCACCAGTTCCCATCGAGCACCTCCCTCCAGCAGAGCAGGAACAAGTTAGACAGCTTCTGAGAAAGGAAAGGCATGCTTTTGCTTGTGATGAGTATGACATTGGGACAATTCCCTCTTTAAAAATAAGACTGAACGATGTCACTCCTGTTAAAAAGACATACATCCTATGCCACTTCAAAGAAGTAAAAGAATATATGAAGGATTTGTTCAAATCTAAGTCATCCTACTCTAGTCCCATTGTCTGTGTGCAAAAAAAAGATGGAGGTCTTCGCTTGTGCTGTGACTTTAGAGAGCTCAATAACGAGTCATCAGCCAATCCCCCGCATACAAGACATGTTGAACAGTCTAAAAGGAAGTGCCTGGTTTTCAGTCCTCAACCAAGAGAAGACATATCATTCATGGAAGAGTCAAGCCGTCCCCTCACTGCTTTTATCCCCCCTGGCATCTCTTCGAATGGGTAAGAATTCCATTTGCTTTGTCCTCAGCACCAGCAGCATTTCATAGATCTATGGAGGAAAGTTTGTGGGGGTTGAGGACATTCTAAACATCCGGGGCTAAGGCCAAAAAGAAAGAGAGGGGTCATTGCTCATTTAGACCGATATTAAGTGGTTTTAGTGCCCCCAATACTGTATTTCCAGTACATACAGTAACCCTCCGAAGGCAAAGAAAGACCATGGCCTTTTTGCCTTCTGAAAGTAGAGGTCCTCCCTCCAGAAAACTTGACAGAACAGAGGTGGAAGTTTAGTTATATTTACTTTTTCAAGAAAGTACACAGTAACTTTCAGAAACTACACTTGTACTTGAGTAATATTTTGTTTGAAGTAACAGTCACTTACTTTATGATTGATACATGATTTGAACATTTGTGCTTTTTGCACTGCTCCTTCAATATGATTTAGCTCAATTTTTGTAGAAACTTTTAGGAAACACTTGGCCCATTGAGCTCCTGTTTGTCCTGCAGTTGCTCTGCTTTAGCTTTGTTGATGAATAAAACCTCTCCTCTGAGCCACTGCTGTACTGACAACCACAATTAATTCATCGTTTGAACAATCATGTGCTGTTGTTGTCTATTCTAGGTTAGATAAACTTTGTTCTGAATGCCTCTTTCTTTACAGTCCATCTGCTCCTTATTTATGCCCTACACTTTTTGCAAAACGTTAGATCCATGGTCATATCGCATGGTGTGCGCTTCTCAGTGCTCCGTCTGCTATAAACATTGCGCACTTTCTACGCTTCCGCCCACTTTCTACATGCAGCCAATCGTACACCAGTTCAACAAAAATAACCAAGAGGTAAAGAGAGCCAGCATCCAATCAGAGATGGAGAAGCATTTCAGACGGACAGCCAGAGCAGCCAATCAGTGCTCAGAGCAGGGAACGGCACAGAGGAGAGGCTCAGCCTCAGCTCTGCATAAATTACACATTTTCACATGAAACCGCTGTTGTTGAATATAAAACTATGTAATAAACACCACAGATTGTGCAATCTATGACTTTAAAAAGTTGAAACACAAAAAGAACGAGATGAATAATTTAAGGTCAGTGCGGGTATCAACCCCGGATCACCCGCACACCCAACCTATCACTTTAGCTGCTGACCTAAACGCATCAGTTATGGCAAATGCTGCATTTAACACTTAAATTAATACACATCATTTATGACCTGATCGCTAACGGAGAAACAGCAAAACAAACACCAAAATTACGAGCAAAAAGTGGTATAGGCCAATTGCCCTCCTCCCACAAAATCAAGTGGTCTGATGAGAATCAGACAGCGTTGGGCCAACTTATTGACTTTCTCTCCGAACCCCCAGTACTAGGTTACCCAGACTTTGAGGAGCCCTTTATTTTGCAATGTGATGCTTCACAGGAAGGACTCGGAGCAATACAATACCAACCACAAAACTGCAAACTTGTGGTGATTGCTTATGGCTCCAGAACACTCACAAACCCAGAGAAAAACTAACACCTCCATTCATGGAAGCTAGAGTTCCTTGCCCTGAAGTGGGCCATATGTGAGAGGTTTCGGGATTTTTTGTATTATTCCCCACCATTTACAATCTATACCGACTAGGGCTGCAGCTATCGATTATTTTAGTAATCGAGTAATCTATCGATTCTTTTCTTCGATTAATCGAGTAATCGGTTAATATTTTTGTACATTCAGTAAACCATTTAAACACATATTAAATCATTTTTTAGATAAACATTATAGCTCATAGTAATAAACAAATACAAAGTAAGGAATTTCTGCTTAAAATAACACATTTTATTCTTAATTTCATATACATTTGTCCACAAAACAGCAACATTTCACTTCAGTCCAAACTTTCTGTGTGTATAGAAAGAATATATATAAAGGACTTAATTAACTTGTCATAGATTGTAAACAGTTACAGTAGCTCTGTCACATCACTTAAAATAAGACATTTGTAAAACGTTATGTTGGGTGGGACCGTGTGTCCTGGCGTTTTGAGCATTTGGCCGTTTTGGCTCGTGTGCCGGTCACTTTGGCCTCCGAGTCTCGGACTTTCTGTTTTCACAACAGATTATTCTAACATAACCGTGGTCCTCGTGCTGCTTCCATGTGCATTGGCTGTTTAAAAGTACGACTGTGACTGGGAAGCAGAGTTTGTTGAGTGGGGGAGCGCGGGGTCCGCGGGGTCCGCGTGGCGTGTCGACGGCGCGGGGGCTGGGGTGGGCGGAGCTAGATGCGGTGTTTAGAGTTGCAGCTCAGGATTATTATAATAGATCCATGGCTCTTTCACTCATCAAAAACTCTTCCCAGTCGCACTCGTGAGTTTAAAACGCGCCGCTCTCTTCCTGTTGCGCCTTCGTCAGAGCGGAACAAGCTCCGTGTGAAACAAAAGCGCCACAAGTCGTTCCGTGCGCTCCGCGCGCCACAGATTCAAGTGTTTTTAATTAAATATGTAAATTAAACGAATCATCGAAGCAATATAATAATAATCGAAGCTTTTTTGTAATCGAATTATTCGATTTATTCGAGTAATCGTTGCAGCTCTAATACCGACAATAATCCCCTTACATACGTGCTGACTACCGCAAAGTTAAATGCAACAACTCGGAGGTGGGTAGCGGAGCTCGTGGACTTCCAGTTTGTAATTAAGTACCGTCCAGGGTAAGCAACTGGAGACGCAGATGGCCTGTCATGTATGCTGTTAAATTTGGAGCAGTACATGAACAAATGCACGCAAGATGTTCACCCTGATGTAATTCAATGTGTGGCACAAGCAGTCAGTGTAAAATCACAAGAAAATGAGTCATGGCTTTGCCCAGTGACCATTTCCACTCTCATTAGTGAGGACGATCAGGAAGTGTTGTTTGTTGTTTTAAAAAAGGCCCAAGAGGAAGATACGGTTATAGATGTGGAGTCAAAACAGTGGCCAGCCCTAGTCAGAGGAAAACACAAACTGAAAATCGGAGCTGATGGATGATGCTCTATAAGAAAACTACATACAAAGTTTCACAAGCTAGTGTATGGAGAGCTCCACGAGAACACGGGCTACTTGAGGTTAGAGAGGGTAATGACTCTGATTAGGGAACGCTTTTATTGTGCTCATATGTTCGAGAGATGTTGAGCACCACATCACCAAAGTGTGCAATTGTTTGAAAACCAAGCGTCCCAACCGGCCGACAAGGGCACCATTAAAAACATTGTCACCCCCTACCCATTTGAACTCGTGTCTGTTGATTTATTACATATGGAAAGATGCAAAGGCAGGTATGAATATATCTTAGTCTTTAAGGATCACTTCACACGTTTTGCTCAGGCCTGCTCCTGCCGCAACAAAGCTGCCCACACTTTCCCCAAGTATTTGGGGACTTTGTGCTCAGGTTTGGTTTCCCCACCCGTCTTCACCACGACCAGGGAAAATATTTCCAAAATAAACTGTTTGCAAAGTTACATGAATGAAGTGGCGTGCTGGGGTCACAAACGCCTTACCACCTCCAAGGAAATGAGCAGGTTTAATCATACTTTGTTGGCTATGCTCAGAAACTTGCCCGAAGCAGCAAAGGCAGACTGGAAGTCCTCGCTGCCTAAGTTGGTCCGTTCCTACAACTGCACGTGCAGTAAAGCTACGGGTTATGCGCCACATTTCTTTGGCCGTAGTCCAAAGCAGCCAATTGACTTAATGTTTGGCCTTGAGACAAAAGAACAGAGTCCCTCTCACCAAGACTAGGCTGAAAATTGGAGGGAAATGATGGCTGAAGCTTACAAACTGGCCTCAAAATCAGCATAAAAAGAGGGGATCGGAGGCAAAGCCCTTTATGACAAAAAGATGCAGGGCACTGAGTTACTCCCTGGATTCAGAGTACTTGTCAGAAACTTAACAGAGAAAGGTGGGCCATGGAAATTGAGGTCATTCTGGGAAGATCGAGTGTATGTAGTAACTCAGGGGAAACAAGACAATCCCGTATATGAAATCACACCTGAAAATGGCAAAGGGCGCATCCGAATAATGCACAGTTATCTGAAGAAATCTGACTGTCTCCCTGTGGATACGGTGGTGCCTCCCGATAAAAACTCTGAGAAAACAAAAAGAGATACAAGGAAGTTGTCATGTTGACACTCAAGACAGCACAGCCAAAGAGGCTGAAGATGGCTGGTACGCCATAATCGGACTGCAGGCTGGAAATGACACTCAAATCGACAGTCAACTGAGACCTGAAGCACCTGAGTTTTACCCGGACAATGACACAACTCAAATTGAGGACAGTGAGATAGACGACCACACAAGAGTGCAACTGGCAGCAGAGGCCGACGACGCAGTGGCGCCAGAGGACCCGGCTGGGACAGACATGGGCCAGGGTGATGTGTCGTCAGAGTCAGGCTCCAGTGACCATGAGGGTCCTGCCCACACGAAAATGAGCAATGGTTACTACATTTATTTATATGTTACCGTTATGGTTATGACATAAAGAGATTTCAGTGTGTTAATCTGGCAACTGTACCACATATTGGTTACTGTAGTGGGATAGGACTATGTTGAGTACCTTACTCTCAGGAAAGATGCAGATACTCACTATGGTGAAGGATGCAGATGAATGTTATCGTGCACAAAGATATCTTCTGCCAACATGCAGTGCGGAAAAGGAGATACATGCTGTTTTGTGGACTGTAACCAGTTTTTCATCTTTATGGACTTAGTACTGCTTAGTACTATCCTTCTTACATGTAATACATAGCTGCCAAATGTGGACTGTTTATAGAATGTGCTTGAGTAAGCTTTATAATGTCACGTTTGAAAAGAGATCCGACCAGTGGCTACAAGAAGAAGGTGAGAGACTGTTTACAAAAGATTGATAAATAGGAGGTGATAGACAGGCTTCTGTATTACAGACTGTATCCAGGGGAAGCTATTCCATGCATTTATGGCCTTCCTAAAATTCACAAAGAAAATGTGCCACTTAGACCCATTGTGTGCAGCACAGATTCCATCACATACAATGTGGCCAAGCATTTAACAACCATCTTGGAACCATTGGTGGGGAACTCGGAACATCATGTGGAAAACACACATACTTTTGTGGACAAAGTGAAACATCTCCAAATGGACCCAGATGACCTGATGGTTTCATGTGTCCCTTTTTTACCTGCATCCCGACCTCTGAGTCAGTAGCAGCGGTTAGGACGAGACTGCAGGAAGACACCACCTTACAGCAAAGGACCAAACTGACACCTGAACACATCTGCAAACTACTAGACATCTGTCTTAACACCAATGCCAACTTGTACATGGAGCATTTTGAGAAGGCACTGACCTCCTTTTCAGGCATTGCTCCAAGTCTTTGGTACCGCTACGTGGATGACACATTTGTGACAATCAAGAAACAAGAGCTGGAAGCCTTCTCAGAGCATATCAATGCTGTGGACCCGCATATCAGGTTTACAAGAGAAGACGCTAAGGAGAACCGCTTGGTCTTTCTTGATTGTTCCTGTTGGAATAATTGTAAAAGTTTATCTTTCTTTTATACATTCATTATTATTTGTATGATTTTGTGTGCTTAATAAACTGCTTGTGAGACTATGTTGCAGACGTAAAAACTGCTGACTAATCCAGCAGCCTGTTGGACTTTTGAACTGATGACCTGTACGAAAAGCAAGGAACTACCACCCCAAGATGATTTGCTGGTAACCTAAGGTCAACCAAAGTCCAACAGGCAATGGATGAGTAATGTTGGTGTACAGCTGTCGCTATGTGTTCCCTATCCTTTATAGGCGAAGCTGATCATGTAACAGGGCGTCCCTTATTTTCAAATAAAAGAGGAGAGTGGACAGAGGGCTGTAGGAAGCGCAGGTAGACGAAGGTTGTGGTTTACGCTGAAGCAGTCCTCTGCCTGTCCGTCCTCCTCCGGAGAAACTATTTTGATTCCCTTGTCTTTCTTCTCTGTTTGTTTAATATGTGGGTTTGTGTAGATTTTAGGCCCCATTTTCACTATCAGAGGAGAAGACGGAAAGCTCCAGATAGAAGTATATAGGAAACCTACACACACAGATCAGTACCTGCTCTCTTTCGCTCTAACCACCCACTACAGCACAAGCTGGGAGTAATCAGAACAATACAACACAGAGCACAAGAGGTTCCCACCAGCTCAGAGCCAAGAGGAAAGAGGAAAAACACGTCCGGAATGCTCTCTCAGCCAGTGGTTACCCGACTTGGGCTCTGAACAAAGTGAAGAGAACCAAAAAGCAGGACAAAAGGGACAAAAAAGGAACAGAACCAAGAAGAAAGGGTGTCTCTATCCCTTATGTCTCGGGACTGGTCGGAAAAACTGCAAAGAATTTTTGGACAACACAAAATCACTGTTTATTTTAAACCAGGCAACACTTTAAGACAAAAACTGGTTCACCCTAAGGACAAGATGCCGACACAAAAACAGAGCAATGTAGTGTATTCCATCCAATGCAGTGAAGAAAGTTGTAAAGAGCGTTACATAGGGGAGACTAAACAGCCACTTCACAAGAGGCTTTATCAGCACAGAAGACAAAAGATGGTTTGAAAGAGGGGTTAAGGAGGCAATCTTTGTTAAAAAAGAGAATCCTTCCTTAAACCGTTCTAAATATTCTAAATATAGAAAGGTATTGTTTTTCTAAGGCTTGTGGTTAAATGCATGATGGTGATTTTTGTGCATTTTGTCCTGAGATTTTTTCAGAGAGAATTTAACGTGCCATCATGGTCAGAGAGAATGTAGATGGAGACTGGTTCTGTGTACTCAGAGGGTGTGGCAGAGGGAGCGGATCAGGAGGTCAAGGAGGCATCAGGAGGACATTGTGAAAGTTTCACCTAACACAAAGAACACTGATGAAGAGTGTGCAGAGTCACACCAAACCCAGGTGATGTGCAACACACTGGTAGTTAGTAGATGTAGTAGGGGTGTTGGAAAAAGTAAGTTAAGAAAAATAATCGATTCTACAGCTTTAAAGGTTATTATTATTATTTGTTTTGGATTGATTTCAAACTCTCAATAAATTTGAGATCAAGTCAGTGTTTCTGCTGCATCCACTGTAAGTCACAATCAAATGTCCCATTCAAAAGCGTGTTTCATATCGTGAGTAAACTGGTAAAGAATTAAACCATTTAATAACACATTATGACACAAACTTCATTAAAACACAGGGTGCTGCTGGACACGGAGGAAAGACAAGCCACGAGCTCAGGAGCTCAGAGAGTTCACTTCAAAGAGGCAGTTTCATGACAGTTTATACTATCAGCAAAGCCATATCAGAGAGACAGGGAAACAGAAAAGCATAGTGAAGATGAGATTTTGTAGTGACGAGCAGCTGCAGTGAAAAGTGGGAAAAAGAAAAGCTGTTCTGAATGAATTTCTAACAGCATTTTTTTTTTGAAAATAAACTGCTATCTACACCTCCGTAGACATATACGTTGATTTTTAAAAGTGTAGCCAGTGGACATTATCCACATTAGTGCTCCGAGGCTGGATGTGACAAAAGAAACCCACCTGGAGGGAGGAAGAGTGTAGCTGTGAGGTTGTGCTCTGTGACTGGGATCCTCTGCACTCCAGGAGCCATGTACCAGCGCTCCACCAGCACAGCAGCCAGAGCTCTCTGCTCTGGGAAGTCCTCTGACAGATGGCCCTGGTAAACTGACACCGTCACCTCCAGGGGAGTCTCCACATTCGTCTTCCTCATCCTGAGGAAGTATAAATATAACTATAGTGACATTTGTCTGATACTTCACATTACAACACTAGAAAATAACAGTTAGAAAAAACAGTAACACTTTGTACTGTATGTCTGACCTGAGTCCAGGTTTGCTCCCTGGCACTGGTCTGAGGCTCCACAGTAATCCATTGGTTCAACTCCTTCATATGTCCCACCCAGGCTGGGGTCCTGACACACTGTCAATGTAATTAGTACATTTATGAAGATTAAAAATTATACCCAGGAGTGAAATCACTTGTGAGAGACTCATACAGTTGAGTGTCCGGTGCTGTCACAGATGTAGTGTCCAAACGCCTCCCAGTTGTGTTTGTCTTCAGTGTGGAGAATGAGAGCGCACCGTCAGCTTAGCCCCAGGAGGAGCATTCTGGACCAACACTTTAAACTTCTCATCCACAAGAGCTCGGGACGGCTGAACAGACAGCTGAACACAGGGCTGTTTTTGTGCCATAATACCAAAATGATCTGCAAAAAATACACATTTTGGTGAATAAATGAAGCATGTTGTACACACATCATGTCACATGTGTGTTGAAGTAATTGTGTCGCCGACTGGTATTAAATTGGCCTGCAGCAGTCACACTCACTTTTACAAACCAGTTGTATGCAGATGAAAAAGGGAATTCGTTGAGACGAATCAAAGCGAAACTTAATTACAGAGTATCTCCTTATTGCACTGGTCAGTTTATTTTGGAACCGAGCCTGAAAGATTAGCCTTACAAGAACACATAGGTTACTACATAGGATACAATCACAGGACAACACAACAGGTATTGCAGGAATCTGATGTGCCAATCATGCAATAATGTTCGAGAAATTGCATATAACTAGGGGACATAGTCAAGTAAAAAGATTCTTGGTCAACTAAAGACATGTACTGTGCATCGATTAATCGATTTACGGGAATATGATGGAGCTGGAAAAAGCTCTCAAACCAATTTAGTGTATCTATGATTTCACTATGTAGCCAAACTGCATCGACAAGACCATGAGGCTAAAGGAGATCACACATACAATATCTATAGAGAAAAAACTTCTAGTAAACATTGTAGTTATCTGTAAAATGGCAGATTAAACACACAATTCACACAAGATTGCAATTAGTTAGATTTGCAATTTATGTTTTGTTTGGATTCTGTTCAAAATGCACCACGTACAGGAGCATTAATGTTTGAGAGAAAACTTAAATAGGAACTGCTAAACTAATACAAAAATCCTATACATTTCAGAGTATGTTTGGGGAAATCGAAAATACAGGGTTAGCAGCTTTTAGACAGAATAAAACATTTGTTGTTTGCAAAGGCCTTCAATGATAAATGTTGCCTGAAGCAATCAAATTTTTGATTTGATTGCGATATATCTTGCAGTCATGCCTTCTCGTTTCTGTTGTTTGTGGATATAAATCCAGAAAAATCTCCCCTGATATAATTAGTCAACTAAGAAAAGGTTTGGTCAACCAAGACAGCATCAACCGATTAATCGACTAAACAAATAAAGGTCTACAGCCCAACATATTACAGTGAATATCTATTTACAGTGTTACTATTATTACTTAGTTGTTTTATTGACTACCCAACCTTTTTCTCTCAGCGACCCCTGTTTTACCCGTGGATATTGTGGGGACCCAAACATTCTGCAACTTGAGAAGCTATTGGCATATAAAGAAAAAATAGATTTTCTGGTAATAAAGACGTTATTGAACAGGCAATTATTATACTTTAATATAGAAACAATCAACATGCAATCCCTTCATTTAATTTCAACAATCTAGATTGGACTACTTATTGATGAACCCCTGCGAATCTTTGAAACTTTTACTGTTTTGAGAGAAATATCAACATCATATTAATCTTATAGCTTTAAGTCCCACTTTCTGAGAATATTGTGAAAAAGAGGACGCTGACGCTGAACTTTGTGCCAGTTTTTGTTTCATGTGGATAGGCCCAGTAATTACAGATATGAGCCTCAAACCAGGTCAACACACATGTAATCTTACTTACGAGTATAAGGGCCATTCCAAATCAAAAAAATATGCAGGCAGTACAAGAATAAAGTCATAACATTATGACATTAAAGTTGTAATTTTATTAAATTAAAGTCAAAGCTAAAATAAACATATAAATTCACAAGAATAAACTAGTAAATCAAAATAAAGACAACATTTTCCAGGGACCGACACAAAAATCTTTCCAAAGTGACGCAGAAACACGATTCACTTTCGGTACCACGGCCAGGACACAAATGGCGCTTGGCTGGGATGAGGTAAAAGTGAACACAAAAGCCCACAAAAGATGTCGAACTTTATCATGCGGGTATTTTACACATCACAAACAATAATTTCCCCCATGCAGTGCCCCCATGTCCTTCTGGTTAAGGGCCTGACCGCGCTCAGAGCCACAGCCGCAGGTGAGGGAATCTTGGACGATTTTCACCAATAATCTGCTCCCTCGACTTCAGCCTCGTCACCCTCTAAACTCTGTACAAAGTCACCGTTCCTATGAGCTTTTTGTGTGCATTTTACAACACAGCACTACGAGCTTGTGGAGCAGTGCGCACTGCACTGTACTGTGGGCCTGGGGCCGGTGCTCCAGACCCTGTACTGTGGGCCTGGGGCTCTGTCCAGACCCTGTACTGTGGGCCTGGCCGGTGCGCCAGACCCTGTACTGTGGGCCTGGGGGTCGATGATCCAACTGTACTTGGGCTGGGCCGGTGCTCCAGACCCTGTACTGTGGCCTGTGGGTCGATGATCCAGACCCTGTACTGTGGGCCTGGGGCAACTGGTGCGCCAGACCCTGTACTGTGGGCCTGGCCGTGCGCCAGACCCTGTACTGTGGGCTGGGCCGGTGCGCCAGACCCTGTACTGTGGGCCTGGGCCGGTGCGCCAGACCTGTACTGTGGGCCTGGGCCGTCGCCAGACCTGTACTGTGGGCCTGGGGCCGGTGCGCCAGAGCCTGTACTGTGGGCCTGGGGCCGTGCTCCAGACCCTGTACTTTGGGCCTTGGGCCGGTGCGCCAGGACCAGACCTTGTACTGTGGGCCTGGGGTCGATGATCCAGACCTTGTACTGTGGGCCTGGGGCCGGTGCGCCAGACCCTGTACTGTGGGCCTGGGGTTGATGATCCAGACCCTGTACTGTGGGCCTGGGGTCGATGATCCAGACCTTGTACTGTGGGCCTGAGGGTGTTGAGGACGGGTTGCTGTTGTTTATGTTCTGCAGAATTCGGGATCAGGGACTAAACACAGTTTAAACTCTGTGTATTGGACCAACTTATAAACGTTTGGAGACAAACAGTGTGCAGTTAGAGGATGCTCTTAGTCCTCTGGGGAGCATGGTAAGAACTTCATTTGTATTCGTTTTTGTCAAATCTAAGCCGTCTCACAGTTGGGATATGTGTGTAAAATAATGTTGGGTGCACATCTTGCACCATTGTGCCATGGCTATGTGATGTGTAAGCCCTATATGTCTTTATGAGCAAAAGTGTCCTCTCATTGTAGTTATCAGCCTGGGCTACATGGGTGTGTTAGTCTGCTCTAAGATTATGAATGATGCGTAACAGGAATGGTACTGCTAAACTGCATCTGTCTTATAATGTAATCATGTGGGACATCGTTTTGTGTCCTGGCTGTGGTGGCCAACCTCGACATCGGCCCCTAACCGTTTGAATGTTGTGAGGCCGATGTAATTGGAAAGGGGCCAATGTAATTGGAAAATTACATTTTTATTTTGACGATATAAATGTATGAGTTTATTCTAATAAAATAAAATAAAAATTCTCGTAAAATAAAGCAAATATTCTCGTAAATTTACGAGTTTATTCTTGTAGTACTACCAGTTTATTCTCATGATTTTAGGATTTTTTTATGGCTTTGACTTTAATCTCATAAAATTACGACTTTAATGTTGTAATGTTATGACTTTATTCCCGCATTTTTTATTTTTTTTGGAATGGACCTTAGACTCTGTCGTAAAACTAAATAAATATATGATTGAATAAAACTAGAGACAAATAAAGAAATTAGGTCCAAGTTCCACTTTTCAGTCCCAGAGCCTCAAACTAGAGCAGAAACAAACTCAACGTCCAAAAAATATGTCTGAAAAGAAAATGCAAATACCTACAATTTAGCATAATTAAAATAAAATACATATTTTCTGTGGGACTGAAACTAGGTCGATTAAATAACGTGGCATTTTTGTTGACTAAAACAAGACTAAAACTAAAAACAAAACAAAAAAGAAAAAAAGAAAAAATATAGAGCTAAAAATAAAGACTAAAGCTTTAGTCTGCAGCTCAATGTTGGGATGTCACGTGAACGCAACACGTGAACACAACCAATTGATATGGGTGTAACGCATACAGCGTGAGGTAACGTCAGAACAAGTCCAGGGTCTGTACGTATGTGACCTACTGGCTTGTAGGATGTGTGTTGCAAAAAAATAAACTACTTACATAGTGAAAACAAACGCTGGGTGTATTTAGAAGAACCCGAGTACCCCAAAGATGTAACTTGGCCGAGCAGGAGAAAGGGCAGCCAAGCAGAAAAGTAGCGCTGGTAATGTAGAGAGGAGGGCCGGGGTGAATGACATGGTGTTCCGCCCCCTTCACGGTCCCACCCCATAGGACAGTTCAGGTAGCGGGCGCTAGGGGGAGCCACAGAACACTAAACACCAGCCATGCGCACGGGTGGAGATCGTTGATGTATTATACTTCATGGAGGAGATGGACAGTTTAGAAGAGTTATATTTACATACGTTTGTTTCGTGAGAGTTGTCCTATAATGACTTCCGTCCTTGTAATTTTTTTGGGTCAAATAAATAAATAAATATAAATGTGTTTGTATTTATGTTTTTGTCCCCCATCTGGCCAGTTCTTGTTTAGAACTATACTTCGATCATGGTCTTACTTTAGATCTGGCTTAAGACTTTTTTGCTCATAATATAGACCTGACGGTACTTGGAAGGCCATACTTTCTAAAGTAGTAGTTACTTGGGTGTGAAAAACTTTACATCCGCTGAACTATAGGCCAAGCTATTTAACAATATCTAGATTTTCTTTGCAGTTCTTGTGACATTGTTTATTTTGGCTGCACTAGAAGGAAGCAATGGATCATGATCTCTTCTATAGGTGTGCGTTCACGTTCGAGAATTTGAGATGGTGGACAAGGGTCTATGTAACACTGCGGAAGACTGTCACTGTTTTTGAAAGAAATATGCAGAATACAAATTCACAAATATTTAACCTTATCATTATTTGTTTGGGATTGGCTCCACAAACTTGTCATAATTACCTCATGACTTAAAATCCTTTCAAGTGACAACAATAACACATTTTATTTGTCTGTTATGAAAAAATGATTTCGCTTTTGTAATTTATTCTGACAGAGAAGACATTGAACTTTGAGCCAGTTTTTATTTAATGTGGAGATGTCCAGTAATTAGAGATTTTAACTATGGTCAACAAGTCTTCAATTTGACAGTTAAACAGCAAATTCCACCATATAATTCTCATGCGTTTTTGCCACTCACTGCTAAAATTCAGAATGCTGTGATGTCATCTGCATAACCTCTTTTGTAATAGCAGCCCAACGTAAGCCTAGTGAGAATGGGCATTGATATTGTTTATATTGCCTATTAGGGCTGCAACAAATTAATCTATTAATCACAGCAAATTGATTATTGAAATAATCCTCAACTAATCTAGTAATTGAATAATCATGAACTTCCAAAACATGCCATGAGCTGAGAAAAGTAGTTTTATGACTGTAATTGAGCTGCAATTCCATGAAAAGGATGTGGAAAATGTATAAATTCTTCTTTTTTTTCTTTATAAATGTGCTCCACCAGGATCCTCAAACGGCTTCACTTCAGCTTCAAACTTAGTAGAAATATTTTCATCACATGACTTTTCTAAACAACTAATCAATTCATCAAAATAATTAAAAGACTAATCAAATTAGCAAAATGATCGTTTGTTGCAGCCCTATTGCATATATTAGTTATTATTTGTTTATTAAATCACAATATGAACAAATTAAGCTAAATTTTCTTGAGCGCTGGTGCTGTGGCCGCAGAGCCGGAGAGACGGAGAGACGCAGAGCCGCAGAGACGGAGAGACGGAGAGACGGAGAGACGGAGAGACGGAGAGACGGAGAGGTCATTTTTTCAATTGAACGAACAATAACAAAGTGTAGTGGTCTGGTGTCCCCAGCTCCCCATCTGTCCCAGAGAGGCCCTCACACCCAAAGTGCCCAAAGAGCACACACATGAACAAAACATATGCCTCTGTTCATCAGATTATGTACCCATTTATTAGCTCTGTTTAAAGGACTGCCTATTGTCTACCACAGCTCTAAAAGTCAGTGTAAGGTAATTAGTCTGAACAGGATACTAATTAGCCAAACTAATGCAAAGTTAATTGCCATTGTAGTGGTAGAGGGAATCCATAGGCCATTATTCATTATCATCATTAGTTTTGTTTACTCTTACAGCTTCATATCACCCATTTGTGCTTGTCATACACAAAAATCTTGTTGGAGCTTGTTGACTATCTGCTCCGCTTCAATGTGAAAATATGAACCTTATCCACGGGCTTCAGAGTGATGAAGTCTGCCATAGTAATTGGCACTTCAAAATAAAATATTAGTCTTTTTGAATTAGCAAAATGTAAACAGGAAACTGAAACACAGCTATCAACTGAAAATAAATAAATGAAATAGACTTTTAAAGGGGCATGTCGACCCACTTAATCTTGATGTATAATTACTAAGATGACTTAGTTCTAAAGAGTTTTATATAGTTTAGCTTAGCAAACATAACGCCTACAAGTTCTGATTTGGTTTTAAATATGTTCAAATCAAATATTTTCACATGAAAGCCTATGCATGTTGTGTGAGACAAATGTGTCACATGCCATCTGTTTATCTATTCTTCCCGAAGCCATGATCGCATTGAATAGGGCTAATAACAAATCAGTGTGAAGAAAACATATTGAGTTGAGTTAATAGGTTAAAGGTCGCTGCCTCCGTCAGAGTGAAAAATGTCTGATGCCACACCTCCCCAAAGTCAAAACGCATGATCCAAATAAATCAGGCTGAACACAGAGAATATGGTTACTTATATTCATGGGGCTCACTCATCATTGTCTGGTTTGGGAACAGAGGCCAGAGGGAGGGGGTAAAATGGGGGCTGTTCATTCAAATGCACCAGACACAAAAGAAGGGACACCTGTTGGTATGGGGCGACTGGGAGTGATTCTGGAGGGAAACTAAACGCCTGATTTGTAAAGCTATTTCATGGTTAACTAAAACGCTATTGGAGAAAAGGGAGGATGATGTGGAAATCTGCAATGGTGTGGAATGATAGCAACATAAACTGGGACGTTTTAAATTGATTCTTTAAATTAAAAAAATACCTTTTTAAAATGTTTTTCTTTTTTAATAATCTTTTATTTTTATAGTAAAATAATAATAATTAATTCTGTCAACTGGACAACATTTTTAAGAGTGAATGTGTGTTGCCACTCATCCATGTAGCTTCTTCAGGTCGGATTTACACTGTGGCTATTTTGTACCCTCTACAGCTGGTTTACTCATTTTTAACCAGTGTGCCCATAGTGTGCCTTGATTTATTGCCAGGTGTGCCTTAAATAAATTTGCATTTGGGATTCATAAATGGATTTAATTGAAAAAAGTTATCCTTTTGGAGTGCACAGAACATGCTACTATACCAAAAAAGAAAGAAAGAAAAAAAAATCACCATTGCCAAATTTAAATACCACCATGGTCAGGTCTGATTTGGTCATGTTTTAGTAGGTGTGTGCCGTGTGCTGTAAATTTTAAAAGTTGAAAAATACTGCTGTAAACAACTATTGTATTTCACTTTCAGTCTAGTTAGCTCCTCCCTTCAAACAGATATGTAGGGCAGTGACTAACCAGATCCCTGTCAGAGAAACTGAAGAAGCTACTTGGATGAGTGACAAAACATATTTACTCCTAAAACTTATCGACAAAATTCAATTCTCTTTTGCTGTGGAAACTACCTGGAAGACTGAGGAATTGTACAGAAAACTTTTATTTGAATAACATTAACAAAACAAAACAAAACCAATACAATTCAAAACCTGAACAAGCATAGCTGGCACGGAGCATTTACAGTACAATGCACACATATAAACATGGAATGTACTTTTCGTTGCAGCAAAAAAGCAATAACAAAGAAATTAATTACAGGGATGGAGCCGAGTATCAAGGACTGGACTGAAATAACTTTGGACATTTACGAAATAGCTTCAAACGTAAATATGGACAGATTCACTAGACTTTGGGACATATGTCTGATTGACCTTTTTATTTTCAGGTTTATTATTTGGGCTACTCTATTTCCTTTTGATTTTGTCTTTTTAATCTCTGTGTGTCTTGTTCTGCAACATTTGACAGGAATGTGGAGAGACTGGCTCTGTCTGCAATCCTGTCTTTTTTGAAAGGAGCTTGCCTGTCAATGTGAATAAATGAGAGTAAATGATGGAGCTTCTCAACCCAACCCATTCACTGACTGTTTACAGGTTAAGGTTAAGATGGGTACTGTCCCATGGGAAATATGTCCTCTGCATTTGGCCCATCCTTCAATGCCGCTGGAGAGCAACTTGTCAAGATTACTGAATGACCACTATGCAGCACCTGGGGCCCTTTTAGTTTAGATTTTTGTATTTAGATCTGAGCAGGAGAAGTGAAGATCACCTACAATGTGCAATAGCCTTTGCAGGGGAAATTAACCTCTTACTTTATTGGTTATTCCAGTTTACACAAATTAATGGACAGCAATTATTTTTCTGCAAATATCTTGAAAGCATTTCCAAATCCACTTTATTTTCCAACAAACTGTTTTTGCTGGTAGCTTCATTTCACAAATTGCCACTTAACTGATGTACATCTGATGTACAAACATAAAAACCTGTCATAAGCACTTTTGGTAATTGGTGATAAACTTTTGCATGTCATGATTTTATATTTTGTTTTTTGTAAACTCTGATATTTATATAAAACAACTTAATATAACATGATATAAAACAGATCCATTGACTTCCTGTTCAAAACTGCTTCTGGGCTGCTGACTCATAGAAACTTTTCACTGGAACTAGAAGCGGATTTTCAAGTTTAGTGTTTTATTTTTGGAGAAAAATGTATGGCATTTTGCTCACAGTTTTAATTACCAACAGTTTTCCTTTTTTTCTAGTCCATGCTGCAGCTTGCTGACTGTAAATGTCACGAGGTCGCACAGAGTATGAGTTGAGTTTGTGATGACAATGGCATCACTCGTGCGGACCAGCAGCTCGCGTGATCACAAGCTTTATTTAGACATAGAGTCTGACCTACTTCCTGCCCACTCAGTGGAGTGAAAACATGCTGCGTGTAAACAGTGACTTCATAAACCCATCATCGTTGTTGTCACACGCTAATGTTTTCAGAAGCTGCTGTGACTGTTGTTGTTTTGAAATGATCACATGTGGTTGAAACATCTGTTCCGGCAAACCAGATACACAAAGGACAAAATGTTAGCTTGTTACGGAATGCGGCTTTCTGTTTTAATTTTGTTCTTACTTCAAAGACCAAGCAGCAAATAAAGTCAAAGATGCACGATGTAACAATTCTGGTGGAAAGGGGGGTCTGGTCTCAATGGAGATGTTACTGTTTTACCTGGAATGTTCCACAGTGAAGCATTAAACTTATCGGTTTATATTTCAACTATTACAGATGTTTTTATTGGTAAAAATACAATGAAAATAATTTTATATTCTGCAAGCAAGCTTACCTATATATAGTTCTGACCTGTAACTTGGCCTGGTGGCGTAAGTTGCTTGCCTCCATAGACACAGATAGGTTGTGGTGCTTTTAATTGCTCAGTAAATTAAGGTCAAACTATGCTATGACTAAATGCTTAAGTCAAGTTGATGTCCCAGTTCACCCGGACCCATGTTGACCTCAATGTGAGACCCTGAGTCACTGCTTGCAACATGGTCTGTGTCCAGGTTAAAAAGATTTAACTGAAGTGTCCATTGGTGCTGTGCTGGTGCCTGGCTCAGCCTCTCCTCGGTCCATTCTACAACGTTTTGCAATGCCAACAAGAAACACGACACTGGCTAAAAGACATAGATTTGAATAGCTTCATGGAAACATTGTTGTGGTTAGGGTAGTGACAAAATAATGGTATTCAACAATATAGTGATACTTATCACAGACGGCCATCTTGATATATTACTGTCAAATGCTTTTTTAAAACATATTTTGTAAAACTAAACTTTCCCTGCACTCAGTACTTTTGTTTGCTTGGGAAAATGAAACTTGTTTGTGTCATACAATAGAAGTGAAACTATGTGTGCCTGTATCAAGGTCAATATCAAGAAGATTACTTTATTTGTCCTGAAGGTAATTTGTCTTGGACACACACTGCCACACAGAAAATACACACACAAGAAAGACATAGAACATGACAAATGGACTAATATTAATGCACGTAAAACACTACCTCTATAAACCATCCCCGCTCTGCGTTGGGCCTGAATTTAGGGAGGGATGAGTTTTACATCTTTGTATCTTGTTTTTTGACCAGATGGAAGCAGCTCATAGGGGTGTATGAGAGGGCTTAGAGAGAATTTAGTTCTCTAAAAGCTTCTGTAATGATGGGTGTTCTTTTTCTCCCATCACTTTCAGTGCTACTCAGTTCTGGTTTTGTATTGGATAAACAAATTACCAAACCACACACACACACACACACACACACACACATCTTATCTTTTAACAGTTTTCACAACAGCATGATAAAATACGATTGCCAAAAACTCTGTTTCCACCGAATATACCGTCATTGTTGTACCCTGCACATGGATCAACATAAACCAAGGTATTTCTAAGAAAGTACACAAGCAAACTGTAGCCTGTACAGTGGAAAGTGCAGTGTGTCACAAATTTCTTTTTTTCCACATTGATGGTGAGGGTTCATCATACAAAAAATGCTCCACCTGTGATTTGTATGCTGAAATGTCCATATTTGTGTCCATGAGTCCCAAGATGTCTGTCATCAGAACTTGATAACTGGAAGTGCAGCATCAATATATCACATTTTCCACATGACATTATTGGGATCCAAGTTGTATTGTGTTGCAGATAAAAAATATACAATAAAAAACTCAAGGTTGGCTGTTAATTACCTCCAGACCAAAAACCTTCTCTCAAGTTGAGAAAGCTTAATAAATCATTCCATGATCACCTACAATATGTATACTTCACACTATTCCCAAGCCTAGATAAATGTCCACAGAGGGTTTATTTCTGTGCAATAATATTTACATTTTGTTTTTGCCTGGAAGCCTGAGGAGAAATGTCCACACTGACCCACTTCTCGGAAAACCTTTCATCTGTCGTCTGGGCTTCCATGTTTTCCCATCTACGACATATTCCAGTGTCATACTCCTGTTTAGTGTCAACACCGAGTCTCCTCTTACTACAGCTGTAAATAACGACCCTTTACTATTGGCATAGTGTCCCGGCAACGACGTCCACTGCCCTGTTGTAAGGTTGTAGCACTCCATTAAACATCTCAGAAAGTCATCTGAAGGCCCATTTCTCATTATGTACAAATTGTCCCTATGTCCGACCATGCAGTGACCGTAACTTTGCTTTCTGATTAGCGTTGTAACTATCTGCCAATTGTCCTTATTTGGCATGTATTCATAGATATCCGAAGTCTCCATTGGCTTCCATAGACAGACAAAAATCCGGCCTAAAGCTTTGGCGCAAGCTACCCCTGCTCCAGGTCTAGGCAAATGGGCCACGAATTCCCATGTATTTTTCTTAACATTGTAACTTTCTACTGATGACATTGCAACTCGATTGTACTCTCCACCAATGGCATAAAGTTTTCCATCAAGTCCAATTAGGCTGAAGTTATAACGCAACTGGTTCGGGCTTGTTATCTTGGTCCAGATGTTTTTTATGACATCGAAACGAAAAGAAACATCAACAACTTCTTTGCGAACTCCGTGAACTCCTCCTACAATGTAAAGCATGTTGTCCAAAACGGTAATGCCAGCTAGCGACGTGCTAGCTGCTAATGGAAGATCTGTCAGTACTTCCCAGCAATTCGCATTTTCGTCAAGACAGCAAATTGTCCGTGACGCAGCATGGATAGTTTTTTCGTCCGCGCAAGTTACGTGAGCCCCGACAGCAACAAAAGTACTTGGAGTTAAAGATTCAATGTAAGATACAAGCTCGATCGGCAAAGATATTTTCACCTCAAGCTCAAAATCATTGTACATGTCTCTTATGAATTGCGCCGCTTTGTAATAAAGCTCCATCAGACCGTATGTAGCCGCTGTGTGGTAAATCAGCAAGCAGTTGTCGGAGTCCATAAAATTAGACAGATATTTAGTTAGTGGAGACATTTGAAGAAACGAGGCACACTCTATCGCTTCAACAATGTCATCGGCATTCAGAACCGGTTGATCGCCCCGTAAAACAGCTAAAGCAATCACAAATCCTCGAGCTTGTAGACAGTGGAGGTGGATTTCTTCTTGGTAACACTCCTTCATTCCAGAGCGATACAAAGCTTGAAAATAGTCACAGCTTTGAACAAGTAGACTCTTCTCTTCAAGGAAACTAGAGTCCCCAACGACAACGGTTAACTTAGACGGGATTAAACCAGGGTCTATGTCGCCATGGTTGACCTCCTTTGAAGACATGACCGGTTTACAATTTCCAAAAATGTTTGCGATGTTCTTGAAAGACATCGAGGCAAGAGGGAACAGAGGCTATGAAGCCGAGTAGACGAAGCACAGTTGTTTGACAGTTTTAAAATAGATCTGGCTAAACATAGAATTGGACAAGCGACATTTGTGTTAAAAGGACAGTGCTATAAGAGGCGTTGACATAAGAGGCGTTCAATTCAGTAGCAGAGTTCTGTCTACATTAGAATCCTTATCAATAGGGATTATATGAATTTTGTTGAGCGTGTACCAATATCACATACATATTTGTCTTTTGCTTTGGAATTTGCCAATACTGATGTAAAACATTTTACAATCCACGGAAGGGGCGACAGACGTATGTTAAAGTCAAGTTCACTAACTAAATAAATAATAATAACAATAATAATAATAATAATAATAATAATAATAATAATAACATAATAAAATAACATCTTTATCTGTGACCAGGTCTATATCTGATCTATAATCAGATGTAATGATGATTGTGTAATAATTTCAGCCGAACTACTCCGTTCACTCGTAAATTTGTTCAAAAAGCCAATCTGATGCACTGAGGAAAAACTGGAATTTACACATGGGCACGCGCACACTGGGGCAGCTCATTGGTGGGGAACATCTTCTAAATTTTCTTTGCATTTATAAAAAAAAGGTTCTGGCCCAGGCTTTATTGCTCTTCTAGCATAAAATGGTAATTGGTGATGAGTGATAAAAGGGCATTCAGCTGTAATCAAACTCACTACACGACCGCTGGCTACACATTTTAATGTTACATTGTTACATCAACCAACAAGTGGAAACCAATTAGCATTATTTGCTATAACCTGGTACAAGACAACTTTCCTTTTTTGGTCATTGTCATGTTCAGTATCACCATGACAGTAGAATTTGTTTAGCAAACTGAACACAAATTGATTTACCATCCCAGAAATTATTTTCCTTTCATATTATCATTTTACTGAAGGAAAGTGAGGCTTCATCAGGTCTGGTCTGTGTCCAAACCAAACTGGACAAAAAAGGAGCTCCAAAACGAACATTGGTAAAATTATTGATTCTTTATCGCGCCTCAATCACAGAACAATTATTTGCTATTTTTCCACACTGTTTGCGTTTGTTAGATTAACTTCATACGAGCGAAGTCGTCGACCTTTAGATGAGCCAGGGATCATGCCCTTTGTGTCACAAACCTGGAAATATAGATCCATGGTCCCCAATGTGGGGGTCGGGACCAGGGTGAGTGAGCTGGAAGTTGCTAAATTATTTTCAAGATACCATTTTAAAATTATTCTATTCGATTCTTTCATTGAAAAACAATATATTTTTGTGAAATTAATTCCAACAACCATTTGTTTTAAACAATATTAAAGCTGATTTAAACTGTTTAGGCACATGAAATTATCACTGCTGTCAATTTCATTTTGCAGTTGGGGTCCTGCATGGTTATTCTGGGTGCCCTGGCCCGAAAAGTTTTGGGAAGCCCTGGACTATATTTATTAGGATTCTGCCCCCAAACCATTACAAAATTAATATGTGGATGAATATGGCAAGTCCAAGGCAGAGACCAAAGTAGTAAAGTCACATTTATTAAGAATGCATTGTGTAAAATTGTAATTAGAAGCTATTGAGTATGCAAACCGCAAGTGACATTTGGTCAAAGACGTGGCGCCTAAACTGGAACCTTCTCACGCTACTAATGATCTTAACCTTGTCTTCACTCAGTGGCCTTCTTACCCACATTCAAACTCAAGGGCGATAATCTGAATCCATGTCTTCACATCAGTTTAGTGTCTCACCTCTCTTGAGTGTGGATCTCCATCTGTTTCATTGACATACAGTAAGTACATGTGGGGGGAGGGTGAGGTGTGGAACTGACCTACATTCCGAATGACATAATACAGCAGGTCATGTGACGCACGGAGACCACTCCCTCCGCAGTCACAACAATCCCAGTGGCTCCAGCACTTCCTGAGGAGACAGAGAGGATTATGGGAACCGCAAAGAAAAAGGCTTTGATTTGCTGGAGTGGCTGCAGGTGAAGAGAGCCTTGTCAACAAATACATTGCAACGGTCAAAAACAGCAATGTTTATGACTAAAAGCAAAAGTGGACAATAGGTGAATAAAGGAACAATTCAAATCCAAGCCTGGAGAGTAACTTTGATAATGGTGATTACATAATATTTTACAGAAAAAAAGAAATAACATAAAACATCTTCACATTATACTTCTTTAAATTCGAAAGCCCCGCGCTGGCCCTGGAAGTACATTTCTCATTAATTTTTGCCATAGAGAATTAGAAAAATGTTTATATTAAGAATTTAACAGCATGACATAGGCTAAGCAGCGCTCTGCTAATTAAAGTTCAAAATTCAGTAAAATGTTTTCATAACTTAATAACGGTTTAAAAGTTTCAGAAACAGATTTTAATTAAATTATTATTGGTTTTGTGCTCATTACTTGCCACATGAACATATTTGTCACGTTCTAGAATGTGATGATGTCAGATGGTGGCATAAAGTCACAAATATTGATTTCTTTTAGTGATCTAGAACTCATTGTATTACAACAAAAGTTTGCATTTTAACAATTTTAGCTGCCCTCCATCTATATTAAATATCATTGGCCAATAGAATGTCACATATAAACTAACTTTTAGTTTTAACTGGAATAGTTTTTTCTATACAACTAAACTACATTTCTTGTGGTACTAGCCCTTAACATTACCCGTACAATGACAGCTTGGCAACTGCTCACCCGAAAGCTGCTATTGAGAATAAGACATTAATAAGGGCAGAAAAATACTAATTAACATCGAATCAACTACTTACAAGTATGCAAATTAGCAGGTAGTTAGATGTTAAAAAAACAAGGCTAATAATCATAATAATAACAACAATAAACACACATATCTTACAAATAGGGTTTAGCCATGATAAGTCTGATAAATGGGTTTCAATAATTCATACTTATATAAATAAGCTTATAATAACGTTTTATAGCATTGCCTTTGAAGCTTGCATAATTTATCATTTAGACATACCATTCATCATTTGAAATATGATATTTTATGCGGCTATTTTTGTTGCTGTTAAATTGTGAATAAATAAATGTGCTATCTTTATATTAATCTTTAAAAATGTCTTTTTCATGTGTAGGCTAGATAAATAATGTGGCGCTTTGACTGAGCTCATTATTGTCCTGACAAATACAAAGCACCTCTCTGACAAACCGCATTACCACGGTTGTCTTCAAGCGCTGTTTTTACTACAACCAAATAGTCCTTCATATTTTTCCCCTGCTTGTATTTCTTGGTCTATTTTCACAGAATTAATGACGACTAACTAATAAAACTTTTATTTTTGAATGTTTTTACTTTTTATATACATGCAATAATTGTATTTCAATTCAATGTTGTATAAACGCTGACGGTGAAAGAGGCGGAGGGATACCGGTACCAATCAAAACATTGGTTTAAACGCTTCAGCGGCGGAGCGGGCGGCGTGCATCGTGCTTCTGCCTTCCTTTCGAATCAACATGGCTGCGATTTTAAAGGATTTCTATCACGTTTTCACATCTGTACCCTAATTTCTCCTTGGATTCGTTTATTGGGAGTATTTTCCCTTCGTTTGGGGCAGCATGCTGCTCTCAAAACTGGGCGCCTTTTCTCCCATCTCGACCAGCATGGATTTACCGGCGAAGCTCCAGCTGCAGCAGCAGCAAGGTAACCAAATGAGAAGGGTCAGTGCGGTGCTACGGGGAACCCCCTGACCGAGGGAACGAACCCACTGACCCTGTAAACTCGTATTCTGATACCCAGTAAAGCAACGTTTAATTTGATCAATGCAATCCAGATTAACTCGAAAATATACTTTCGCTTTATATATTAAAAAAAAACGTGGCCGTTGACGGGTTATGCCTGTGCAAAATGTATACAGTTGTATTTTTAGTTGTTAAATGCTGTCAACAGTGGTAGATTTTCATCACTCTGAACCCCATGGATAAATCTGATGCGACCAACATCTAAGCTTCAAAGCAGCCAGCCACGTTTTGTTTATGTTCTAAAAGTGGCGCGCCCACGTTTTACGCGCGAGTTCGTTCGTTACGCTGCCAAATCTTCCCAAACGCCCGGGTTCACATGTAGTTTGTACTTTTCCGGTGCGATCACGACCGAAACTCATGACAACGTGCTCGGAAAAACGAGGTCAGTCGGTCGGTGCTCCGGGTTTTGTCGTAGATGGAGGTTACGTTAGCGGCTTAACTCCACATGGACGTGCCGCATGTGACTGTCTGTCGTGATTGAGTGTTTTTTATTTGTGTTTTTCAGCCAAAACGGAGAGGCTCCCGTTTGAGAAGCAGTACCGGCTCGGTGCGGTGCTGGGCAGTGGCGGCTTTGGCACCGTGTACTCCGCTGTTCGTGTGGCCGACGGTTTACCGGTGAGCACGAAGCGGGACAGGCTTTGTTTTGGTCCGGGCACATGGCGGGGCCGGGGACCACCGGGCGGGCGGGGGAAGGGCGGGGGCAGGGGCGGGGAGGGTGTGTCAAATTACAAGCACAAAGAGCCGAAAAGTTCCCGGATGTGCCGGTGCTTTGAAAATGAGAACCAAGAAATGTGCGGGGTTTTTTTATTTTTTATTTTATTGGGAGAATTGTTAAACCCCAACAAGTCAAAACACAGAAACACGTGGTTGCTTTTCCAAATTGAAAACAGCATTTTTTACGTCAAGACTTCATATTATAAATTATAAATCATAATTTTATTCGTAGGTGAAAATGGAAACTTCCTGTATCTTGTTACATTTTGTATCTTAACAACACAACGTCATCCAATTTTTGAATGTCGTCTTGTTTTATAAAACAGGGACCACACAGCAGCCTTCATATGAAAAAACAATGACTTGTCAGTATATGAGAAACGATTTGATGTAATCCCACATTTGTCCAGATGACTACCTTTTTGAAACCTTTTCACATAAAATATTTGTTTCTATTGGATTTTACTTGCGATGAATAATAACGGGAACAATATTGTGCTTTCTTTCAGGTTGCTGTGAAACATGTTTGTAGAGACAGAGTAACTGAGTGGGGCACACTGGTGAGGACTTCTCTTGCTTTAAATCTCTAAAATGCAGTATTGTTTCAGATATTTGGCTTGTGTTCACACTATAGTTGTGATTCTGATTACCGTATTTTCCGGACCTTTAGCCGCTCCCCTATATAAGCCGCATTTGCTCTATTTTTAAAAAAACGATAATAAAACAATACATAGGCCGCACCTTTTGTATAGGCCACTCTTTCCTTGACTTTTGGCATCGCATGAGCTCGTCCCGCTGTCCCCCCTCCAGCGTGCTCTCCCTCCAGCGTCTCACCGTACATTCATTGATGTTAAGCTTGCGTGCAGCCGCGCGGCTTCCTAGCAAGATCGATGGCCTTCAGCTTAAAACTTGCTTCGTACGAACTTCTTCGTTTGGGTTCCATAATGATGCGGCAAGAATTTGAAAATAATTTATAGTTGGTAATTTGTCGTCCGTGTTCTATTTGCTAGCTGAATAAAAAGCAACATCTGCTTCTTTGCTTAACTTTTCTGTAGTTTTGATTCCAATTCCGTTAGTTCGCCCCTAGCGGTGAAAGAAAAAAACCACAGAAAAGCCGCAGCCTCTAAATAAGCCGCATGGCTCAAAACATCTGACAAAAGTAGCGGCTTATAGCCCGCAAAATACGGTAGTCTGGTGTTAAATATTTACAAATGGATGAAAATGTGTAAATATTCATTTAAATAATGGGATCTTTATATTTGACTTGACAGGAGAAAACATTACATGATGATCCTGAAACGCCTCAACGATTTGTTTAGTTCAATTATAAATCAGTGCATTCCGCTTCCTTTCCATAAACTCAGTAGTGCCCTCTTTTGGAAAGAATGTTTATAGCATTAGCTAAAATGGCTGTAAATCGCACAATAATTCATGGATTACTGTGCAACTTTTATTGTACACAAAAAAAATGTATATATATTGTACACAAAATGTGTATATTGTACACATTTGAAAAAAATATATATTTATTTAATAATTTAATCATGTAGAAAGGATTAAAACTCACTGAAAAACCAGCTCCAAAAATTGTTTTCTCGTTTCCTTCAGACCAGCAGCGTGGTTCCTCTGGAGATCGTCCTGCTGGAGAAGGTGGGTGGTGTTTTTGGGGGTGTGGTGCAGCTGTTGGACTGGTGGGAGCGCCCCGATGGTTGGCTGCTGGTGATGGAGCGTCCCGAGCCGGCTCAGGACCTGTTTGACTACATCACAGAGCGTGGCACTTTGGAGGAGGAGGAGGCTCGAGGGTTCTTCCTGCAAGTTTTAAAAGCTGTGGAGCACTGTTTCAGCTGTGGGGTGGTTCACAGAGACATTAAGGATGAAAACCTCCTTGTGGATTTAAGGACTGGAACGCTCAAGCTGATAGACTTTGGCTCAGGAGCGTTTCTAAAAGACTCCGCCTACACAGACTTTGATGGTGAGATTTTTACTCTCAAGCTAAAGCAAATTACCGTGACTGCTAAATACAGCTTTCGTATTTATGACTATGATTATGGATAGTGTATATATTGTGTTTACATTTAAATCAATACGCTGTCTCATTTAAATAAACTAAATACAGAATAAAAGGTCGTCTAAATGAAATGGTAGATTCCATTTTAAACACTTGCTAAAAGGTAATGCATTGGTGTATTTTAAATCCAAATGGCAAAACTGTTAAAATCTCCTGTTTGTGCAGGCACTCGAGTGTACAGCCCTCCGGAGTGGATCCGGCTGAAGCGTTACCACGGCCCTTCTGCCACAGTGTGGTCTTTGGGGGTGCTTCTGTACGATATGGTGTGTGGGGACGTCCCATTTGAACAGGATGAGGAGATCCTTCGGGGACATGTCAACTTCAGAGGACAGGTGTCACAGGGTCAGTACGGTCAAAGCTTTCTACTGCAAATATCACTCACCATCGATTTACAATTTACTTTAATAGCAATCAAGTCAAAATAATACATACTTCGACAACAATCTTGTATATTATTTACCTGTCATTTCTCTTACAGAATGCCAGCAGCTGATTGGTTGGTGTTTGAATCTACAGCCTTCAGATAGACCGAGCCTGGAGCAGATCCTGGTTCACCCCTGGCTCACAGGCACAAAGTCCCACCAAACGCAGAGCTGCAAAATTACACTCCACACTCTGGCAGACCCCTCTACCTCCCCTTCGTCTACCTCATCTAGCCAGGACAGTCTCTGATCAGGCATCAGGCAGGACATATAATAAATGCACAAATACTTATTCCAATGTGCCTTTACTTTCAAACCGTTGATCTGTGAGATAATTTTGAAGAACAATTTGTTACTGCTTTTGAAATGTTTGTAGCTTCATGTCAAATGCACAGTCAATGCAAACATATTTTTAAAAATGACATTTTGTTATTTTTTTATTTGTATATTTTGGTACATTTTATTTATTAAGTATGCAATTATTAGTTTGTGGTAAATTTATTTTCAGTCGGAATTTTTGTTTACTTTGAAGCTGAAAATAAATAATGTTTAGGAATTAATGTTGACAATTGTCTCCTAGTTTTGTAAATATAGAAGTTCTGTTGACTATTTTTCATGGAAATATTTTTTAACTGAACATTCAGTATAAAATATTAATATCAATGTGTGATGGGTCCATTATTTTATTCAAAAATTGTTGTGCATTAAGATTTAGTTATTACAAGCAAGCAGGCTAAATTAGTAACTGGCACAAACACTACTACTAGCCTAAACTAAACAACCCAAACTGTTGCACTCATTTACATTCTCTTCTCAGTCAGGACTTTTCAGGTCAGCAGTCTCAGTCCACCCTAAGTTTACAGTCTATATGGCAGGTTAGATGAATTACACTCTTGGACATGGGCAGTAAATTTACAAAATAGTTATTTTGAAAAAAAATTACACATTGTGTCCTAGCATTTTGGATGAGATGTTGTATTTATTGATGAACTCAGCACTTCTTTAATTATTTTTAAATCAACTGACGGAAGTAAAACTGATATTTATCTGGTAGATACTACACCAGGGCTATTCAACTTAATTTTCCAGAGGGCCGGAGGTGAACAACACGCCACTGTAACAACATTTTGAGTCGCACAAAATATCCCCAACACTGTTTTAATAAATTGAATTAGTACAAGAAAAAAGAAAAAACTACAGATAGATTAGATTTTTGTGAGAAATAACATGCAAAATGCTTTACCAACACTGCTTTGCAAAAGTGTCCATCCAGAACTGAACCAGAATCAAACTAGGACTAGACTCAAACCAACCAGGTCTGAACCAGGACTAACCCAGAATCAAAACAGGTCTAAAGCAGAATTAAACAAGGACTAAACAAGACCAAACCAGGTCTAAACTAGTGCTAACCCAGAATTAAATCAGTTAACAAGATTTGATTTGATTTTTTGGTATTTTTGAAGATGGGTTGTGGGCCGAATTAAATCACTTGGAGGGCCTGATTTGGCCCCCGAGCCTTATCTTGAATAGCCCTGTACTACATCAAATAAAATAATTACCAGAAAAACCTGAAAACCTGTCTTAGGCACTTTAAGCGTTTAGTTGATTTATTGTGCAATTTGGGGAAGTTTGGTTTTTTGTGTTACTATTTTCTGCATAACCATTTTAACCACGTAGTAAACCTTTTCAATCCAACAAATTAAGGCGGGGAGGCGGGTTTTTTTTTTTTTTTTCATACAAAAAGCGCATAGTACAGGGCAGCTGTCTACAGGGGTCCTTCCCACGCAACGGAAGCACGCGTGGATGAAACTGTGAGTATTTTACTGTATATTCGCAGAATAAAGCCACGTCTTACTTTCATAAATGAATACAACTTTAGTGTGTATGCTATTGATGTGGGTGTTTTTGTAACAACCCTCAACTAAAGAACTTAGGCTATAAAGTTAGATTCAAAAACACGTAGCATACTTGAACAAATGTGGTTCTTTTTTATTACATAATAACTTAACATGTCTATTGTTTAGTGCAGGGGTGTCCAAACTGTGGCCCTCAGGCTTGACCCAAACAACAAAAAGTAGTACTTTTTAATGTAAAATTTGAAAATTTCTAATATTTTTATGTTATACCTACCTGGTTCAGTGTTATTAATAGTTGAAGTATATTACTGGTAAACCAGTAGAGTAATGCTTTATTTGCCTTTTGAACTTCTCCGGATAAAATAGTCTGTCCTGATAATTATGTCCTGTGCAATGGTTTGTGCAGAGAGTGAAGATGGGTCGCTCCTCCAAAGATAAAAGGGACATTTATTACCGTTTAGCCAAAGAAGAAGGTTGGAGAGCCAGGAGTGCTTTTAAACTGCTCCAATTGGACCAAGAGTTCAACCTTTTCACAGGTAACATATATGTGTCATGTTGTTCCAGCTTTATTGTAACGTATTGTAATGTGCAATGTGCTGTCTTCTTGTCCTCTGCAGGAGTGAACAGAGCAGTGGATCTGTGTGCAGCTCCAGGCAGCTGGAGTCAGGTGCTCAGTCGGAAACTCAGGTGAGTTCAGCTTCTCTAAGCAACACACATTATGACACAATCTCTGTTGCAGTAGAATGTTGTTAAATACATTTAATTATTTCTTCCATCAGAGGCCGAGAAGAGAATGGTGATGCTGAAGTAAAGATTGTTGCTGTTGATCTCCAGGCAATGGCTCCTATACATGGAGTCACTCAGATTCAGGGAGACATCACTAAGGTAAATGTGCGCTAAATAAAATTTTAGGGCCAACACACATTAAGGCGCTATAGATAGATAGATAGCAGGAGCAGAACAATAGTGCAAAACTAGCAGTGCAGACAGATAAGTATTATTTTTATTATATATACATGAATTAAAGTGCATTTTTTATTCTACAGATATCAACTGCAGAAGAGATAATTCGACACTTTGAGGGTCAGCCGGCAGAGCTAGTGGTCTGTGATGGAGCTCCTGATGGTCAGACATACTTCTATTAGTACTTGTGTTCAACTGAACACAGTTTTACTCTTACTCATTTTCTTTTTACTGCAGTAACTGGCCTCCATGATGTGGATGAGTACATCCAGGCTCAACTTCTGTTGGCAGTAAGTCAAGAAATATTTTGCCCCTTCCCACTAATCATAATGATACGAATACATAGTCTTTTTATATAGTGCATTATTAATTCACTTCATACTCGATGGTGATAAGCTACTACTGTAGCTACAGCTGCCCTGGGGTAAACTGACAGAAGCAAGGCTGTCTCTCATCCCAGAACTAACCATACCCAATACATTAACATGTTAAGGTTTATTAGTTTATTTATCAGGGACAGTGCTTATAAAAAACATTGACCTACAGGAAAGATGCTTGTGCCAGGTTGTCAAAGGCCAAAGTTGCTCATTTGGGTGGGAGGCTGTTTTAGAGGGTTATGGCTCTGTATGTTTTCTCGAAATGAGCACATAAAAAAAAAAAAAGAAGTAATATTTAAGAAGAAAAAAAAGCTTTCTATATTTGGCAAGAATGGGGTAGTGATGGCATTGACTAGATTTTACCATGGATTTTTTGTGCCCTTCTATACAATGTTTCAATTAGTTTTAGAGATGTTTTACACCTCGGGGACCAGCTTTTAGGTATGTATTTGAGGCCTCAATGGTCAATTAGTTTCTAATTTGGAAGAATGGACCCCCTGGGGTCCCATGAATGTAGCTTTAAACAGGGACATAATCACCCAATTTTTATTTTATACTATAGTAATTTTAAATTGTTTCTTAATGCATACCCTTTGGATTATGAATATATGTTGTTTTTATTATTGATCAGTGTTTTATGTTGCACCTTAAGGCCGAGACAAGTTCCTATGTTTGTGAATTTTGTTCATTGACAATGGCAATAAACCCCTTCTGATTCTTCTGATTCTGATTCAAGCACACTGATGCCAGTCACTCAAATAAAACCGTATCCCATTTTGAGAGTGCATGTAAAGGTTGTAGTCATTTAGCTTGTTGAGGAGTATCTGAAGGCTTTGTGTAGATCAAGGAAGACTGGCTCCACTACTCTAGCCTGGTCCATGTGTGGCCCGATCGTTTCCAAGAAGTAACCTCAGTATTTAGTCGTTTTAAATTTCCATCTTGGTTTTACAGGCTTTAAACATCACAACACATGTACTGAAACGAAGAGGAACATTTGTAGCCAAAGTAAGTTAAGGTGCATAATTAGCAACTATTCAATCACTCACTGCACTGTTACTTTCTGCACTAAAACTGTAACTTTAACTGTAATTCTCGTGTACATAGTAATGCCTATTTTATACTATATTAATTTTAAATTGTTTCTTATTGCATGCCCTTTTGATTTCATACATGTTGTTTTCATTATTGATCAGTTTTTTATGTAGCACCTTAATGCCAAGGCAAGTTCCTATGTTTGTGAATTTTGTTAATTGACAATGTCAATAAACCCCTTCTGAAGTGTTCCAAATAATTATTTGGCTTTAGATTACAAATCAACTATTCAAGTTTACAATTTAAGGAAGGTAACGTAATCTCTTGTGTCAGATTTTCAGAGGGAAGGACGTTACATTGCTATATTCTCAGTTGAAACTCTTCTTTAGTAGTGTAACCTGCGCAAAGCCGCGCAGCAGCAGGAACTCCAGCATTGGTGAGATGCCATTAACTACAAACACAAGTCAAAACAAACAATGAGATGACACAATATGAGATGAAAGTGGAATTTTGCATGAATTTGTATGTTTTTTGTTTGTTTCGTTTTAGAGGCATTTGTTGTCTGTCAGAATTACCAGCCTCCTGAAGGCTACGTTCCAAATATGTCCAACCCGCTGCTGGATCACTCCTATGGTATATTATATATATTGACTCAACCAACTTTTTAGAACGTCCTGTTCTTGCATATGTTGCTCATGTTATTTGTCTTGTTATTATCCTTTTAATATTGTCTTGTGGACAGATGTGGATTTTAACCAGTTAGAGGGTCCAAACCGTGTAATTGTTCCTTTCTTGGCCTGTGGCGACCTTAGTGCATATGACTCTGACCGAACGTACCCCCTGCAGGTATTTTGTTTTCTTTCTTTTTAAAAAATAAGACTCAGCATCCTGGTGTAATCGTGTATCTTTGTTTTTTTTAGTTGGATGATGGCAAAGAATACCAGTACACCCCCCCCACACAGCCCCCCATCCAACCTCCATACCAGCAGGCTTGCCACCTACGAAAAAACAACCTTCTGTCTAAAGAGGATGCTCCATCTGCCTCCAGCTACAACTCAGACATAGCTGAATCTTCATAGTTTCTCTGTATAGTTTTTACATTTTATCATTGATATTAGACGCATCTTCACATGTCATTTACATATCATGCTATTGTATTCCTGTAAATAAAACTGATCTAAAACATACTTTATACTTTATTGTAGAGAAGCTCTGCATTGGAGTTGGTCTTGTTCTGAAACTTCCTTGAGCAGTATTAGTGCAGGTTTTCAACTCCCAGGCGTTGTTAGTTCAGTGCTTTCGTAGCAACTCGCTGTTTAGTTACACATGCTTAATACTGCCGTGTAGGCCGTTGTAAACGGATTAGTTGTCTCGCACAACCACGCGTACTGCTGCCCATTGTAGAACACAACATCGCTTACTGCTTACTTCCGGGTGCTCGCCCGTACGCGGTGACGTCGCAGCAGAACGCCTCGCAGCTGCATTGTTGTTGGGGGAAGAGAAGCTCGGGCTGCCGCTGAGGACAGCTACTTCAAACCTCCTCTCTGCGCTTTCCTGCAGATCAATACACCTCTGAGATACTGTGTAGGACATCAGGCCGAGCCCTCAGCCCTAGATGAGCGCAGGTCTCAGTCGGGATTGGTCCGGTTCAGCGCCCGCCGCGGCCGCCTTTGGAGGAGCTGACTGAATGTGGAATTAAGTGCTGCTGTGCTCCACAGGCCGCGCCGCCATTGCTCCTGTTTTAAAAGGCCGAAATTTTAAAAATACACAGGTAGGAACGGTCTCATTTTGACAACATGAACGAATGTTTGTTTTAAACACCCCTTGTGTGTTGAAATCAAACACATTCCCCCTGTCTTTAACGAACAACCAACTTTTTTAGTTGAGGCAGTTTGGTGTTGTGCTGGTCGCCATATTTCCTCCCACAGTGAGGCTAAAGGCTAGCAGGAGCTAGGTTTGTGGACGGAGTGTCCTAATGCATTTTACGGACCACCAGAGAGGCCACTGCCCGGATCAAAACACCATCTGGCCCCGCCGCCGCATACCAAGCTTTTGGTTAATCATTATCTGCACTGGAGACATGATTCTTGGTTTATTTTAACACTGAAGGTCGTTGAAGCCAACCCAACATTAGCACAGACAGCCCCTGTTCATTCAGAGCGAGGCTGGCCGAGTTAAAGCTGCTTGCTGCCCCTGTTATTCCACAACAGCCCGCTCCCTGCGGCTGAGGGCGGATAAAGGCGCATTGTTGGCTTCAGCTTCGAGTCAGTGTATTTTATAAGTGAAGCTTGTAATGGAGAAAATAACAAGACTGTTGTGTCGCTATGTGCTTTAAGCTCTGTCAAATTTAAAGGTAACTAACATCAAACGATCGTTTTTGTCTTTCGAAAGGCCAACAAACCGCTTTTCCAAGGTCGTTTACGTTTCCAAACCAACCTCTACCACCGAACAACCACCAGACATTAAAAAAGCAACATGTAATCTGCACTTTATAGTGCTAGGCGGTCCTTGTAATGGAACGAAGCGGAGGCGGCTGCCTCTGGGCAGGGATAGTACTCTATACTCTTGTAGTGTTGCTTTGGGTCCAGACTGTCCTTTTGTTTTGGTTGGGACAAGCCATTTCTACCTCACGCCCCCTGACCTAGTTGAGAGTCAGGAGACTCTTCAGTTCAAAGTGCCAGCTAATGAAGCAGGGGTTTCCTTCACAAACTAGTCATTTGTTATGGCAAAGGCACCACACCAGACACATTGGGAATGAACTCTCATTTTACCCACATTATGCTTGTCATTTCTGCTTTCTGCTTCTTAAATCTGAATGTGCGTTACTGAGCATTACAAAGTATTGCTCAGTAATGCTTTGTAGTACATTCTCTCTGCTTTTGGATCATCTTTATTGACCACATCTGAACATTTAGGTTGAGTTGTATCATAACTATAATTTGATCACCGTTTCTGCTTTTGTATTCTGCTGCAGAATGTGGCCTGTTACAGATGAAAACTATAGTTACTTGGTGAATAATGAATCATGACATTGATACAATAGTATGCAAGGGGATGTGGCAACCCAGGAATAATGTTCTCTTGCCTCAAACTATACATATGCTATTGTTCTGCATCATTCTTAATGGAAACCTCTAGTATAGCACAGTGGAGGAAAAGAGACTGGTCGAAATGGGTTTCAATTTCAGCTACAAAGATATAGGCATGGTTTAGTTTATTGAATATGAAACTATGCCTGGATAAAAAGTTTTTCTTTGACCTCTGTGCACAGGGTCTATACAGTTCAAGATGCGGAAAAAGAGTCGAAACCAGCGCACGTCGGTGCTGAAGCGAGAGTCTTCTCCCATCAAGCCTTCGCCCAATCGGGAGACACTGACGTACGCCCAGGCCCAGCGCATGGTGGAGCTGGAGGTTGATGGGCGTGTCCACCGGATCAGCATCTACGACAAGTTTGACGTGATCAGCGACGACGACCCCACGGCGCAGGAAATTATGGAGTGCAACAGCAACAAGGAGAACAATGAAAAGCCAGAGCAAGTTTTAGTCCGCTCAGTACGGCTCAAAAACAACCAGCAGAAGAAAAACGCAGCACTGGTGGCTTCCCAGACAACCACACAAGCAAACAACAGTGGTTTACTGGAGCCTAAATTCAGGACAGTAGAATACAATCTCCCCGTGGTGCCCAAGAGACCGCCGGCATATTACAAATACACAGAAATGACGGAGGAGGAGCTCGACGAGGAGGTGGAGTACGACATGGACGAGGAAGATTACGCCTGGCTGGATCTTATGAACGAGAAACGGAAAAGCGAAGGCGCCACTCATGTGTCGCACAACCTGTTCGAGTTCCTCATGGACCGCTTCGAGAAGGAGTCCTACACAGCCACACAGGGTCAGAGCGATCACCAAACTCTCGTGGACGAAGACGCGGTGTGCTGTATTTGTATGGACGGCGACGGAGCGGACAGCAACGTCATCCTCTTCTGCGATTTGTGCAACATCGCGGTGCATCAGGAGTGCTACGGCGTGCCCTACATCCCAGAAGGACAGTGGCTGTGTCGTCATTGCCTGCAGTGCCCATCCCGCAAGGCCGAATGTGTCTTTTGTCCCAACCGAGGAGGCGCGCTGAAGAGGACCGACGACGACCGCTGGGGGCATGTGGCGTGCGCGATCTGGGTGCCCGAGGTTGGCTTTTCCGATACGACTTTTATTGAGCCCATCGACGGAGTGCGTAATATCCCCCCGGCACGTTGGAAACTCACCTGTTATCTTTGTAAAGAAAAAGGTGTAGGCGCTTGTATACAATGTGACAAAATGAACTGTTACACAGCTTTCCACGTCAGCTGTGCGCAAAAGGCCGGCCTGTTTATGAAAATAGAGCCTTTGAAAGAGGAATCGCCGTCCGGAATGACCACCTTGTCTGTAAAGAAGACGGCCTACTGCTGCGCCCATACGCCCGGCGGGTGCGACAGAAGGGTGCTGAACATCTACGAGGAACCGCACAGGAAAAACGGTGCATTTCAAAAGAGGCCTGAGAAGAGGAAGCCCCGGTCCAAAGTGTGGCACCGGAAGAAGACCAGGAAAGTGGAGCCCGTGCCAGAAGCGGAGCCGGAAACATCGGCCAGCAACGGGCCCAGCATCACCGCTTCAAGGTAAGAAACGGACTACTCTGAGATCATCACATAGGTGAAGAGCATTGATGCAGTCGATTTTTGAGATTCCTTTTGACATTAAAAAAAATAAAAAATTGTCTGACTAAGAGCAAGTGATTTAAAATTGTGAAATAAGAAAAGTACATGTTTTGGAAGAAACTAGGGCTGAAACAGGTTAATTAATTAATTGCAACTAAATATTATGTTATGAATAATAACTATATCCTGAAAGAGGAGGTTTTATTACTCGGAGCAGGAATTACCCCAGAATGAGATGAGATATGTATAAAAGCTGTGTTTTTAAATAAAAAAAAATGAATTTTGTGGAATTGAAGCTGTTCTAAAGCAGCATAACTTAATCTTAATTTCTGTTAAATGTTAAAAATCCATATAAATGAGCCTTTTGCAATGGAAGCAACTAATCGATTAATTAAAAGAATCTTCACTAGAGCAATTGATTACTAAAATATGATTTGGTTGCAGCCCTAGAAGAAAGGTAACTTGGTGGTATCGCTGGTCATTGATGCAGGTTGGTCAGCCCCAGGGCAGTTGTGGCTACAGTACCACCACCGAGTGAATGATTAATCCTTTTTGAGTGTCCAAAATGTATAAATCCAATGCATTATTTCTCGTGAAGAAACTTCCCTAGCTGCACTAGTTTCTTTGTGTAAGTAACATTTTTGACATGCTGTTTGTGTACATTGTTTGCTATGCATTTGTATAATGTGTTACAAAGTGAATACAATGCGAGAGTTTAACACCATAAATTCCTCGTTTTTCCAGTTTGGACACCATCCTGAACCAGGTGTCGGTGCAGAAGAAGCGTCTGTTTGTGGAGCGGGTGCTAAGTTACTGGGTGCTAAAGAGACAGGCGAGAAACAACGTGCCTCTGATCAGACGGCTACAGGCCAACCCTCAGCCACCTAAAACCAAGCAGGTCTGTGCTTTCTACGGTCTTTAGGCAAGGCACTTCACACACATGGCCCGAACGAATGCGGGCGATTGCGTTTATTGCTGGTGAAAGAGATTTTTGGGATGGGATTTTGCCTGTCCGTGTAAATACACCAGAGAAGGCCGGGAAAAGTAGTGTGCTCACGCATTTAATTTGATGAATGCTGAATGGACAAAATGCATTGAAGTCACCGAAGGCCTTGATGACCCCTCATTCATTTAAAACACAGTATCCAATATGTCTAAACTGTGACTATTGTGAATTATAATTAAAGATTTGGATATTTAGTATTTAACTGTAACATATATAGATCCTTATTTTTCTTTTTGTTCGTTGTAAACAGCAATATTGATCTAAAACCACTTGGTAATAGAAACGGGTCCATTGACTGAAAAATGCCACCAAATCAAAGTGGGGATGTGGGCGGGGATAGGGGGTAGGTGGAAATGGAAATTCTCTGAGCACTGCCTCAAATGCAGGACAATACAGGCGAATCTACAGGCAGGAATCAATCAAAAGACTACCGTATTTTCTGCACTATAAGGCGCACTGGATTATAAGGCGCACTGTCAATTAATGGTCTATTTTTGAACTTTTTTCATATATAAGGCGCACCGGACTATAAGGCGCATTAAGTTAAACAAAACAGTCCCAACCTTGTTCAATGGAAACACGTTCTGACACAGTCTGATATGCTAAATCAAACGTTAGTATATTCACAGTAACTCAAAATGGCTCAGGTATAACACGTAAAAAAGCACAGTCTGATACGCTAAACCAAACGTTGGCGTATTCACAGTAACTCAAAATTGTTCAGTTAACACTATAACACGTAAAATAAAACACAATACACTCACTTTTTCAGTTTATTCCGTGTCCACAAATCCTTCAAATTCATTATACACACTGTAATTTTATGGTGAAGCACAGTATTACTCCGCGACGCTCCTGGCTACGGTAACGGCTTTGTAGTTTATCAAAGTCGTGATAAAACATTTTGACGGATTTTTTTGACCAGAATTAATCCATGTATAAGGCGCTTTGTTTTTTTTTTGAGAAAAATAAAGGTTTTTAAGTGCGCCTTATAGTGCGGCAAATACTAATACTTTGAGTGGGGTAATGATGGAAAACCGTTATAACATGATTAAAAGTTGAGTACATGTCCTGGACCTAAGTCTTTTTTCCTTGCAGGAGAGTCGTGCAGAGGCAAACCAAGCCCTAAAGGAGCAGCTAAAAGAGTGGCACCGCCTTCGCCACGACCTCGAGAGAGCCAGACTATTGTTAGAGCTCATCAGAAAGAGGGAGAAACTCAAGAGAGAAGAGGTACCAAGCTGCTTTCATCCAAGCTACGAACAAGTTACAATCTATAATAACAATTAGTTTGAAATGATGTTCTCCCTGTTTGCGGTCAGATGAAATTGCAGCAGTCCGTTCTGGAGATGCAGTTGACCCCATTCAACATCCTGCTGAGAGCGGTGCTCCGGCAGCTCCAGGAAAAGGACCACTACAGTATTTTCGCTCAGCCCGTCAGCGCAAAGGAGGTACCACATCTTGTTACAGTGTTTTTATTTTAAACTGGACTATTCCCAATGTATTTCAAGCTTGAAGTCGTGTCAAAATATGTCTCGATTAGTGTTTTGTTAGCAACTTTTAGTTATATTTTCTATTTCTGTCAATTCTTCTTACATATATTTTCCGCATCTATGTTCATTTCAAGTTAAAAAGCTCTTTGTTTTGTCTCACAAGTTTAGTAGATCTATGAAGTAGTCCACATTTCAGGGTCTGGTTAGCTGTTACATATATTTCCACACAAAGTAGATATGTGAAGTTGTCCTCATTGGTTTTGGATGAGAGCAGAAGATTAGATTACTGAATACATTCTTTTAAAAACTCTTGACAATTTATTTTATCTTGGCAAAAAAGCTGTGTGTTGTGTAGGCCTGTCCTAATCACACAGTGTGCTGAAATGAATAAAAAGCAGTATGAAACACGCTAGTAGTTGGTTAGTGTTCTTAATAAACCATAGATAATGAAAATAACTGATGACAAGTGCACACAATAAAAATGTAGATGTAAAAGTCGATGTAGTAATTATTGTGAAAGGTTTATTGTTGTGCAGTTAAATTACAGACAAGATTTTAATAAAAAATGCATTTGAATTGAATTGAACAAATTTGATTCAATATATGTTAATCTGCCATCTGTGATTTTTATCTCCAACATCAAACTCGAGCTGTTCTTGATCCGAGTCCGTCTCTTCCTCTAAACCTTGTCAAGTTGCTGATCTCTCCACTGTCTTGTAAATTATATCTTAAATCTCTGCCAAATTGAAAGCAAAATCCCGAGATATCTTTTTAATATAACACTTTCTCTCTTGTCCCTGTCAGGTGCCGGACTACCTGGACGTCATCAAGAACCCCATGGACTACTCTACGATGAGGCAGCACATCGACGATCACGTCTACCGAAACCTGGACGAGTTTGAGTCGGACTTTAACCTCATCATTGCAAACTGTCTGACCTACAACGCCAAGGACACGTTCTTCTACAAAGCGGGTCTCCGTATGCAGGACCACGGAGGGGCCATCCTGAGGCGCGCCCGCAGAGAGGTGGAGCGCATCGGCTTCGACTTCCCCAGTGGGATCCACCTGCCTGAGGCCCCCAAACAGGAGGAAGCCACCCCTTTCACCTGGAGCGAGGGTGAGTACGGCTCCACCACTGGTGAATTCAATGAAAAGTTTGTACATTGCCTGTCTTTGCCAAATGGAAGTGGTTTTACTTATTTTTTGGAGTGTTCGTGATGAAAAGGGACGATAGCACAGCGAATAAGTTATTAATGATTTATTTTCACCAAATGTCAAATCTATTGAACACAAATTTTCTATCAAGGGCCTTCTATTATATTACATAATGATGAAGTGTCACTCCAGCTGCTTCTCAAAATGTCTTGACAGCTGACTCTAGTAGATAAATAACTCCTGTCCTCTAGTCTGCACATTGTGCTGAGGTCTCACTACAAAAGGCTTAAAGGACACATATTATACTAAATGGACTACTTTGAGCTTTTGACCATGTCATAACCATGTTGCCACATCAAAAACATACCTTTTGTACAAGCGGTATTTAGCTCCATTCACGGTTGTTTCATTAATCCTGTCATGAGTTTCTTTGGCTCTGCGCCTCAGAAAAAAATGTTAGAGATCTCCTGTGCGCTTTTTAAGTCCATTAATCACAGCCAGACCCTGCCATCAAATTGCGTTAATTAGAAATGCATGCCTACATTAGCATGTTGGGGGAAAGCCAGCTTTTGTTTATTTCCCCATGGTAATTGCTGACAGTAGATGGCGTGCTAACACCAATCCATGGTTTAATGGTGTTCAATGTCTACAATTATTTTAAGGTCTAAAACATAAGATGGCAAAGCAGAGGTGCTCAGGAGTATGTTTAAAGGGCAATAACAAAACAAATAATACATACTGTGTCCTGTAATAGTTTCCATGGCTGTACTTGCAGTGGACCAGTTGTTGACCCCCACTTATCGCCAGCACACCCCTCTGGAGGAGCAGCTGAAGGAGCTTTTGCAAAAGCTGGACCTGAGCCGGGCCATGAAGCAGAGCCCGTCCCGCAGCAAGAGGCTAAAGTTACTGAAGAAGACCATCACGGAGGTCCGCAGCGAGATGGGCCTCAAGAAGCCCCTCCCCCAGACCCCTGCGTCCCAGGACCCCTCCCCGACACCAGCTGAGCCAGAGCTAATACCACTACCTGAACTCCCCGCTGCCGCACAGGAGGAGACGTACATACCTCTGCCAGCGCTACCATCCTCACCCAAGCACTCGCCCCCCAGCCCCGCCCCCAGCTCCACCCCCAGCGTCACAGTCACCAAACCCGACACAGACGAGGAGCCCAGGGAGTCAGACACTTCTACCTCACCACAGCGGGACACTCCCAACGGACACCTCCCCGACGAGCTGCTCATGGACCTGCAGCCCGACCTCTCGCCCCGGGGGAACAGGCGGACCAACATCCTGTTCAGGAAGTCCAAAAGCGTCAGCCCCCACAAGCCCGCCCCGGCAGAAGAGGCCGGGGCGCCGCTGGCCAAAACATTTCTGTCCGTGGTCATCCCTCGCCTCGAGACGCTGCTGTTGCCCAAGAAACGGACGCGCAGCAGCAGCGTCGACGCACACGACGAGGTGCCCAGGAAACGGCCCAGTTCAGGTAAAGTATCTCAAACGTATAGATTATATTTGCATTTTACCGTATTTTAGGAAATACTTAATAAGCACAAGGATTCAGTCAATGTTGGACCAAAAGCTTAAATCAGAAATTGATTATATCCATCATCCAGGCCTAGTTGTGCTAGCTACATGCTGAAGGACTGCGTTTACGCTTCATTTCTTTCTTCCCTTATGAAATAAAAGACTGAAAACAATTTTTTTGTGGATCCCCAGGTCTTACAAACGGTTTTGTGGTGGAAGAGGAAGAGGAGAGCTTGCTACACTCTCGGCCGCTGGAGCCACGCAGACGCTGTGCCTCGGAGTCCAGTCTCTCCTCCGGCGACGTCCTCTGTGGCACCAGGTAAGAACAACACCCCTGTTCATATAGCCGCTCTAGAAAAAAGAAAACATTCAAATCTCCAATTACCTTTCTTGTATTTCAGCACCAACTCCGTGTCCAAGAGTGGGAAGGGTCGGCCGGCAGCTCGCAGAAGCACTGTGGATGATAAAAGCTCAGTCATAAGCTGTGTGGAAAATGGAGAGTTCACCAACTCTGCAAAAGTGTCCACAGGTAAAACATGCTGCGCCTGAGCCCGGATCATTCATGAGACACTTCTGTTTGTGCATGAGTGGCATGGCTCGCTTATACCAACCCTTGCCAAAACTAACATGTATTTGACCCCTAAAGATGTGACACAGACGCTTTGTCAAAATATATTTATTCATCCATCAAAGTATGAGATTTTATCTAGCCAAACTAAATACATGGACACTGCTGGATCTGTGTGGCTGTCTTTGGTGCTATATTGAAACCTGTATTAAAAGTATTTAAACCAAACAACCTTATTGTTCTAAGGGCTCTAAAACCTCATGGCAGCCCTAGGCATTTTGTTCTTTTATGTTTGTCTATTTATATGTACATATGTCTTTGTAAATTATTATTTGTTACTTTGAAACGCGTAAAGACTATCAGACCATGACAATCAAGATGTAAAAATGTTTATTTGACTTTACCCTGTATGCTTGTTGTGTCTGTTGTTGCTACCTAATTAACCAGACTATAGTTGCGTTTCCATTCAAGTTAATTTGCTTTAAATTTTGACAAATTGCATATGAAATTGCTTATAATAAAAAGTACAATCTACTTTTGAGAGTCTGTGATCATAAAGTGTATCAGTTTTACCTCTAGAGCAGATTTCAGAGCCGTTTGTACATCTGCATTCAGCTGCAAAGCTCTTTTCACAATAAACACACTTCTAAACAGAACACAAGAGATTTACTTTTGACAGAGGCGAACCAAAATCTACATTCTACATTTAAAACCACATGTAGAAACGAGTGGGCATCAGGCTTTTGAAACTTTTTGAAACTTCACTCTTTTATTCCATTTCCTGTCTATGCTTTTAAGGAGTCTGAACTTTTCTTTTATGGAAACTCAACTTGGCAGCGTGGCTTTTCCCGTTGTGCGTCTTGTGTTTAACCTGCTGTTGTTGTCCCTGTAGCTGTGTGGAAGCCTTCAGACTCCGCTGCATTTGCGCTGGAGCCTCTTAAACTAGTTTGGGCTAAGTGTAGTGGATATCCCTCGTTCCCCGCGCTGGTGAGTGCCGCCCGGTCGCGTCTGCCTCGTCTTGTGGTAGTGCCTCCGGCTGCTTCCGCTGCATGTGGAGCTGAGTGCATGACTGTGCCTGTGTCAGCCGCTGGGAGCTTGGCGCTGTCGCCGTGGAGATAAGTGTTCATGTGTTGTGATGGTCTTGTGTGTGTGCCTCAGATAATGGAGCCGCGAGCGCGGAGGACGGGCTGTCGCCTCCACGGGCTGGACCTGCCCCGGCCGCCACGGGACGTGCTCAGACTCGGAGAGCAGATGCAGTTCAAGTCCGCAGAGAAACTCTTCCTCGTCCTCTTCTTCGACAGCAGACGCAGCTGGTGAGACCTCCTCTGCTTCAGCCGAAATGGGCAATAAATTAATCGGTTCTACAATGAGAGTATTCAAGGCTTTTCACAAGTATTACATCATTTTGTGGTGTGGTAGGTCACACCACAGCACGTTAAAGAGTAACTAAATGCCAAAAACACTTTTTTTTTTTTTTTTTTTTTTTTTTTTTTTAACACCAATGGGTCTAAAATGGAGAGATATATATGTATATATATAATATTTATTACACACATCCCAGGCCTTATTTTGTCATTTTAGTGCATATTTGTCAAAATCTGACTTTTGGGTCCGAAGCTGTGCCTGCATTGTCCCCTTTGGATTCAATTGTGGCCACTAGATTTGAATTTGCCCCGCCCCCGTGTCTGACATGGGCCGTGAGACCGGAGGGGGCCGGGGAGTGCAACTTTGACTGTCATTGCCTCGGCTGCTACAGCTTTCAGGCCAAACTAAGGCGCCGCCTTGAGCCAGCGACCTGTCCAGGCCCCGCTCAGACCCGCTGCGGGCCACGATGCCTCGTCGGGTCTGGAAAAGAGGGCAAGATCCGAACTCGGGCCGCGCCATGTTTCCTTCTGTCAGCAGCAGCTGTCAATCTCCTGGCTAGAGCCCGCCTCCGCGCCTCCCCCCAAACCTCCGGGCCCTCAAATTTTGCTTTCGGCTGAGGAAGGCGCGGCCACGGGGGTTTCGTTACACTTTAAAAGAGTTCAGTTGCACACAAAACTATGGCATACCCGAGCCTTCTTTTAGCACATTCACAGCAAATTTGCCATGTTTAAAAAAATAAATAAAAATGACCTAATTAAGTGTTAAATAATTATGTAACTTCCCCATCCTAAAGAATATATATGTTTTTTAATTAAAATTGCATTTTTCTTCTGAAGTAAAGCTGTCAAACTGAGTTTTTAAAGTTTTTCAGAAAATTAGGATTTTATCATAGAAAATGTATATATAGTGTTGCATTACCCTGGTGCTCTTCCTGGTCCATAAATGACAGACAAGCTCCTTCTGGTTTTTGTGTCATTGTGTTTTTAAATGCCACACTGCAGGGCACGTTTTCTTTTACAGTCTTAGAGATAAAAGTGTCATTTTAACAATTATATACATATAATAATCTTAATGCCAACACCTTCATTAATTGTCTCTTACACAAGTAACTGTGTTTTTGTTAGAAATGGAAAAAAATCAAACGACTTCATTCAAAGTAGAAAAAGATTCAGTTGCAGTAATCTGGACTCTGTTTTAGAAAAACAAAACGTTTCAACTCTCAGGAGTTATTCTCAGTCTGTGAATAAAGTCTGCAAGGTCCCACCCTGTGGGCAGGGCTTACACAGAAGAGGATATAAAACCTGAGTTCTCAGACTTGTTTCACAGATTGAGAATGACTCTTGGATGAGAGTCAAAATGTTTTGTTTTTCTAAAACAGAGTCCAGATGACTACAACTGAATCTTTTTCTACAATGGAACGCTCCTGGACGAATGGGGGATTACACAGACAACTTCATTCAAAGACATTTTGCGCACCAGTTTGAGAAAATGTCCACAAGCCAAGGTCCTGAACTTCACTGTTCTTTTATCACTTTTATAATATAAACCATAATATACTATAAAATAAATAGTATTATTAAAAGCCTTGTTATGTTCACAATATACCAATTCATTAGATTTTATGTCAAATAGTCTAATGATGGTTTTAAAATGAAATGAAATGTTTTATTGCTCATTTAAAAGTATATTTTAGGTAGAATATAGGGCTGACATAAGATGTGGAGCAGAATTGTGCTTCTTTTTTTTTTCTGATAACATCACACACTGGACTCTGACTTTCCTCTGGACAAAACAATGCAGCGATGTGATCCGCTGATTGGCATTACGTTCAAAAACCTTTCTCATCTTTACGTTCCTCTCACTGCTCTGAAGAGCAGGAAAGTTGAGTGTTGCAAAGTGAACTCAACTTAAGAATAAAAACTGCTGTTTTCATAAGAGGCTGACAGTGACGGCGGTCTCGTGTTTCCGTGGTTCATCTGCACCTCTGCGTTTAGGACCGTCTTAATTCATCTCGTTTCCAGATGAGTATGAGTCGTATTGTAATAAAACATACATCATTTTGCTGCTTAATGTACTCCTGTGTGTTTGGAGGGAGAGGGGGGGTGCGAAGGAAAGACGCAAACTCCCAGTTCATTTTTGACTATTTCTTAAAACCCGCTCATCTCTAACACTGCTCGTACCGGAGTCCGCCTATTAGTGACCTGGGTTTTAGAAAGTAATGTAACGCAAAAAAAATGGACATCACATCAAATACCCGCAATGCAGTATCATAAGGAACAAGTTTATTTCCTGTGGACTCCACTGGTTACTGGATGTAAAATGTGGATGTGCTTTATCATGTCGGTATAGTCACAGATTCTTTTGCATCACAGGTGTCTCACGTGTCTTCTCTCTCTTAGGCAATGGCTTCCTAGATCCAAGATGGCGCCCTTTGGCATCCAGCCATCTCTCGACCGCCTGAAGCTGGTGGAGCCGTGCTCTTCGTTCCACAGAAAAGCCGTGCGGCTCGCGTTCGACCGCGCCATGGACCACCTGAGCCGTGTGTGTGGCAGTCCTACACAGAGCAACAAATAAACCAGCTCTCATAGACTGAAACAACCCTTTTCCCTCCCTTAACACCCACAACTTTCATTTCATTTGCCTTCAGTACTTTCCTTTTCATTTGTTTTCACACAATCGCCGCCAACACGCACAAACACTCACCGGTCATGTTTACCATTTCCCTGTCAACTGGAGCTGGCTTTTTAAAAATTTTTACTACCTTTTTTTTCCCCCTTTTCCTTCCTTTTTCCAAACACTGTAGCTTCTCGACGCAAATCCCTGTTTTGTCCCAAGAGCTATGCAACGACTCGGTTAGCGGGTGAAAACGTTAAAACCCTCCATCGTGTGCTTCGAGTGACTGAAATCTGTTGAATGTGTCAGTTTTGAGTCTGACCTCCTCAAACGTGCTGCAAAGACTGCTGCAACAATCCCACTGCCATTTCCACGGCCCATCGTCGTCCAAGCAGCAGCAATCCTGTACATAACTCCAGCCCCGACACTAATTTATTCCTCTTTTTTTCGTTCGTGTTTTTATTTTGTCGTCGTTTTTTCGGTGGTTCATTGTATTTTTATACATTGAACGGGAGAAGTGGCTGCTTATGTTGGTGCTATCTCTGCAAAGAGACAAACTGAAGCCTCGTTTACGCCAAGCATTACGGTACGGTTCAGTGCAAGGTGACATTACGGTAAAGGCAGACTTCACTGTGAGAGAGATGAAATAATCATATCAGATTCATGGGTCTGTATTTTTAACCAATTTTTAAAAAAGTGATGAATTGTTTTGTGGTTGATGTTTGTATGCGCTGTATGGACCCTTTTGCTGCAATAAATTGTACAGGAAAAACAGTAGAGCTACTTAACGACAAAGTTCAATATTTTGTAAATGGGGTTTTACGAGAACAATTTATTATTCTATAAAGTGTAATTGTGTTATATACGATAGAAGTATATTTGGGGGGTTAAAAAAAATAAAAGCATTTCACTTATTGTTGCATATGACTGTTAATTTAAGAAGGAAAAAAAAGGGCCTTAATGATAAAATGATAACGTCTTTTTCTTTCAGTTGTACTCCTTATATAACTTGTGTATTTTTCTAGTTTGATGTTTTTCGTTCTCGACCAAGCTGTTGTGTAGCTCCATCATTGTACTGTCTTCTTGATACCATGTAAAGGCTTAAGGGTTGCCAAATATTTAGGACATTTGCCTCTTTTGCCATGGAAAACCGCAGCGATCACACCGAACTGAACCGTACCGTACCATTTTGGGTAAACCTCGGTCTAAACTAACCTGCATACTGTTTTTATCCACCTCTTTTTTTTTTTTTTTTTTTTTTTTTTTTTTTACGGTTTTGTAACTTATTGGCTTCAAGTTCTCTTTGGCATTAATTTTGTTTTTGTTGTGTGAACGCGACATTATTTTTTTTACTGAATGTTTTTACTAGGACGTCACATCACTCATGCATTCTTTCATTCATTTTCTTTTGTACATATTTATATAAAGTCTATATAGAAGTTTTAAAATGCCTGAAGTGCATAATTCATTCGAAACCAAAAAATCTGCTGCCCACAAGTTTTCCACTAATATGTTATTTATTTTATACTTTTTTTGTTTTTGTTTTTAAAGAAGTGTTCAGCCTTTCTTTTGTGAGCGTGTACTAGTGTGCTGTGATGAGTTCAAGTGTCTCTGTAAAAAAAAAAAAAAAAAGGAAAAAAAACAAGAAACGCCATCTTTTACTTCACACGAACGATGGACAGGAGAAAACGTGCCTGAACTAATTTATTGTAAAGAAGAAATTGTTTATGCATCACTTTATAGAGTATTGTAAAAGAAAATAACTTCGGGCACAGACGACAGGGGGCGCTCTCGTCAAGGCGGCTCCCTGTCTCCTCCTATTGTTTTTGTGAGGCTCTTATGTCTGTTTGTTTTTATTTCAAATGGATAGCATTAATCTGAGCGGTGCGGTGGTAGTGTTTTGGTGTTTTCTTTTGGTGAGGTAGAGTCTGAATGACGTCGTGTGTAAATACATTTGGTACTTTAGCTGATTCTCTGGGAAAAAGACCACAGTATAGCCAACAGACGCTGGGATTTTTTATACTAAAACACTGAGAAATTAAAATATGTTATTGAATCACTAACGCCTGTCTTGTTTTCTTGTCAGTGTTTGTGAGAGATTGTCGGGTTGACACGGGGCCGAATCAAGTTAAAGTGCATATGATTTTTTTGTTGTTTTTTTCAAACTTATAAAACACAAAACATAGACTCCGACCAGAGCGCGAAAGACAAAATAAGAACACAAATAGCACACATTAAACTCGCCACACATTAGACAACAAATATTGGTCCAACTTGGCCCAAAGTCTGTTCAATTGTCGAGTTCTAAATTGAGTCCAAATGTTATTTTCCATATGTCCATATGTCCATTATAATGTCCATCCAGTCCTTGATTGTAGGTGCAGGTTTTTTTGTGTGTGATGGCCCTTTCCTGCCACCAAAAGTATGCTCCAAAGATATCCATTTATTGTGTCCATGGCAGGAGTTTTAAGACCCAAATACATAGTTCTGATATGTATATGACAGTTGTTGTTTTTTTCTGAATATTACAAATATAATACTACGTCTTAAACGTAAGAAATGGTTTTACACCAGTCATGTGGCAGTTTTTGAAGGACAGTTTATTTGTTATTTATTAGTTTGAAACATGGCCAAAAAAATTGTGTGTTTACATGCACTGGAGAAATCTGATTTTACATAACACCTGTGACACGTGATAATTAAACAATGGGATTTTAGAGATGATGTTATATTTTGTAATATAAATACAATTAATTTTAAAATGACTAATTCCATTTTTAATTTGCATTTTCCCCACTTAAGTGCGTGTCGCCCGGTGGTCGAGGCACAGCTCACATATGCCAGGGTCCAAGTACAGCCGGTCGCAGTGTCATGAGTTCAATTCCTGATTCTGACAATTTACTGCATGTCCTCCCTTCTCTCCTCCCCCATTTCACACTACTTTCCTGTCATTAAAGCTTACGGGCACAAAATCTTTAAAAAGAAAATGTATGTGCAGGGTAGGAACATGTTTTCTCCCATTAAAACATTAAGACGTCACATTTTTAAAGCCTACTGTAACGGTTATGGAATGACCTTTTATTAATGGCTCATCCGACATCCATGTCCAACCAGAAAGAAACAACTTCATAGCAAAAGAAAATTTAATGCTGTCAACAGGGTATAAGTTGAGAGTGAAGACGCTACTCGCTTTTTCAGTTCATCTGAAGGGAGAACTGGAGTCACTGCCTTATACAGTATCTGTGTGAAGGAGAGGAAAGAGGTGATGAACTGAAGAAACTACTTGGATGAGTGGCAAAATGTCTTCGCTCTAAATTGACAGAATTCAACTTTCCTTTGTCAGGGTTCCTACCTGGATGACTGAGTGACAACACAGAAATTATCTAAACTTCGTCAAACAATCCATTAACAATCCATCGCAGTCAATAGATTATGAGATTTATATGACCGTGTTTCCCAACCCGAGGTATGCATTACAAAAAACCTCTTGAGACCGCTTGCATTTACCCGGTAATATTTGGGCCGTTTGTAGACGTAGAAAGAAGATGAAACGTAACAGAATTTAAATATAAAATGCACTTTGTTGGCTGTAATCTGTTATAGACAATCCTACTTAATAAAGAACCACCGTTGCACAAATTAGGAGGTTTTTTTGGAGTGCGAGAGGAAGTTTAGGCTTGGAACCATTAACCAGCTCCAGTAGAGGGAGCTATTTTTCTACTTTTCAAAACATTTCTCTGGAACAAACTTGGACTAAAGTTAAAATTCTCTGCTCTCCCCTAGGCCTAATTTACTGTCCACCATCTTTGTGTGGGTTCTGTTGTGCCCATGGTCCAATTAGCAGGAATATTTTGAGCATCCCGATGTCAGTCACACTGCCTCTCTCAGGAGGTGAAATATCTTTGAAGTTTCATAATTATATAAAACCGTGTCCATCTCATTAACATTAACACAACCATGTAATGAAAGCATCTTGAGTGGAATCTGTAATCTGTTTGCATTATATTCTATAATTATATTTTAGTGTAATCAACAGCCATTGTAGGTTGTTGTTGTTGTTGTTGTTGTCATCAATCGGGATCAAATCGGGGGCCAAATGCAGACTAGACCATATTTTGTTGGCCCACATGCTGGCTGGTGAATGGGCAAATTGCCAATTTACTGCAAGTTTAGAATTTTTTTTTTTTCAATATATTTAAAGCCCAACTATTAAACCATTTCAAAGCCTAAATAAAGGTCTAGTTTAATGCCCCCCATTTTAAACACCCCTGGCTTATAGTATGCACATTTTTTTGTACTGTTTCTTTTATTGGAGACGATGATGAAAAAGTTGCAAATGCTTTCTGTTAAATGGAAAAATAATTGATTGCCTTATTATGTCACCGCTAAAACCTAAATCAGACCTTTACAGAATTTATACAGGAGTAAACCGTTATTGGCTAAATAGTCACGACTGATAAATTACACGAGAAAAACCCAATGGTTTCATAATGATAAAAAATGAAGACTGTTGCCGTCATAATTAACAATTTACAAGAAAATATTGTATCTTTTCAACATGGCGCCGCATGCCATGGACTGCAAGGCAACACAGGATTAATGATACAATGTCTGCCAAATAAAGTACACCAAATATTGTTGGGTCAAACCTCCAGCATCAACTGAGAGACAAAAACAAACCTTTTCTATGTTGCTCTGCTCAGGGTTTAGGAGACCTGTCCCGTGTCCAGATTGTTATGGAGGTACAGGATTTGGGTGGCATTTCTGGGCAGCACTGGAGGATTTGAGCCTGGATTAGTCCTGTGGCACTGAAAGAGCACAATGTCTCATCTGAGGAGGATTTGAGCTAATAAACAGCACCTCTCACTCTTCCCCCCTCACCCTTTCCCTCCGGCTGCAGGACAGATTCATTTTGGAGATGAGTCTGGGTAAAAGAATGGAAGGCAACAAAAAACAAATATAGCCTACAACTGAAGCGACTGTCAGGATAGGCAGGAAGCAGTCAATTAAGACGTGCATGCCAGCTCAAAGTGCAATTTTGTACATTCTTCATCAAGAGAATACAAATTAAATAAATATATTATATTTAATATATATTTATTTATATATTTTCCCATGTAATAATACAAAAATATGTGTGGTCCCTTGGTTGTGAATACACATTTGTGGTTTCTTTCTTGAGAAAATGAAAGGCATAAAGGATAGAGCAGATAGGCCCTACACACTGCTTACTATAGTATATTGTCAATTCTTACAGAAAGTTGTTTTAATGATGGTAATGTCCAAAATGCTCCATAATGTTCTAAAGAACTGAAATATATAAATGAATCAGAATCAGAAAGGGTTTATTGCCATTGTCAATGAACAAAATTCACCAAAATACGAACTTGTCTCGGCATTAAGGTGCAACATAAAACATTGATCAATAATAAAAACAACATATATTCAATCCAAAGGGCATGCATTAAGAGACAATTTAAAATGACTATAGTATAAAATAAAAATAGGCATTTACTATGTACACAAGAGTTACAGTTAAATTTACAGATGTAGTGCAGAAAGTGACAGTGCAGTGAGTGATTGAATAGTTGCAATTAAAGTGGCAGATGTTTAAGAAGTGTTCATGAGTCCAACGGCAGAGGGAAAGAAACTATTCTTGTGGCGGGAGGTTCTGGTCCGGATGGACCGTAGCCTCCTTGCCTGGGGGAGTGGTTCAAATAGACCATGTCCAGGGTGAGAAGGGTCAGCTGTGATCCGACCTGCTCGTTCCAGAGCCCTGGAGACGTACAGGTCCTGCAGAGATGGAAGTCTGCAGCCGATCACCTTCTCAGCAGAACGCACACATGCGCTGTAGTCTCTGTTTGTCCCTGGCTGTGGCTCCAGCGTACCACACGGTGATGAAGGAGAAGAGGATGTAAACTGCACCATCATCTGCACTGGCAGCTTGGCTTTCCTCAGCTGCCGCAGGAAGTAATATATATGAAATATATATAGTTCTAAAGAACTGAAAAATTTTATTCAAAAACGATTCATTTTCACCTTATTTTGTATCCTTAAATCATTCCAAGCATCCCTGGTAAGTGCACGCATACCCCTGATTGGAAACACCGATTTGGAGTATAGTGAATACTTGTAATCTTAGATTACACTTAAATATATCTCAGCTTAATTGAGCTAATTTGGTAAGGTATTTGGACTTTGGTATCAAGGAGCCGTGAATAGTTTTATAACTTTTCAGTGTTGGCGTGATTCTTATTTGCTGCTGTGTGTTTTTGTGAGCAGAACAGATGGTTACTGTCTGACACATAAATGCTTTTGTAACCTGCACCCCTAAACTCCTGGACCCTGGTGCCCTGGGTCAGGCAGGGTCAGGGAGCGTCTGATGAACGATACAGTCCATCGCCCCCTGTGTTCTCATCCTCCAGCTCAGAGTGACACAGAGCAGAGCAGGGAAGTCTATTAAAGTTTGGATCAGAACTCTTTTGTTTGAATCTTTTCTTTTCATTAATTTCTGGTCACGTACGTCATTGGCAAGCTATTAGTGAGAATGGAGGTTTTTTTAAGTAAAGTCAAAATGTTTCTTTGTAATGAAACCAGTTAATAGAGCACACAATACTTCAAATGGAAAAAAGGGGTTCATTATCTCTGTTCAAAAACTCCAAACTTCAAAATTAGGCTGTGTCAATGTGTTATTCTGGTGTTACACTGGCTTACGCCCCAGAACAGCACAGACAAGATTGCCGTATTACAGCGCTGCTAGCACTTGAACTACAAAACATTCACAACTTACAAAAAATGGTAGTGGCACCTCTGCAAGACATCAAAAAGCAAAATACATTCCACTGTTAACTTCATTACATCGACTGAATAAACAATATCTAATCAAAGTCAAGTATTAACTAATGAGGCCTTAACAGATCTTTTAGATTAAACCGTCTTGACCATCTTTCTGCAACAGTAAGAACATTTCTGTTATTTTTTGGACGCTTACTTTTGGGAATACAGTGCCCACAATAAAAAAGGTATTACATAAACACATTAGTGAAATACACGGCCTGTTGCCACAGAAAAAAGGGGCACACGCTCTAATATTTCACAGGACCGCCTTTAGCTTTAATACAGCACACATTTTCAATCAGCTAATTTAATTCTAGTGTTGCATTAGTTCTCACACAGATCTTGTTTTGATGATGTGAGGGCGTGACCGCTGCACAAAGCCTTCTCCAGCTCGTCCCAAACACACTCACTGGGGTTCAGATCTGTAGATTAGTTTCTGCTTCTCCTTAGATGTTTTCTCTGCATGAGGCCAATGATTTGACCCTTCTTAAACACACTGACATCCTTTCCATGACCACAGGATTTGTCTTTCCACATCATTGTTTCAGAAATGAGAAGCCACTCACTGCATCAGTTGGGTTTAAATACTATACCTACTGTATTTGGTTGGTTTAACACATCGGTGTAATCCCTCATTCGTCCAGGAGTGTTCCATTGTAGAAAAAGATTCGGTTGTAGTCATCTGGGCTCTGTTTTAGAAAAACGATACGTTTCGACTCTCATCCAAGAGGCATTGAGAATGACTGCTTGTGAGGGTAATATTGCAGAGTGAGTACTTAGTAATAAGTTAACAATAGTGAGTGCTCCTTGAAGGCTTTTCAAGTGACGTCCAAAGACACAAGACAGACTAATGCTTCAGTCTTTTATTGTAATTGCATAAACATTATATGCAAAATATTTCAATGCGTAACGTACTTTCCAATCAATAGTTCAAGACCATGTGACCAAGTTGAGTCTGTAATTTACAAAGTAAACTTTAAAATTTCCAACCCCACTCCAGTCTTCATCTTTCACTCGCCTTCACTGAGAGATGGAAGACAACAAAACAACATGGTTGACACTTTCCTCGGACCAAAACTCTCCTTAAACTTATCGACTTTTCTTATCCTGTCTGCAGCAGTGGCACCACAACAAACTATCTGCAGCATCTCCCTCGCGTTGACATTTAAACAACAAAATGCCGTCAGCCAATCGCAGCGCAGCGCTTCAAATCCGACTGCCTTTTTTTTTTGGACAGGGTTCATTTTCTCCTGTCACCACGGAGACCAGGTAGAGAGGGATTATGGGATACGGGGAGACATTGAGATTGATGATGTCGCTCGGTCACCGCTGATGTGACGGGAACTGTCACCATAGAAACAGTGTCCATCATTGCTATAGAGACGGGCAGCGCTTTTTACACCTGGAGAAAAACATGACTCAAATCAAAAAAGTGTAAAACAGTAAATTCGTTTTTTCAACCAGTTTTTGGCTTTAAAAAACCTAATCATCAGCACGCCGTTTTAGACTAAAACACATATTTCCAAATTACACAAAAATGTGCACAGTTTAGTAGCAAAAGAAGTTGATTGAGTTACTCCAGGAACAACTGTAGCAATATTTAAAGTGCGTATGATTTACTCATTTTGACTTTATTTGGTATATTTGTACCTGTTGTAAATATAAATGATAGTTTTGCACCAAACAATCAGGTATTTGTGGAGAAAAGTCGAAAAAATCTGTAGAAAATTGACAGGAAATGCATAATTGACACAAAAGAAACAACTTTTTTTTTTACATTCTAAACATAATTCAACAAAATAAAGGCGCTCTTATATATTCATTCATTGTTAGGTCATTTAAGAGGAATTATAAACCTTAAAAATTAGCTATTCTGGGATACATTTTTAAAATAATTTTTAGCCAAATTTCAAATGTATAAAACTTAACTGCATTTTAGTTCAGTTAGTGGTCCAAAGTGTCATCGACACTTTAAGACCTGGTTTAACTCAACTTTAGACCTGGAATCTATTGGTACTTTAAAGTATGTATTAAAATGATGGGTCTGAAAACAGCACAAACCCAACATACAAACAGAAGAAAGACAAGAGATCAAATGTGTTGCTCTGGAGGAGTGCGATCAGAGAGAGAAGGTTCCAGTTACATCGCTGGTGCACACTCGCTCCGAACGTCCTGAAGTCTCTCTGTCGGCCTCCTCCTTTTTATTAGAATAAAAAGGAACGCCCGAGGTACACGACCAACTGCCGCCTCTAAAGGGTAGGGGGAACAAACAGCGACAGTGGACAGTGCAAAATAACCTTTAGCTATGTTAAACTTTGTGTCGCCAGCAAGCCGTCTGGTGGCAGTTCCCTGTCTTCCTCGCTGGTTCTTAGTTTTAGAGTTCCAGACGGCTTAGAGAAACTCCTGCAAAACCGTCTCATGAGTAGTTTATTAAGCACACAAGCAATGCAAATGTTAAACACATAAAAGAGAGCTCAAATATTTACAATTATTCCAACATAAAATAATTAACAATTTGACGATTAACAATTTGTTGCCTTTTCTTTCAAATACCCCTAGTCAGGATGTTTTTGTTGTCTCGATTTCTTATCACCATAAACTAAAAAATAGGCCTGGTTGAGACAAGATCAACTACTGCTTCTAATACTAGCCTTTCTAACTACTTTGGACACATTTTTCTTGCAGTACTTTACCTGGAATATGTATGAATACCTCTTGCCCATTGGAGACAAGACTCAAACCACAAAGCCTCCAGCTCTCGCTTCACACACGTAAAGGATAATGTGATGACAGTGCCTTTTCACCGTGCACTCCCTTCACTGCTCTGCTGCGGCCCGTCCGTAAGCTGGGGGGCAAGTGGTTCATCGTCCAATCGTCTCATAATGACCCAAGGGAAATACAATCACATGTGAGCGTTTTCATTTGGACCTCTGAGGCCACCATCCATCACCACCTCTTTATAAAGAAATCTTCCTTCCTGGAATATGAACGATACAGCTGTCGTAATTGCACTATATATGATGATGATGATGGTGACTATATATATATATATATTCCAACCCATCAACCCATTCCCAGTGATAGGCGAATGGGTTGATTAAAAAACTCACACTTCAAACTTGAAATAAATTATTTGTCAAATGTCATGTATTTTTTGCCATGTATTTAGTAGAAATGCTATATCGTGCTTTGCTTGTTACATAAGAATGACAGTATTTCTTTCAATAAATACTAACACTTGAGTAATTATTTGTACCTGGGTTTTTACGTTAAAACCTCAATAAAGTGTTGCTCAATACGCAAAGTGCTGTGTATTTCATAAAGAATAAGTTCATTCAACTAGAAGAGAAAAGTTGAATAAAACTGTCAAATACAGAGGGCTCGAAAGGTACTTTGACCACATCTAGTTGAAGCAGTTATTTAACAATACAACTACACAAAGGGACCTCAAAATGCAGACTCTCATTGAAACAACTTTGATAACTTGTGTGTGCTCGACTGTTTGACCATGCCTTTCACGTAACGTTCATTCACAAAACTCTTGAGTAGAATTTCCCGCTGCCCCCATTTGATCGTCACTCCTCGTGGTGCCGTGCATTTCGTCGAGCTGTACTGCCAAGCTTGTCTTGTTAGCGGTCATTAGCGTTCGCAGATTGGCTGAACACGGAGCAGGGGGGCAGCAGAAGGTAATTGGCGCAGCCGTGACCACACAGGTGCCCCACTCGCTCCCCCATCCCATCATTAGATAATTACTGCTTTGTCAATCAAGGACTAACCGCCTTCGCTTTCCGCCCGCTGCGCACAGCACTTACAGAATGGGAGAGCGTTTTGGAGAAGGACTGGAATTTCCGGGCGCCAAAGTCATTATTGCTACAATTAGCCCAGCAGTGAAGGTAATGATATGGAGGATTGTGGCGGGCAGGACAGCCAAAATGTCATTACGGCAACTTGAACGTTTCTGCACTCTGGACATGTGACCTAAATGTAAGTCAGTGGTGCTTAATGTTTCTCAAGGTCACAAATGACCTCCAAACTGCACAGTCCTGTATTCGTAAGATGTTCATGGGTTGCAGCTTCCCGTTATCGGCAACTTTTTGAAGACATTTCACCTTTCAGAGAGGATATTTTGTTTTCAATTGTTATCCTTTATAAGCACTATATAACGGATAGTGCTTTTAACTGTAAGGACTGTAAGCGTTTAGTCACTTAGTCGAGCAGAGGTCGTTTTATTAGTTGACTAATTATTTTATTGGGATTATAAAGATGTATATGATCTGCAGCGGAAATAAGTAGACACAGTGTGAGATAGCTAGAGTTTTTGGAGTAGCTGACCCACTTATTCTGCCTTTTTTCATGTGAATGTGCAGTTTCTCAGAACTTTATTGCATGCAAAATGATTATCGACGGAATCTACGTTATATCATGACCATTTGTCAGCATTCTGGGTCAGATTATGGAAATTCTTAATAGTTTTGAGAGCACTTCTAGCATTACGTCTTGCTCCCTTTTAGTCGATTGATCAACACAAAGGGCATATCTTTAGTCGACCAAGAACATCTTTTGACCCTACTACCTTCAAGAGTAGGCCAGCTACGAGTCAAGACATTAAAGGATTAAAGGATTCTTGAGAATTGAAGTGCGACACCTTAATCTTAATTCCGAGTTTATATACATTTTGAAAATGTACTTGATTTGGACAAGGCCTGTAATCCAATGGCCATAGAAACTTATAGTGAGTGGAAATGAAGTCTGGTGGCCTCTGAAGAACCATCATACTCTGTGGGATCTGCAGAAAATGTGGCCTATTTGAGATAGAGTGAATGAAGAAAATAATGATGGTTTAGCTCTTGGCCTTGTAAACCTGTCTCAAAACATAATCAACAAACATATGTTTATGACTTTACCTTGCTGTTTTACGTCCCAAGGTCTGGTCCCCTGCTCTCAATCTGAATTTATCCACCAATCGTTGCTCATTTGCGACATGTTGTTTGTCATTTTATCACTGATTCAGCTTCTTTACATTCTTGTGCTTACTTTGCAGTTTGTAACCTAGTATTAGACATATTGTGCCGTGTCAGTAGCCAGTCACTTCAGGCCTAATTAAAGGTGTGCGATATGCTAATGAGGCAAGAGGCAAGCACAGAGGCTGCATGTTTGTGTGAATGTGTAGCTGCAGCATAAAGGATCAATGGTGTTTGTAATTGGGCCAATACAGCATAACCTTGGCTTCAGAGTTCAGATCAGGAAGTTTGTGCAAGTTTAAACCTCTCGATCAGACACAACAATTCAAGACAAATGTATTTGTAGTACGGAGCAGGTAACCCTCAAAACAGCAGATACAAATAAAACATGTTTTATACTACTACTACTACTACTACTACTACTGCTAATGATAATGATAATAATAATAATGACGGATGAAAAAGTCATACCAAAGTATATTTAGAAAAATCCCTGAGCAAGTAACTTGAACATAGCACATGATTCAGTAGATACTCACGACTTGTTATTGCTGTAACTGGTCTGGACCCATGGTCAGAGACTCACTGTTGTTCCCAAAGATTTCTGTCATCGAGACAAAAGTTTTAGCAGTGAATGTTTTGCCACTCATCCAATAGCTTCTTCAGTTCCTCTGACAGGAATGTGGTAAATCACTGCCTTAAATACTGTATCTGTCTGAAGGGAGGAGCTAACTGCACTGTTGTAAGGCTCATCAGAGTGTGCTAATACGAGTTCGATGACCCATTAGAGGCATGAACGATAAAGAGACTTAACAAACAACATTCACTCTATCTAGAGGTGTGCATTGGCTCTAATCTGACGATACGATACGTGTCACAATTCACATGTCACAATATGATATTTTTCAGTTTTGATGAGTGATTAAATGTGAATGGTTCTCAGTGAAAGTATTGATACAGAATTGTTGTGTGAAAGTATTGATGCTGAACGATTCTCAATGAAAGTATTGAAACAGTGAAAGTATTGATACTTTGGTAACACAGGGAACATCTTGTTTCCAAAATGTTTTTTTTCTTCAGATTGAACGATTTTTTTCCCAGCTCCCCTGCTGTAAAAACCTTGGTGTGCTGGTCTCAGTGTAGTTAGTGCTTTTCTTCAGACAGTGTTGCGTTTCAACGCCCTACGTCATGTTTGACAGGGTACAAATTTGCAGAATTTCTGAAGAAGCCACTAGGACTGAAGAAGCCACTAGGATGAGCAGTGAAATGTTTTCACTCTCAAAAAACGTTGTCCAGTTGACAGAATTCAATTTGGACGACTGAGGGATCACAGCACCAATTTAGACAAAAATATCAAACCGCCGAGCAATTTCTGGATCTAATTATGAAACTGTTTTATCGATTCCAAATTCTGGAATAAAGACCCTGATACTACAGTAGATGCAGATGAATACAGTATTTCCCAAAATGAATGGCAATTTCGATTTTTTGGGGGGGGTTTCTTGTCGCTTCCATATCTGGGTAACTTTTAGAGCTGCATTTGATCATGGTGCTACACCATGTTATACTGTCTTGTGTTAATATGTCAGTCTCTATCATCTAAAGGCTCCTTTAGTTGGCCCAAAGTTCTATTTATCCTCTACGCAATAGTCATGCCTACTCTGAAAGCTGAACATGTTTTGACTGTGTAGTTTTGAACATAGAAACATAGGTTTTCTTCTCTATTGTAAATGTGTATGTGTGAAAATTCAACATGTTGATTTGTGATTGGCTGATTTTTGAGCATTTAAGGACACTTGTTCCTCTATCATACCTGTAATGCCTTGATGAAGACCACCACGGTCAAAACGCGTTCAAAATAAAGGACTTTTACCAGTCAGCAAATTCTCAAAGACCCCGATACGTTGCTATGTTACGTCTTGGGATGTATGCATGGTGCCAAGGGGTTTGTGAGAGCTAGATACTAGTTCGACAGGTTTAAATACCTCAAGGTGATAACTTATGTGTTCATAAAAAGATGGAAGAACTATTTAACATTTAGCACAAAGCATCTTTATGGGAATTCTAAAATATTTTTGTCAAACCATTTATAAGGTCATCCTCCAATAATCCTACTTTTCTTGCCCTTTCCTTCCTCTGGCACCTCTGGGTGTCACTGGCCCTGTCACTGGCCAGTGACTGGCCCTATCCCTCGCCTATCACTGCGAATGGGTTAACCTTTGTGTCCCTGTGGTGTGGCGGGGTCCTGCACCTCAGATTAGCCACTGACGCATTTATCACTGGATGACAAATGAGCTGTCCCTCCACGCGCCTGATTACTTGACCTTTATTTGTTTGGGACGTGGAGCATGGGTGGCCTCTTGATGTCCTTTAACAATATGGGACAGGCCCCATGCAGTATGCACCAATGGCAAGGACAGAAATGGTCACAAATTAAAGGGGGGCATATTAAGATTGGCTGCCACCGCAAACGAGGTAATAGAAAATCTCGTTTTGACACATCAAGCGCGATCAGGGGCACAAGGGTTGATGGGTAGTGGCCATTAAAAAGCGACAGGGAAAGTGTGTGGTGATTGGACAAAAATGGACATCATTACAGAAGCTGCGGTGGTTTTATCAACCACAAGATTGTCATTTATCGCCCATGTTGGTTCCTGCGGCGTTTTACCCACACCATGCTGATTATTCATTAAGGGCCGTTTCCGTGTCGGTGGGCTGCAAAGGAACTATGTCTGCGCCTCCTATTTCAGCAATAGAGTTTCTGAAAATAGGCTTTGCTTTTGTGGCTATAAATACGCGCTAAATATTGGAATAAATTAGAATCTATTCTTCTATAATATTTTTCCTGGTCCAGCAATCACATCATATTGATTTTGTTTGTAACGCAATATGCTACTGGTGTGAATGATTTAAAGGTGCACAAGTTTTCTGGTGGAGGGTCCGAAAATACATTTGCATAAAATATAGCCATGTCTATGGAGACAAGCAAGTGACACAAAAATATTTGTTTTGTTTTGTTTCCCGGTAAGAAAACATTTTTATAATTATGGAGGACCCTGAGAGCCACATTATATGGAGAAAAGCTTTAATTAAAGGTGTCTTTAAAAGATGATTTAATGCATAGCCTAATTAAATGCTTCTATTAAAAGTATTTTTAAAAGACAGTTTTCTACATGATATGGTAAAAACTTTCATTAAAGCAAAATTTAAAAACATGATTTGGAGAATATTTAGTATGAAAAGCTTTATTTAAAAAAATTTGAAAACGAATATTTAATCAATCATTTTAACAAACACTGTTTGCATTTTAAAAGAGTTTTAAAAAGTAAGTGGATTTAGTAAAACAATTATTTAATGCATTTACAAATAGCTTTTTCCCAAACTCCGGCCATACTCGATGTTTATTCATTTTATTTTATTTCTCTTGTAAAGACAAGCAATTTGTTAATTTATTTGTATTCTTTTAGACTTTTAATAGAAAGCTGTATCCCATGACGTGACACTCAGGGTCCTCCAGATACAATCACTGTGACAGAAGGAAGTTAAATAATAGTCCACTTGTACTACATTTTTTCCAGAGGACAGATTTATAGCAGTTCTAGCATAGGTCAAAACAAGACCCACTGGTGTGCCGTTTGCATCTAAATTCTAAACAGTTTTATCCTCAACAAAGCAGTTGGTGTGACACCCAAACGTCCACCTTTGGTCTTTGAAAGTTGTTTTCCGCAACGCACATATAAACTCACCGCAGTGAAAAATTAAGATGAAATGCATCAAGAAGGTGAGGAATAAGTTTGGCCCACAGCATACAGTATACAAGCCTCAAATGCAGGACAATAATGGATTATTCAAACATGCATGAATCAATCAAAATTCCAATTTAGCCTGGAAGCAAGCTAATTATGACGGTAAGAACCAACGCAACTCCAATATAAAAGCTCTTACAACTATCAATCTCTCAATATTCGCTCCCCTTGGAGCGGATATTGATGATTGGAATTTTTTCCACTGAACCACACGGTTGTTTTGAATTGTTTTTTATTGTTACAATCACACAACCCAAAATAAACGTAGTGGATGAAATGTCTTGCATAATGACAATGACACAAAAAGGATGAAAATGATATAAACTAAGTGACACTACTCCCATCTCACTGCCATTGTTCAATATTTATCTTTCACTTGTTAGAGCTTTTGATTTGTCTTGTCAAACTCCAATGGCTTCTCAATATCTTCTATTAAGTTACAATTCGCATCGTCAAATCCAACTTTCCCATTTATCTGCCCTTATACCTGAGCCTCCATCTCATGTTTTACGTCTGGTCAGGTCTTGGTCAGGTCTTGGTCCCTGCGAGGTCCTGAGAGGTCCCCCCGGTCCAGAGCTTCAGATGAGGGGAGCAGCAGGGTGTGAAATGGGCCAGTGATTGCTCCAAACCGAGGTCCACAGCCCATTCGGCGTCTGTCAGCTCCTAACAGTAGAAAGAGAGAGATTAGACGAGCCACAGCACCTCGGGAAGTAGTTCTATGAAACCCAAACTCTGGACATATGAAGAGGAGAAGGTAACTCTTTCCCCTCTTTTTTTAATTTAGGTTTGCATAGAAGAATATTGGGAACTGACTGACGTAGCCAATTTAGGGTGAAGTGGTTTGTCCGTCAACACTTCAAAAATACAGTGATGTTCAAACCACCAATCCGTTCTGTTGGACGTTAACCATTACACCACTGTCACCCATTAGTCATTTATTCATATGCTGTATCAGTGGTTCTCAAACATTTCACACAAAGTACTACCTACGGACCTCTTTTGTCATTTGCCATTTGTGAATTAGGGCTAAACCAGGTCTAAAACGCCTGAGATCGTTTCTGCTCAAAATATTAAAGGCACTGTACTTTTTTTGATATGCAAAAAACAGAACTAGTTCATTTGAAACTGTTTGCAGCTGTCCACATACAGTATCGCTCATTCACCGAAGGAATTCTGAGCATCCTAAAATTCACAGCAATGAGTTTGTAAGCTAACATTAGCATGCTAACAGTGCACTTCTTCCTTTCCGTACAATAAAACGCTCAATATTGAGATGCGGGGAAAGTTCTTGTGGTCTCATTTTCACCTGAACAGATGCTATTCCAAAATATATGTACTAGAAAAAACAGATTTACTTTATTACATAAAAAAAAAAAAAAAAATCAGGTGCAGGTTCTTAAAGTCACAAAAAAGATTGTGTGTTTTCAGCATCCAACCAATAGCCTGTGCACGCAGGTTTAATGAGCGAGCACAACCTTTGTAGAAATCTCCCATCTGAAGTCTAACTCTGAATTAAGGAAACACTTGCACTGCAGAGAAGAATCTACCACAGATTGATGAGGACCACCACTGCAGGTCATTTAAAAAGTATCACCTAGTTTTCATGTTTTATATTTAATTAGCCACGGTATTTGAATACTTTTAGTGTCACTACTTTTTCCATTTGTCGGTAATGTAGGCTACAAAGACAAATGTTTCTTTATTTAAGATGAACTCTATTTTTTTTTTAGCTTGTGATTTCAGGGTAACCATTTTCTGTAGTTGTAATTGTAACCATGCTGAAGATTACTTGGGTTACTTGCGCAATTACCATTTAACACAGTTAATATGCTTGTTTAGTATTTACAGTACTTTGTCAGAATCGGAATTCTAGTAAATTCCAATAAAAACATATACAAAAAAAAACAACTAGTCACATGACATATCCAGACAGTGAGACAGTACTTTTATTCCTGAATATTTAATGGGGTAAACTCGTTAGACACATGGCCTTATGGGATTTTAGAGAAGAGTTTGTTTTGTTCCAGATTATTTACATGATGAATTATACATTTTTGTGTTTCAACAGTGTAAAAACAAGATGGCTTAAGAGAAAAGTGTGGCTATTTTTAACACTTCAAAACATGGCCCAGTTTACTGTCCATTTAACTCCACATGCGAGACCCTTTGATTAGTTCAGAGGATCTGGAGCTCAATTTCTTTGATTCTTTTTAATTATTTTGTCCAAGGAGGTGCTTTCTTTCCCTTCTCTCTACAGTGACACAAATTATGCTCAGTTGTGCTATAAGAAATGCAAAGCTATAGTGTCAAAAGTATTATAAAAAACTCCACAAAATCCATTTTAGCTTTAACTTCCAGGTAACTTCAATAAATAAATCCTAAATTGTACCTAAATTATACTTTTTAATCATGTGCCCGATTTCACTCCTCTGCACCTCTACGCCGTGTCTTTACATAATGCATCGGGTTTGAATAATGTTAGATGCATTATGCACTGGAATCTTATGGGAATCGGTCTCAACGCAGAACAGCTGAGGCAACTCTGTGCGAGCTTTCTTTTGCTCTGTCGCTTCATCAAAAATAAAGTTACATTCCCTGGAAATACGGTGGTTTATCACAGGATCAAGACAGTAGGTTGGTGAGAAATGATTATTTTGCGTTTATATCTGCTTTTTCATCTCATTCTGCATTCTCTCTTATCATCTCGCTCAAAAGTGTCCCGGGAGCTGAAAGCAAGGTAGACTGCTTTGGAAGCTATAGATGGCCCACTTTGGATTGCTTAAATAGACCAGTGTGGTTTACTTACAAAGAGTAGAGACACTTGCAGAGCGCCCCAAACCGCTCCGAAGTGAACTAGTTAAAACATGGCTATATACTACAGAGAGTTTGTGTCAGGAAAGTGTGTGTATCTGTGGCTGTGGTTGTCAACTACACAAAGTGCTTTATCTCTTCATGGTCATGGTCAGTGTTGGGAAAAATATCTGGTCCTGGTTTAGACCTCGGACTCCCTGGTTTGTCTCTATTCTCTCTGTGTTTAGTCGCTCCAGTTTTTGGGCAGTGTTTTGTTGTGCTCCACTGCCTAATAACTCACTGCAGTTATTAATATATGAATGTGGGCTGATGAATGGATCTCCAGTAGGCTTGTCTCATACACTTTGCTGTGTAATTTGTCTTGTGAGCTCATGATTGCGTTATGTAAGTTAGAGCCGCTCGCATCCATCGCGCTGCCCTTGTTAGTCCAACGGAGGGCGTCACTGATTGGTACGTACACATCACTGTCCATGGATACCAATACAGTGGTACTCATATGCCCCGGGGTGAATAGGTTAAAGGTCACGGATTTATCGGATTGGTTTCCACATGTTATTTATATCTGGTAAGAACATACAATGATAGAGTGTTCTTTTCAAAGATTAATAACCTTATAACGAGCCCTACTCGACTCACAGAGATTAGTATCTGGTTCCAAGTATCGGGATTCATATCGTATCGTGGACCCTGTATCGGGATCCGTATTGTATCGTGAGGTATTAGGCAATAAACAGCCCTAATAACAAGTGCAGCATTTTCCATACAGCAAAGAGCAAAGGTGGGTCGAGTATTCAAACATGTTTACTCAAGTAAGAGTGAAGTTATTTCAAAATAATTTCACTCAAATAGAAGTGCAATGTAGTGGTCCAAGAAATTACTCAAGTATAAGTAAATTGTATTTGGGTAAACTATTACTCAAGTAACTGTCCGGGACATCTGGTTTATAATCTCAATATAATGTAATGTTAATGTTAATGTCATGTGAAGGACAAAGGGTTAAATAAAGCACACAATCTGGTATCAATGAGTAAATGTAACTGAGTAAATGTAACTGAGTACTACCCACCTCTGGCAAAGGGTCCCAGATGGTAGATTTGTGTCCTCAGGTCTATAGAAGTACTGTGAGGTTTGAGTGTAGTGGCTGCAGGCTGATCTCTGGTGTTTGTTTGCAAGTGAAGGTGATTACTTCGGTTCCATGCATTTTACGTAATATATACACATCTGTTTGACTTCAAATCTTTAACTTTAGTTGGATGAATATAAAATAATTGAAGCAAAAACTATCATGAATCAACTTAAAGTAATTGAAAGAAAAACAAGAATACTATAATTCTTTATTATAGCACAAGTACTGGCGTAGCCACGGGTGTGCAAGGGTGTGTGTAGGAAATAATTACGCTTTGTTATTTCCTGGCGGGTTCACGCATCGGGGAAGAGACAACCGGAGACGTCTGAGTTTAAATTTACAATAATTTATTCGCCCTAATACAAAGTTTCTAAGAAATGTGCTTACAGATCAATCTGGGTTCCTGTTCCATTTACCTGTACCACACACAACTCATGTGCTTTACGTACAGAGGAACAAGAGACAAAGGAAATTTGACTACACAACAGTTTTATAGCACAGAGCGGGGTTGTTCCTCCTCCTTAGTGCGGGGGTCGAGTCCGCTGCGGGCTTAGTCTGGTTACGATCCTGGTCTCGGTCCGTGGCCCTGATATGGAGTTCTTATCTCTCTTCTGTTATCTCTGCTCCGAAGACCTGTGGAGGAGAGCATCTGCAGACACAGAAATACAAACACAACAGGGCCTTCACCCTGTGCTAAACACACATCAGCTTAACTTATATAAACTATAAACTAACTTTATTATGCATTATCCTTCATTCCCTCTCTTGATCTCCACACGGAGATCACACAACCCTCATAACAGTATGTGCGAATAAAAACAATTGAATAATGGAAAGCAAAACATGTAAAAAATCTTTCAGGGCATGGCTAGATTTTCAATCGACAGGATACTCGTGTCCACCCCGGAATGGTCTTTTCATTTTTTTATTTAGGGTCCTCAGGCCGTCGATGGCTACAGTCAATTTTCTTCCGGCCCGGGTATTATTAGGAATAAAAGTACAACATTGCTCACCAAAGAAACCACACTCCAGATTTCTCAGCAGCCAAAAGCATGTCTAACGCAATCCTATTCTGGAATGTCATTAGTGAGGTCGCCTTGAGCTGGTCCTGTACAGCCTCAAAACCAGTCACAGTAAAATGACCCCATTTTTTGAACATTGTAATGTACATAATTCATTCTATCCATATTTTTGTATAGACTTAATTTAGCATTCAATAAATTGTTGAACTGGTTCATATCAATGTAATCAGTTAATGATTCGTTATTTTGGCCACACCTATGTTCTAATAAAAATTGTTCTTCTTCTGTAAGAGTCATGGGGTCTCCTGATAACACTTTATAAACTGTGCGTCCTTTACATTTGTATGTTTTGAGTTTCCGTGACTGGGTCTGTGTCTCAGGCTGGTTTGGTTCATTCTGTGTTGGCCCCTTGGTTAAAATTTACATGTATTGATTTTAAATCATTCAGTTTATGCTCCCATAACAAAAATCACACTGCAGTATCCTACAAAAGCCCAAATAGCCCTCCCTCTCTTGCTCTGAGGGAACCTCAGAGTATACAGGGGGAAAACATTGCGGTTCAAAAAGTAGAAGTTGTAACGATTGTCAATATGGAAATCAAGAGAATATATGGCTTCAGCATGGAATAATGATACCACTTATGCGGACGCCCCTCAAGCTGCACTGCTCTGTTAGTGCGCGCTGTCACCAGATGGGGGCCAGTCCAACGTGGTTCCGACCACTTTCTGGAGAAGCGTTTCAGATAAACGTGTGTCCAATTCTCCAAGACCGTTGGCTCCTCCTCCTGAGCGGTTTTATCCTGAATGTGTGAAGAGAAAGAAGAGGAAAAAGCATGCAACATTCTCCAATCATTGTATAAGTTTTTTGCATGGTGGTGGAGTCTCCTGGAACGGTTGGATGGAGGAAGCCGGTCCTGGCATCAGGCGACCTGTTTTGAGTTCAAAAGGGGATAAACCTGTCCTTCTGTTCACAGTTTGACGAACTGAAAGCAAGGCAAGCGGAAGAGCAGTTAGCCAATCAAATGAGGTGTCAGCACAGATTTTAGCCAGTTTCTCCTTCAATGTCCGGTTCTTTCTTTCCACCGAGCCCTGTGAAGAAGGATGATAAACACAACCAAACTTATGCTGGAGGCCCAGCGCAGCCTCCACCTGAGCTAAGTGTTTGCTGTTAAAGTGAGTACCATTGTCCGATCTGATGCGTGAGTGGAAACCATGTGCAGGAATATAGTGATTAACCAGCGCCTTTACCACAGATGTAGAGTCCTCTTTTCTGCAGGGGTAAGCCTCCCGCCATCCAGAGAAGGTGTCGACCAGTACTAATAAATAGCGCTTACCTTGCACAGGATGGAGCATATCAGTGAAGTCAATGACCACTTCTGCCTCGGGCCAGAGTGGGCTGTCAAACAAACCTGGTTTCGGTTTCAAAGTGGGTTTTACATTGAACAGTTGACATGTGGTGCACTCATTCACATGAATGTGACATAGATCTCTAAGTTTTGGATGCCACCACATGGTCAATTTGGACATCATCGCTCTGGGCCCAATGTGTGGGCGGGTCCATGCGCCTCTTTAAGAATCATTTTCATAAGTTCACCGTCCGGGAGAACAGTGGACCCATAAGGGCCCACCCACAAACCCTCAGAAGTCCTGCGCGCACCACAATGTCTCCAATAAGATCGTTGCTCCGGCGAGGCTTTATGTTGTAAATCAACTAAATCCTGTTCAGTGGGGTTGTCAGGTAAGTCAGGCTGTGGCAGTACTACCATTTGTAATGAGGGGAGATAACCTGCGGCTGTTTTAGCAGCTTGGTCGGCGGCATTGTTACCGAGCGTGGTGAGTGAGTCACCCTTGGAATGTCCAGGCACTTTAACGATAGCTACAGCGGATGGTAACTGTAAAGCATCATTTAGTCGTATCATCAAATCTTTATGATATATCGGTTCCCCTTTTGCGGTGAGGAAGGAGTTTCGTTTCCAAGAGGAGAGATCGAGCACAGCTGCTGAAACCGCATAAGCAGAGTCAGAATACACAGTAACAGGCTCCCCAGGGGAGAGCTCCAATGCCAGACACATAGCAAGAACTTCAGCAGCTTGAGCAGAGGGGCGTGTGAGCAGTGTCTGAGTAGTACGTGTGTGGAAGCCCCTCCCATCCCATTCGACCACCGCGGCGGCTGCGTTCAGGTCCCCTGCTGGGGATCGAAAACAGCATCCATCGGTGAATAGGACTTTACCCTCCTCCAGGGGCGCTGTACGCATATCTGCCCTCGGGCGTAGGTCCGCAGTAACCGCAACCGCACAGCTGTGGGTGTCGAGGTCAATACCCTCTGCCATGTTGATGCCTGTGTGTACATACTGAATGTTGGGTGCAGTTAGGACTTTAAGTAGGCGTGTCTGGCGTAGAGAGGAGAGCGTGAACGAGGTTGAGGCTACAAATGATGTGACTGAGTGCTCTGTAAGGATAATGAGAGTGTGTGACATGACCAAATGAGAGGTTTTCTGTATCACTTTGGCCAGCCCTGCAGCAAACCGTGTACACGGAGGAGAACGAGCCTCCACCGCATCCAGGGGTGTGCTACAGTACATGAGTATGTTCCTATGGCCCTGAACCTTCTGAAAAAGCACTGCATTTGCCACCGTGGGGGACATAGAAACATCTAAATGAAACGGGATCGAATAGTCAGGAGTGGCTAACGCAGCAGCACAAGCCAAGTCTCTGACCAAGTCAGCAAATAGTGTGTCTGCGTCCGTAGTCCAGTCTAATGCGGCCTTCAAATTGGAGATGCCTTTGTCCTTTGCCAAAGCACGCAGAGGTGCAGTGCGTTCAGCATAGCATGGGATGTAATGTCGGCTATACCCACATAAACCCAGAAATGCCAACATTTCCTGCACTGTTCGAGGCCTTTTATGATTTAAAATCGAACTCCTATGATCAGTCGACATAGCCAGTCCAGTAGAAGTGACAGTGCGTCCCAAAAAGGTTACCTCTTTTCTGCAGCATTGCAGTTTTTTCCGAGAAACTTTTAAAGCCCACGGCATGAAGGTGCAGAAGAATGTGTTTAGTAGCCTCCAAGCACATCTCTGCCGAAGGCGCAGCTAGTAGCAGATCGTCTACATACATCAGCAACACACATTTCTCGGGCAGTTGGCACTCCTGCAGGAGAGACTTCAAACTCTGGTTAAATATTCCGGGTGACAATTTGAAGCCTTGCGGCAAACATTTGTACTGCAGTCTTACACCCTTATATTGAAATGCGAAGTAATGTCGGTTGTCTGGGTGTAGTGGGATGCAAAAAAAAAAAAACGTTAGCTAAGTCAATCGCAGTGAACCAGGTACAGTCAGGTGGTATGCTTGTGAGCATACGGTGTGGGTCATGTACGGGCAAAGTGGGGGTGATGGTGACGTCATTTACGGCCCGTAAGTCATGTGCCATTCGGTAGGAACACCTGTCAGCTTTAGTCAGAGGTCTCCAGCACTCCTGCAGACCACAGTCCAGTCAAAGTGTCCTCCATACCTTGGTCGGCCTCCCGGACCCAACGATACTGGGGCCGATACACGTGGGCCCCAGGAGAAACGTTAATCTCCACCGGTGGGACAGACGAGCAGGACCCCACATCGAAGGGACCGGTTGACCACAGTTCAGTCGGTAATGTGGCGAGGAGGGCAGCTGCCTGTTCGTGGTCCGTGCACTCCCTCCCATGATGACAAGACACTGTAACATGCTCTAGAGTAGAAGAGTTAACAGTCTGTGACAGAGTAAGTCGATACATTTTTTCACTTTTTGAATAATGCACCCCTGGGAGAGGGATAGTCTCCCAGTCAGTAATTCCCGTCCCTTTTTTTTTTACCATTGGTCCCAATTGTCTGGCCTCATGCCCTGCGGCCAATGCCAAAGAAACGTGTGGGACGGAGGATGGAAACATGCGGTACCACGTTAATTGTTCCTGTGTTAACGTACAAGCTGCAGCTACGCCCTCTTCTCCTATGTAAATGAAATCAGATTTGATGAACCACGTGTCGCCTGCTACTTTCTGAAACGCCTCCCAATATGTTTCATCACCGTCTCTATCATAAAACAATGTGCAGTGCAACGGGTCGGGGGTGGAAAATAAGGCCTCAGGGACAGGATCCAGGGTTTCCACACCAGGAACTCAGTTAGCACACCAAGGTTCTCGGGGCTTTCAGGTGTGAGCAGGGCCCAATAAATGTCTGCCATTGGTGTGGGCTTCGCGCCCTCTGCCATTAGCCATTGTCCACCATTGTCTCTACATCCTTCCAAAATCTGTCCATTAGGGAAGGTGACTGTCAGTCCTGAGGTAGAACATAAAATGCCAGCCCCGGTTTTCATAAGCACATCTCGGCCCAGGAGATTCACGGGGGTCTGTGGAAAATGAATGAAAGAGTGATAGAGTGTTTGTCCGGCCAGACACACCGGTAGGGGCACAGTCTTTTGCAGGGTTTGATTGTCCACCCCACCCCTGTTGCCAAGGGGGTGGGAAACTTTGCTGCTGTGGCCGGTTCCAGTTGCTCGACTGCTGCCAGCGTTGTGGAGGGCCGCCTCTGCCTCCTCCCCTTGGTCCGCCTCTCTGCGGGGGCGGGTAGTTTTGCTGTGCTGGGGGCTGTGGGCAGTCTCTACGCCAATGATCCAGCGCTCCACAGTTGTAACACCCCTCGTTCCCCCATCCCCCAGGTGGTCCCCGAGCCCCAGTGTTTACACCCCTTCCTCTGCCCCTCCCCGAGACGTCTGCATCTGCCACATCATGCTCATTGCTTCCGCGACAGGGAACATGTCCGCGGATTTCATTTCAGATTTTTGATTCTTTTTATCCCCGTTTACGGCCTTCCGGGCCTCTGCCAATTGTAATTTGAATAGCTGTTCTTTGAGTTTTTCCATCTCTCCGTCCCCTTCCTGTTTCTTCTCAAGGTGGGCCTTTAAGTGGTGTGTGCCAAATGTCTTTTGAACCTTTCCTCGTCACAGGCCATTAAGTCCGGGTCGGTCCGTAACTGGGTCTGAACGCCCGAAGGCAGTCCCGTCAGGACCGCCGTGCGAAACATGACAGTCTCCGAGGGGCTGCGCCCAGGTACCCTACCAGTCTCGTCCATCCATTTCTGGACACATAGTGAATAGTAAGTGTGGGGGTCACTCCCCCTAAAGGGAAAGGAGGCTGGTGCGCTCGTTACTGGGTCGGGAAACAACTCGCCTATGTTGTGGAAAAATCACTTAAGATAGTGAAAGAGAAGTAAGGCAAGGTAGAACGAAGTTGTTTCGTTCAAAAGGTAAATCTTTATTTTAGCCGCGCACGGCCAAAATGTCTCCCTACAGACAGAAGTTCTCTCCCTCCCGAACTGACTCTAGAACAAAGACGAGTCCAGCTTATAAAGGCAACAGTTTTCTGGTATGCACAGTACAAAGTCGTAAGAATGTAATGGATTTCACAGATGTTATTCCCCAGGTCATAGGTTATCATATCATTCACTCAGAGATGTCCCCATGCCCCTCCACAAAGGGCGCCCAACCTAATCCTCCACACACATCAATTACTAATCACAACAAAGACTGTGTGTTTCACCAAAAGGGAGGCTCAACAGGCCAGGCACAGGTCAAAGGTCACCGAGTTGACCATATGAACCCAAACATGCATCCTGATAACACATTTAACTTTAGCTTTGCATCAACCTAAGAACATGACATTTCCATTACACGTATAGCGTTGAATACAGCCTGTTGGCGATTCTGTAATGGTGTCGCATCTGGAACCTGCAGGGTGTCTGCATGTGTTTCTACAGCTCGGCCCTCTGCTGGGGTCGCTGTCACAGCTAAAATTTGTCTCAAGTCTCCCATGCAGGGCACCTGTCCCGCCAGCACAGAAAGAAGCTTATTTAAGTATTTCCTGCCACCGCTCGACAGGCGTAGTAAGCGTTCAGCCAACAACACAACATCTTTAACGGGGAACGGGCGGTAAATCGCTCCACCTTGGCCAGTTGCCATCAGGGGAAAGAGAGATTTTGGGTCAGAAGTTTTATCAGATTCCTTGTCCTCACGTGCTAGTGAGCGCAAATTATAAGTGTGTGTAGTTAGCGGACAAGTGGTGGGAGGGCTCTCAAGTCCTGTGTTGTCAAGTCCGCGCCAGGTTCGTTACGTACCGGTAGTTTTATGTCCTCAAACTCGTCTTCATCCTCTTCCTCATCTGTGTCAGGAATCAGTCTAAGTCGCAGGACCGTGGTGTCCGTGTCATTCCGTCCGCTCGGGGTCTCTGAAGTCAAAATGTTACTCACCCTTCTCAACGCTTGTTGGGCTCTTTCTTCCTCCTCCGCACTCCGTCTTATCAGATCTGAGAGTCCTTGCCTGTGATCACTCACCTCTTCCTCCATGCCTCATCAGGGGTGTCAAACTCATTTTGGGCCAGAGGCCGATTTTCGACGCTCAGGCTGGGTCTCGGGCCGAACAAAATATAAAAATAAAACAATATAAAGTATAACAAAATGTCATATAGCCTAGTAATAGTTCTATGTGGACACTGTTGCACACAAATCTGCAGCAGGTGAAAGACTGAGTCCATATTCATGCATCAGCAGCAGGAACAGGAACATGGACGTGTGATATGATTCTGATATTAAATGTTTGTATCACAGACATGTTAATATTGCTGCACAAACTCAATATGAGCTCACTATTCCTACAGTTTAAAGTTATTTTAGTGACAAATGATTCATGTGGTGAATCAAATGAGAGCTCAAAGCAGCTTCACTCTGTCATGTTCAGACTTTATTACACTCTGACCTGTGTTTTTACCTGTGGCTCATGATCTGTCCAGGTTTTGCACTGGTTTGGATGTTTTCCTCACAGAGTTGTCAGCAAAGAAGTTTGTTTTCTTGTTGTTAGCTTCACATTAGCGCCGCTTTTAGCACAGCTCTAACGTCCACAAAACCACCTCTTTTCTTTATTCCTCGTGTTTCCCACGATCTGCCCTGGGGCAGAGCGCTATAGGTGTGTTCCATTTTAAACTTACTGCGATGAGTGTCGCTGATCGCCATTACCTGTCGCCTCCCGTGTGTCGAGCCAACACACACAGCAGCGCGGAGGGGCCGCGGCTGCAAAGGATTGTGGGAATTGCAGTTCTAGCGACAAAAACGCGACATATCCATTGGAAATGAATAATTATAAACTAGAAATGTTCGTCGGGCCAGATGAAAACGTCCGGCGGGCCAGATCTGTCCCTGCATCTGACCCTTGTAGCATGGGGTAAAGTGATGGGGCAGTTGGCAGTACTAGCGTGTGTTTCGCGCGCGGAGTCTCAGCGGGCTCCTTTCCAGATAACACGGCCTGGCGCACCACAGCGAGTGCGGTGGTGGCCAGAGTCATGTGGTGTATGATCGTTGTTTGTGTGTTTGTGTGTGTGGTGCATCACCGTTTGCGTCTGGTGCCTCCGCCCGTCTCTGCGGCTCCACTGCCGCTAGAGATGTCGCTGCCAGAGTCATCAGGTGCACGACGGTCGCCGACTTGTTTACTTTCTTCAGTTCACTTTCCAGTTTCCTTTTTCAACCTACGTTTTTTCCTTCCAACCTGCCGACTTAACTTTTTCCTCTAACTCTTTTATCCGTTTACAATTAGCCTTGTCCCTCCGTTGTATACAACAACTAACAACCTTCCAGTCTCCAGTCTTCTCCATGTTCATTCTCACCCACTGTTCTTGTAACCTCCTCTTTGCCTTTTCTCTATCCTTTTTGTCCAAACTAGACAATATTTGTTGCTCCATAACCAGGTACATTTCATGCCATTCATCATCCGTTAGTCCTGTCTCGTCCAAGTCTGTAAGCTTAACTTATATAAACTATAAACTAACTTTATTATGCATTATCCTTCAGTGTGTCATTCACCAAAAAGGGAGCTGGCACACCCAAAAATATTAGCACTTTTTTAATAGGCCCACCACAAGGGCACCAACAGGAATTTTCCTTTACACACTTTTTCCCTTGCACTCAGATTTGTTGCCCTCGCTCAGACACGTCTCCTCCGCACTTTCCCCTCGCATGCTCTCTGCTTTTTCTCTCCAGTCTGACGTGACACACGGGCTTCTCAGGGTCTGCATCTCATTTCAGGCAGTTTTCTCTCTTTTCTCTCATTGTCGGACTCTGCACTGACTTCTGTATTCGGCTTCCTTTTCTAATCTTCCGATTTCCTGCTTTTGTTTTTTTCCAGGATCCACAGACACAGGAGTTGAACACAAGTGATCAACAGCATGCGCAACACACCTGCAGTTGTGTGCCCAGTTGCTATTGTAACAAATAAAGCCTTGAGAGATTTGGATTTATTCATCTGTAATACACTAGAGTACAGGAAATTACATCTATTTTGTGCAAAATTTGTGTGTGGAAGCCCATTTCCGCCAGTGAATAAAAAAAATGTAATCCCCACAGTAAGTAGGCCGCCAGAGAGTCAGAAACCCTTCTTGCATAAAATCCATTCAAGGGTGCGTTTTTTCACTGTGATTCAATGTGAATGCTCAAGAAATTGCAGTATTTCAAGCTTTGTCAATCAGCAGTCATTGGAACAATTATCAACCGGTGTCATGAGTTGGGGGAACAACTTAACGAAACAATTTCCAAATCCCTCCAATTACACCCCCAGACCCCCTGTTTTAAAGAGGTACATAGCATTTGACACAAGACAAAAAGATCTATCGACATCCCTGATCATTAGCCTATTCACCTTATTCCAGAAGCCCGTCGGGGGGCCGCCACACAACGAAATCCTTCTTCCGGTTGTATTAGTTAACGTAGGGCTCTAGAGAAAATAAGTTCTACACAGACTAAAAAGTCGTTTTCGGGCCGCCCAGGGTGCATTGTTTACTTGTTGTTCACAAGAAAATTGGATATTTTACACAAATCAATCTATTTTACAGCATATTCTAGCAGCGATTACAACAGAAGTGCTGATATGTGGCAAGAAGTAGGTGAGGCGGAATAAGGTCAATAGGTAAGTGGCTTTTTATAATGTGTTAGGCCTATGTTACAATATTAGTAAGTATCTGGGCACAAACTTCAGATCAAGCGGCCCTCATCCGTTGCTGAGCAGCTTCTTCAGACACGACTTCAGCAGACGTCAGCTACGAACCCGCTTCTGGTTGTAGGTCGCACACATTTCACAGTTTGGCTGATAAGATCATCTTAGAATCAACTTTAAAGCCAACACATAACTAGATAGATCCAGAACAATCGTTTCTAGTTTCTCCACTTGTTAATGACTCTTTGCATATTTCATATTCATATTTATCTGTTAATTATTTGGTCAATAAATCTTCATTTTACCACAGTTGGTAAAGTGTTAATTTATTGAGTCAAATGATTAACTATTAATTATTGATTTGCAAAACAAAAAAACAAACAACTAGATATTTGATTTGAGAATTAGTAATTGCTTCAACTTTGGGCCTGGGACCCCAAATAAATAAACTTACCCACACTCTTATAAAAAGTTGAGTGGCACATAAAAAAAAAAAAAAGCATACTAATATTGAAAAGTAACAATGAATCTGTGTTTACTCGGTAGCACGTTATCAAATATAAAGTGCAATACAAATCACATTTATATTGGTATTATTGAATAGAGTACATAAAGAATACCTTTAACCTGCACATCGAACTCAAACTGAAAGTCTGTTGCCTCGCTGTTCCTTCATAATTTTTGGACCAGCACAAAACAGTACAGTGTGTTGTCAGTGAGGAAGGGCACTGAATGTGAGGTACAATATTTTCTCCTTGTTGAAAGCACAAATGAAGTTGCAGAGCTTGACAGTTTCCTTGCTGCCCAACTGTATACAGACCTGCGTTATATTCAAAGACACACTTAGTATTCATGAGTCCCCTCCCTTCCTCTCTGGACCTAATGGTTTATTCAATCACTCCCACCGGCCGGCTGCTATGTTATGACAACCTATTAAACACTAAATTAAATATGTTTTCGCCCCGGAGGACATCGCGTTTTCTTCGATATTGCTGTTTCCTTTCTGAAAAGCTTTGTTCACAACGTCCCGGGCAGCGACAGCCGAAAGGGGGCCACAAGGCGTCAACGTCCCGACTTCAAACTGAGATAAATGGCCCGTCAAGCAGTGGAAGAACGCACGGTGACACCATTGACCCACACTGGAGACGGGGGGGAAGAGGTTATTGGTGCAGAGAAATTAAATGCCACCAACTGTAAACATAATGACTTTACAGAAATGTGACTGGTTTTGAGTGACACAGACTCTATGTTTTGCGATATTTTAGGCTTACATTGGTAAATAAAGTTAATTTTATTCATCTAACTATGGGTCTTAGGTTCACTTTGCTCAATGGCTACAGAGCAATCGGTAATGTCAATTGATCTCTTAACTAAGAACGTTAAGCTCAATAGATTTAGTTCTCTCTCCTCCACCACAACTGATGGGAAATGACACTACTACAGTACTAGAAGAAGCAGACTTGAATGGACAATACGACCACATTATGTAGTGTTCATGGCGACTGGTGCACTTTGGAGTGGATCAGTGCGGCCCAAAATTGTCCCGTCTTAAGTAAACCGTACCGGCCTGTTTAAGTGGACCCTGTGAAGTCGCGGCTTCCAAAGAGGACTGGCTCGATGTGGCTCGAGGGGGAAAAAAATGAAGGAAGAGCTATACACAAGAGCAAGATAAGTGGACAAGAGATAACGCAGACTTAGGCAAAAACAATACTGCAAAAAAAAAAAAAAAGATTTAAATAGAAGATAATCATTTCTTTTGTGATAAACCGCTGTATTTTCAGTGTCATTTATCTGTTAGCATATGTTAGCAACTGCTGTTTCCTGTTTATTCATGCACAGCACCATAAATATGATATTTTCATTGTATAATGCATTATCCAAGTTAAAATGCAATGAAGAGGTGCAGAGTTGAACAAATTCTGAAAAAGTGGACAATAAACTGGAAGTAATTTCCTGTTTATTCTAGCTTTAGCCGTATGTCTTGCAACGCCACAAACTTGGAATTTTTTTTGTAAATGGCTGAGATCAGTCTTTTTATTAAAACGCATAATTCAGGTCAAATTTAGATTTTTATTTATTGAGAAAACATTTGTTATGTTTCGAGACCCCTGTCCATGGACCCAGAGCCAGGGCCAGAGGATGAAAATGCATTCCACCATTAAGAGAGCGGCGGGAGCGCTCCGAGGTGAACCGATCAGGGGAACCAGGGCCAGCTAAAACATGGCTTCCGACATCCAGACTCTCCTGCTCAGCTTCTTGAAATATTTCTACACCTTAATTGTATTGCACTTTTCACCTTTATCACTTAAAGTTTGAGAGACCCAACTTGCAAGGGTTACATTTACGTTTGGTGGATTGTGCAGGATTTACACCTTAGAGCTCACCTCAAACCCCTGAATGAAATCCACAATAAAATCACCAAACTCAGAAAGACAACCATTTACAATTTCACTCATTCACAAATGTATTAACCAACCCAGTTATACTGTTATGCAGTTGTTATAGTTGACAGTTGTTTGGCCAATGTGTCCATTTCTGCACAGCCCTGTGAGGTGTCTGCTATTGAGATGTGGGGGCTATAATATATAAACTTACAAAAAGAATGTGTTTGTGTTGAATTTGTACATGTTACATTATATTACGCCGTCTTTTATTATATTTATTATTATTGCCACGGATCAGTGGTGTGATGTTGTGTGTCTGGGGCGTCTTGAGCGTTTTGGGGCTTACCTTTTCCCAGCTCCTCATCCATCTCCTGTGGGTCCAGTCTTCATCCATCAGCCAGGTCCCATGACTGCCCCCCTTCTCCACTCTCACACACACAGACTGTCCCATGCGAGTGTCGAGGTAGTGACAGACACATCGACCCATTAGAGGATGCATAATCATGACCCTAAGAAAGTGGCCCATCCATTACAGCTCCCAGGATTTGACTGATCATAGAGCAATAATAGAGAAATGTCAACACGAGCTACACACTTCATTGATAAAATGTGTTTTAATCACAAACTAACAAAGCATTATTTTTACCTATAAGTTCCCACTTGGCTTCAGGAATAAAACATGACTACAGTTACTCTGTGTAACCTTTTTGATGGAGTATTTGCCAGTATTTTTGTCTAAGGAAATGTTGCTTCTTTGCTGTTACAATGCATGTTTTTATAAGTTTAATAATTTTTTTTTTTTAAGAAAAAAGAAAAATAGATAAGTTGAATGCCACAGTGTGCAAGTGTACAATTATGAGTAAGTGCTGCCAAATTTGCAGTTAAGTAAAGGTACAGTAAGCATGAAAAATACTACTATGCTAAGTACATGTTACTATTGTTATATATTTTATGCAATTTCAGTATCATTGTAGATTAGTCTTTTATGCAACATTTGATTAATTAAACCGTTTAAAGCTGAATTAAATTGTTTTAAACCACAATCCACATTATTGTCTGAGCTCAAGTACCTACATGTTTAATAATGAACTCAAAAAAGTAAAATAACCCCAAAATTTGCAGTAATGTAAGTATTTGTTATTAGTTACTTACCACCCCTAATATCATCTAGACAAGTATGGGGGAGCCTTCACGGGAAATATTGCATTATTCACCCTTTTTTGTTTTGTTTTGTGTGCATTGTTTTGCATGACTTTCTGTCTGTACTTTTTATAAATGAAGCTTGTGTTAGGAAAAGCTTTGGGACCGAGAGCACTAGAAGACAGATCATTTTTTATGACAGAATCAGAATCAAAAAAGGTTTATTGCCATTGTCAATGAACAAAATTCACAAACATAAGAACTTGTTTCGGCATTAAGGTGCAACATAAAACACAGCAATAATAAAACCAATGTACCATATATGAAATCAAAAGGGCATGCATTAGGAAAACAGTTCAAATGTACTATCGTATAAGATAGACTTACTGTGTTCACAAGAATTTACAGTTGAATTTGCAAATGTAGTGTAGAAAGTGACAGTCCAGTGAGTGATTGGTTAAGTTATAGGTAAAGTGGCAGGTGTTTAAGAAGCATTCATGAGTCCAACGGCAGAGGTGAAGAAACTATTCTTGTGGCGGGAGGTTCTGGACCGGATGGACCGTAGCCTCCTGCCTGAGGGGAGTGGCTCAAATAGTCCATGACAACACCAAAAAGAACATGTGCATTTAGATATTTTCTTGGCCATAGGTTTTATTGGACACACAGTGTGACATAGGGATGAAGAGTGGAGAGACATTCAGCAAATTGCTGGAGCTGGGACTCAATCTCATGACACTGAAGAACAACTTGATTTGTGTTCAAAATGTAGGTTTGTCTTGAGAGAAAAAGCGCCAACTTCATCCTTCTCGTTGTGCTCCAGTCCTTTTCTTCATGTTTTCTGTCACTCTTTGTTTCTCACGATTAGCCCCAGGCCTCAGCTCGTCTTTGGCACATCCTCTTGCACTGTCTCGCTCTCTCTCACTCTCTCTCGCACCTTTTGGGAAATTAATTCATTTATTGCTAAAGTGTCTTAATAATTACACTGACATGGAGGTTAATTGCCTAATCTCTGTTGCCACAGAGGCGTCCCGACTCAAATCCCCACACAATCTGTTCCACATGCAGCCGCCAGAAGATCCCATGTTACCGGAGGGGACACTCTGACCCAAAAACGCTCTTTTTTTTTTTACTAACGTCCAGGAGCAGCAGTAGCAGCAGGTAGGCTATAGCCGGCAGGGAACCCAGGTACAACACAGACTGTCATTAATTTCACATTTTGATTCAAACTTGTTCTGGAGCAAAAGGAGGAGACAGATGAACTAGAAAGAAAGTCAGTCCAGAACATACTGTTAGTTAATCTAAAATATAGTAATATTGTTAGGATAATGGGCATTTGTTGATATGAAATTTGCCAAAAGTGTCAGTGGATTATAGTGTAAAAAATAAGCCAATGCTGCTTTTTTTGAAGCTTTTATTGAAATAAAAAGTCCAAAGAAGAAGAGTGACATAAAGATTGAAGAGCAAAAAAGAGATCCCTTACTGGATTTTTGATTAAGATTCATAACATAGGCATAACTATCGATGGCCTCCAAGCATAAAGGCCTAAGTCATTTTGTCAGTCCAATTCTACTCTCCAGACCTGCTGCATCTGTAGGTGTCTTTGGTTTCATCCTCAGCCAATCAGAAAGATTTTTACAGTTAAAAAAAACAAAGTCAAGATACAACATAGAAAATTGTCATCCCTATGAAAAACTGTACTATCTCAGAGTAAAATATCAGCTTTTATCTTCAATTTGTCTGTGAAAGTTAATTCAGATTACTTCAAGTTTCTGTGCTCTAAACATAGAGCACATTTAATATTTGAATGACGTTAAATGACTTTGTTTCACTCTTTTTTAATCAAATGTCTATGTTAAAGTGCAAGTGTCATGAATTATGACTTTCACAGTCAATTATGACAAAAGATGTCCCTGTATGGTTGTTTTCCAATCAATATAAATGTAATCTATATTCCAAAAGGAATAATCATATTGTTACTCCTTTTTAGAATCGAAAAGTCAGATTTGATCAAATTGGTCTCAAAATATAGGTTTGGTTATCTATTAGACAGTGCCAACAAAGGAAATGACTGAATTATAATTCAATCATGGTATTATTATAGTAACAATGAAACAAATCACAATGTTTCTCCTCCCAATATTTATAAAACTGAACTTTGATCCGAGGCCATGACTTGGTGCTCCCATTGATTTAGTTTGTAAGAATTTTGAAACAAAAGTCAAAAGCAGCTCTTCAACAGTGAGACAAAATATTTTTTTAACGAGTTGTCTATATTTAGAAACGGGAACTAAATCGTTCGTTTAAGGTTTTATTTTACTATTTGGGCTGTATAAAACTTTAGTCATGGACAATTTAGCGCCCAAAGTCATTTATTTCACACATAAAACATGACAGTTTGTAATTCTATATGCAATGCTAACTGCACAGCCATGTTACTGTTACTTGTGGTCACTGGGGCTTTAATCGGAAACAAAATCAGATTACTCGCATCAGATTTGTCTGTTTACGTGTAATTTAAATAATCAAATAAATTCAGAAATCATTTAATAAAAATGTGGACGCGCATGTAAAAAAAAGCCAATTATTTTATTTGGGACATGGCATTTCGTATACGGCGAGCTTAAAGGAGAAAACATATAGGGAAAGTAACACGGATAACATGCGGTCCTGCAATCGGAGCTTCAAAGGTTCTGTGCGAATTTGAATGTCATACAAAAGTGTGAGCCTAATGTGCGCTTATAATTAGTGTCGGTTAGAGCTAGCCTCTCATTAGCATTAGCCGTTAATGAGCTGCGCTAATCACTCGCATAAACAAGGCCACTGTCTACTCCTATATTCGCTGCATGTAAACAAGATGTATTTTATACTTTTCATCTCTCGCGTTGCCCCAAAATCCACACACAATAGTGATCTGCCGATGTCGTCATATAAAGTAATGACGCTTATTTTACAATGTGAAACAGTATGAATTCACAAGAACGCAAAATAAAACTGCCCTATGTTTTTGATATCCATCCTTTAATGAAATGATAATGCTTAGGTATGAGATTAAATGATGTGTCTAAATATAACGTATATACATTTGTGATGAATGTAAAAATGCATTTATTACTTACTATAAACCAGGTCAAAACTTTAGAATTTTGTAAGCAGGGGCGTCATTCTGGGGTGGTAAAGAGTCATTTTAGCCAGGTGCCCAGTATCGGGAGGGGCCCTCACAAAGCCTGTAATGCACCTTTTTTATACAGAGAAAAACAGTGTAATAGTGTTGACCCACCTACAGGATACAGTACACCCAGAGAACTTTGAGCTATACTCCTGTGTAAGAAGCAAATTCTTTAATGGAATTTCTGCCCTCTTACATGATTTCAAAACAGTACCAAATAACCCAATTGGCAGGCCACAATGTTTATCTGAGTTGGATGTTTATTTGAACTGAGTTTGTGTTATTGTGTCGCTTTTGTGCTGTTGTATTTTGACAGATGAATGTTAAAAAGTTAAATTAGGTTAATAGATTGACAACTTTTTCCAATAAAATATTGATGTTTTTGAACATATACATTAGGCTTCAGAGGTAAGGAGCAGCACCGCCACAGTCACACCAATAAACCAAATGCATACACATGGGGGGCGTCTCATATGTTCTGGGGGGCACATAATGCGGGCATCGGGTCTTTCTGTGGAGGGGGACTTTATTTCATTCTTTAAAATGTCATCTATATTTACCTATTAAACAATATAAAACAATTTAGGGTGGTCTTATTAAAATAACAATACTATAGTCTGTATGTTTAGTACATTTTAAACTTTAGTCAATTCAAAAGCAAAACAGATCCAGCCTCTTCTTTTTTACCTTCTATAAGGATCAATATGTATTTCAACTGTTTACAAATGCTAGAAAACAGAACAGAGCTGAGTAAAGTCTGGATTCTAATGTAAAATGTAATGTTTCTCTAAATTTTTTTTTATTAACATGCATTTCAACAGAACAATACCTGTGGCTAAAATGGACAGAACACATGATAAACGAGTTAAATGAAAGAGGTTCAGCTCGGGCTATGATTTGGACCTTGACACAAACAATCCGGTTCAACATTCGTGGATTGTACATAGAAAATACCACACAGCTGTAGTATGTAGAAATACTCTCGCCCCCATTAGAATGAGACCTCATCATATTTGAGAATTTAAAGCACTCTTGCATTAGCATACTAATTAAAATACCATCATGAGCTGTTCTGAACACGGCTATGCTAACGCTCCCTCGCTAACTGCACTCCCTCTGGTCTGGGAGGTGAACTTTGACCCCAAGAGCCTCAATAATGGTAGATCTTATTACTCACCGCTCTCACATGTAATTAGCAAGGCATTCAGGTGCAAATCAACCACTAATGCGCTGAGAGTGGGGTTAGAGGTATGCAGCCTGTTATGATATGGAGAAACGTCAGTCAAATATGGAGCTGAAGAGAGAGAGACGATGCAATTAAACGTGCACAGCGCTCCTGCACATGTTGTCGCGCCATGCCAACATGCGCCACAAAACCTCGCACTGACGTCGGCATTAATCATCAAATTTGAGTTTCAGAGATTGTGGATTTCTGCAACTAACGGACTGTAGGGAGTCCAACCTCACATTAATGAAGGTACAAATGTATTTCTGCATTCATTTGGGGTTTTTATTTTACACATAAGGTCATACATATTATGATTTAACCAGCGTCTTATACAATTAAAAATAATCATTAAGACTGTGAATTGGTGGTTCTAAAAAATGATTAATCTATTAATTAAGCGAGAGAGAGTGTAGTTTAAAGAGAAACAATCACAAATGCTTTTCAAAAACAACATTTGCATTATTGACTGTTTAGTAAAATCACAAACTAAAGTTAAACCAAAAATTTCCGAGTGTTTCTGACATTGACATGAGTGAATTGGCCTGTCATGAACAACAGCGTGACATTAGTTAGCGAACAGCACTTTTTCACTCAAGATCACATCATTTTAATTACCAAAAATCAGCAAACGTAATATGTACAGTGTTTTACAATCAAGTGTATTTCTCACAAACATCTCCAGAGACACTTTTCGATGATATTAGAAGGTGGGAAATAAATTAGATGTCCAATTTTTCAGATTTATAGTGCGATCTAAACTCTTTAAAAGCACACTCGGACCAGGTGAGGGTCATTAGGGTTTAGGCTGATTAGGTTTTAAGATGCATTGTTATTTACGCTAAGTTAAATGTTTGACTAAATGAACTTTACTTAAGTCGTTTTTATAGTGGATGCTTTTTACTTTAACTTCACTACATTTGAGAGAAGGCATCCAAAATTTCTACACCATAACATTTTTAAACTGGACCGAAACGTAAAAAGTATGTTATTTTGAGCACGTTTATGATGACATTCTGCATAAATGTTTTGAGTTCAAACCCGAGCTTTGAGGAAAAGAAAATATACATATAGACTGCGTTCTAAATTATTATGCAAATTATATTTTTCTCTGATTTTGCCAAATAGTCAATACAATGACAGTCATCATTTTCAAATAGTCAATCTTTAGAGTACAATTTGAATGTTATAGAACAAAGCAGAGTCCAGGTCCCGTAGACCCAATCTCAGACTTGTGGGGGTCCCAGAAGGAGAGGAGTCGAAGATACTGAATATTTTCTGGAGAAGGTGGTCCCAGAGCTCCTTGTAGCTCTGGAGTTGAAGTCACCCCCATCACAATAGAAAGAGCACATCAGGAAAAGCCAAACAGCATTTGAATCGTTCTCTATAAAACTTTTCTCTAAAATTTCATGAGCTTAAGAGTGGGATGTGAATTCTTTCTGGACACCCTCAGTTTTCCAGTTATGTCAGAGGAGCAGAGTAAAAAATTAGGAGCTGAAATGGCAGTGTTGGAGGTACAGGGTGCAATCAAGGATTGAGGACCAGTGAATCGACGGGTTCACCTCAGTTGTATAGGGCTCTAAAAGACTCACTTACTCCTTTGCTTTCAACATTTAACTAGGCGTGTTTGTATTTCTGTTTAGTTGATGTCTGCTTGTTTGTTTTGTTTGTTTTTAATTCATACTCCCTGGTCGCTCTGTTTTATTCTGTTTATTTGTTAATTAAAACAATTCAAAAGAGATATAATAATAGAACTATGACTATGTCATTACACAGTCACTCAATTACCTTTATGACACTTAAACACAATTTGCATAATAATTTGGAATGTGGTGTACAATTCATTAGAATTAAAACATTCAGCACAATTCTTTATCAAGATCGCTACATTTAAGTTGCATTAACATTCTCAAAATCTGTTGAAAATACTTTTACTCTTACATGCAGCTTCAAAACTTTTACTTAAGTAGATTTATTGTGTGCTATTTTTACTTTGGTAACTACATTGAGTACTTTGTCCATCACTGCATATTTGAGAAAAGCTGGCAAGTTGGAAGTATATTGAATTTGAAATAGTTTTGATAGTTACAACTGCACCACAAAATCTTATCAAACAAACAACTTTTTCCCATTTATATTTTAGGGTTAGGGTTTGAGTACAGCAAATACTCCAATCTTCAGTTCAATTCAGTGTTTAATAAACCTAACCCTTACCCTATTTATTGGGTGTGAATATAAAGCACATTTGCATGTACATGAGTGTAACATGAAGTCTTAGGTCTCGGTTGAAAAACTAAAACAATGGATTTATTTCTCCGTTGTCTGTTAAGAGTTAAGTAAATAAGACAGCAACAGGTAACAGGAGGAACGAGGTACAGGAAATGAGCCTTTCTGGTTGTATTTTCACTTACTTTGGCCATCTGTTGGAATACTCTTTCAGCATTCACATGACATCACTTGGGCAATATTCTTAACAGTGGTGAAAGAAGTAATTAAATTTGTTATTTAAATTGTGTATATCTGCATCTCATATGCCCATATACTCAACACATGCATTGCCATGCCTCAGTATTAAAGATCCACCACCTCCCAACTTCCACTTTAACCCCTGAATACAATGCACAAAACATGTCTTCTGTTTACTGTATGAAAGTAAGATCATGTTATCAGGCCTGCACATTTAAAAGGCGACATTTTTTAATCAACTGTATTATTTTAGTTTAAAGAAATTATCAATATTTTGCACGGACTGGGACTGCAGTTTAGTGCTTTAGGTCATCACACATTATTCATGTGACAATAATAATAAATTCACCTTTTGCTGCTCTGATTTGTACAAATGCAATAATGTTGTCTGAATTAGGCAGTCACAGTTACCTTAATACACAGGTCAGGGGTGAAACGTCTTTCCCTGTGACCAAGCTGCAAAACGTCAAGTTTGTAAGCAATGCTCTTTCACTGAGTCACTGCAGCTCTTTAACTTATGATGATTTAGTAACTCAAAAGGGTCTTAAAAATGTTTTATTTTTCTGGTAAAATAAAGGTTAAAAGATGTGATCGTTTAGAGCTGAACGCGTGGTCCAAAAGGCTTTATTTAACAATATTGCTTAAATTGAATCAAACTTACATCAAAACATTTACATCTACTTTTGTAGAGAGTTTGTGTTTGTTGTTGTTTGTGTTACTTTTAATGGCAGTTTGGCAGCCAACTGAAAAGATGCCTTTACGTTTACCGCCACTTACTGTAATTGTACGTCTTCAAAGTATGTGTTTTACACTATACCGTTTTTAAAACAAGGAGAAAGAGGTAAAGAGAAAGAGAGAGAGCAGAGAGAAAGCCTCTCCTGTTGTAATGTCTATCATTCAAACATAGAACATGTTTAGAATGTATTATTTATAAGGCAACGGACCTTTGGATATTTCTTTCAAAAACAACTTCTAAAAGAGGAAAAGAGACTTTTTGGGGTTTTCGGACTGACTGCTAACGGTTTGGAGGGGCTCGTGGTTTGAGAGGTGGGGAGGTTGGCACGGGGTGGAGAAAACGTGGACAGAAGATGGTGGGGGGGAGTGACGAATCGATAGTCGAGGTCGAATTAGAGAACGTGGAGTATGAAAGTTTTACTATTATTGCATCTAAAGGTAGTTGTCGAAAACATTAAAAAAGCCGCAAACGATCCGAATCCGAAGGTTCTGGCAATGAGAAGCAGGAGGAAACTTCTAATATCGGGAATGAGAGTACAGAATGTAAGGTGATCATAAAACAAGCGCAAGAAAATGCATCGTTTAATGAGTGGAATCCATTAATATTAACGTTGAACCTAAGGAAGACGTTGGTTGTGTGTAAAGACACGGCTCAGCAAATGAAGACAATTAAGATTCTAATTCTGGATGGAAAGAGGGTTATTGTTTCAGATGCTGAAAGAAACATGGTCAGGCATCCCTACAATGGTGACTGTGGATGAAATAAAGAATTTAATTGGAGCTAGGGTTGAGGATGCCAGGCGATTGAAAACAACCCGGTCTGGAAGAAGATGTGACAGCCTGTCAGTAATGTTAAAACTTGATGGAGAATGTCTGCCTAGTGAGGTGTTCATTGGATTCATGAACTATGAGGTAAGGCCATATGTGCCACCATCCGTGCCAGCGTTTTGGTCATGTAGCAGCAGTTTGCAAAGGGAAGTAAATATGTGGTAAATGTGCAGGAGATCACGATCGGGAAATGTGACGAAAGAGCAGAACTGAAATGTTGTAACTGTGGGAAAGAACATAGCTTTGCCTACAGGGGATGTGAAAATAGCAAAAGGGCTGTTGAGGTGCAAAAAATATCTCAAGGTATATCCTATGCTGAAGAAAGTGCCAAGGAAAAAGGTGAAAGTAGATACAGTGAGAGATGCCAGAGTTGCTCACAGGCAGTGTGAAGCTTCCAAGTGTGAAGCTTCCAAGATTACTGAGAATACCTTGGTTGTGGATAGGAATGATTTTGTACTCTTTATGGTGGATGTTATTAACTCTACTGCTCAAACTCGAAAGGATCAGAATCATTGCTAAAGCTGCAGTAAAGATTTTAATTCGGCAGGAATAGAAAACACACTAAATGAGTATCAGAGTAAAGAAACTCCCCATCTGCTGTCACGTTCTGGTGGTTATTAATGGTTATTGATCAGTTTTTGTGTTGCAATAACATGAGTGATGTCTCAGGTGTGGAGAGTGCGGCGGCTCTCTGGCACAGTCGAAAAGAATAAAGTCTGATAAATAAAGTCTAAAGAATAAGTCTGTATAAGGAATAGAAGTCCGTAGAAAAAAGTCTAAAGAATAAGAGTCAAAACTGAAGGAAATGATAGTCTATAGAAAGTAAAGAAGTCTAAAGAATGGAAGTCGTAAGAATGTATAGAAAAGTTCTAAAAGAATGAGCAAGATAAGTCTGAAGAATGAAGTCTAAAGAAAAAGTATAAAAGAATAAAGTCTAAAGAAATAAAGTCCTAAAGTATGAAAGAATGTAAGTCTAAAGAATAAAGTCTAAAGAATAGTCTATGAGGAATGAAGTCTAAAGAATGATGACGTCTATAAGAATAAAGTCTAAAGTCTGAAGAATGAAGTCTAAGAGATAAAGTCTAAAGATAACGAGTGAAGTCTAAGAATGAAGTCTAAAGATAGAAGTCTACGTCTGAAGAATGAAGTCCTGAAGAATGAAGTTCTAAAGAATGAAGTCTAAAAGATGAAGTCTAAAAGAATATATAGTCTAGAACAGTCTGAAGAATGAGTCTAAAGAATATAAAATATAAAGTATATAAAGATAAAGTCTAAAGAATAAAGTCTAAAGTCTGCGCAAGAAATTAAGTGCTAAAGACATTAAAGAATTACTAAGGAATGGAGTCTAAAAGAGGAATGACGTTAAAAGAATAAAGTCTAAAGTCTGAAGAATGAAGTCTTAAGAATAAAGTTAAGAATAACGAGTGAAGTCTAAAGAATTAAATCAAAGATAGAAGTGAATCTAAGTAATGAAGTCTTAAAGAATAAAGTCTAAAGAATAAAGTCTAAAGAATGAAGTCTAAGAATGAAGTCTAAATGAAGTCTAAAGAATTGAAGTCTAGAATAAAAAATAAAGTCTGAAAGTTGAAAAGAATGAAGTCATAAAGAATAAATGTCTAAAGAATAAAGTCTAATAAATGAAGTCTAAAGATAAAGTCTAAAGGTCTGAAGAATGAAGTCTGAAGAATAAAGTCTAAAGAATAAAGTCTAAAGATGAAATAAAGTCTAAAGATAAAGTCTAAAGAATAAGTCTAAAGAATAAAATGTATTAACAAGAAATCCGATGTCTCAGGGTGAAGTGCTGCTTCTAAGCACGTTCGAAAGGAATAAAGTCTAAAGAATAAAGTCTAAAGAATAAAGTCTAAGAAGTAAAGTTCTGAAAGAAGTAATAAGTACAAAGAATGACGTCTAAGAATAAAAGTCTAAGAATGAGTCTAAAAGAATAAGCTAAAGAATAAGTGTTGCAGAATGAAATGAGCGAAGTCTCAGGCCGGAGAGTGCAGCTCCTCAGCACATTCGAAAGAAAGAATAAAGTCTAAAGAATAAAGTCTGAAGAATTAAGTCTGAAGAAATAGAAGAATAAAGTCTAAAGGTCTGAAGAATGAATAGAATAAATCTATCAAGAATGAAGTCTAAACGAATAAAGTCTAAAGTTGAAGTCTAAAAAAGTCTGAAATGTCTGAAGTCCTGAATCTGGAACTTCAATAGCTGAAGAATAAAGTCTAAAGAATAAAGTCTAAAGAATAAAGTCTATAAAGAATAAAGTCTATAAAGAATAAAGTACAAAGATGACGTCTAACGAATAAAGTCTAAAGAATGACGTCTAAAGAATAAAGTCTAAGAATAAATGTGTTGCAATGAAATGAGCGATGTCTCAGGCGCTGGAGAGTGCAGCTCTCTAGCACATTCGAAAAGAATAAAGTCTAAAGAATAAGTCAAGTCTGAAGAATTAAGTCTGAGATGAAGAATAAAGTCTACGGTCTGAAGAATGAAGAATAAGTCTAAAGAATGAAGTCTAAAGAAAAAAGTCTAAAGTCTGAAGTCTGAAGTCTGAAGTCTAAAGTCTGAAGAATAAAGTCTAAAGAATAAAGTCTAAAGAATGAAGTTAAAGTCTAAAGAAAAGATGAAGTTAAAAGAAGTCTAAAGAATAAAGTCTGAAGAATGAAGTCTGAAGTCTGAAGAATGAAGTCTGAGAAAATAAAGCTAAATAAAGTTTTAAAGAATAAAGTCTAAAGAATAAAGTCTAAAGAATGGCGGTAATTTAACACTATGGATACCAACCTTCTTAAAAACACCACCAAAGAAGTCCACGATTCATCTCCATGGCAACAACATAACACCACTCAAAGTTGGTGACATCACAGTTCTTCTGTCTTTTGAGTGAAGGCTCTTCTTCGTCTGTTAGTTAAATGGCGGTTGGCGGCCAACTGAAAATTTACCTCCACCTACCGTAGTTATACGTCTAACTTCTTCTTCGGTGTTTTATGGATGTTGGTATCCATAAAGTGTTACATTCCCGCCACTTATTGTAATTGTAAGTCTTCAAAGTATGTGTTTTTACACTATAACCGTAAAAAAAAAAAAGGGGGAAGAGAGAAAGAGAGAAAGGAAAGAGAAAGAGAGAGAAAGAGCTTGCTCTCAGCAGACAAAAATGTGGAACTCTAAAGGATACTACACAGATGAAATTAGTGAAGTATTAGAACTGGCAACAAAAACATTATTTGCTGCCAATAAAGTTCTTTGAGGTGAAGATGGACGGTTCTTTCGATAATCCAATGTTCACAATGCGTTTAACGGTTGGAGATTTTATCGTTGAGGCAGAAGGACCAACCAAAAATGTTGCCAAACTACTGGCAGCACAAAAGGTTCTGCCTGATCTGCGCCTCATTGGTGTTATTAGGGAAAATAATGACATCATAGAGTGGCGTGAACCAAAACCAACGTATCAGACCATCACTCCACCAGAACCAACTGGAGCTACAGATGAGAACCAGAGACAAGTCAGGCCATCAGAAGACACCCTGCATCAAGAAACAAACAAAATGGCCACCAAAGTAATCATGTGTACAGAGCATGTTACTGCACCAGATTTCAACAGCGCACCTGAGGGGAGTGACCCACCTGTGCCCCCTTGTGGACATCGAGTGTCACTCATCCTGACACACGCGTTGGTCAAAAAAACCTTCATATTCAATAGTCCCCGTGATTGTGGCCTATTTGCTGTCAGGCTGGACAGAAATATCAAAGAGCACCTCATTGTCAATGGAGATTGTGACATCAGCTTTGAAGACTTGCAAAAAATTGGAAAAAGAGCAGCCAAACATCTCAGAGAGGAGTTTGGCACAGTTGACACCCTCCTGAAGGCTGTTCATGCAGACACTGCAGCTTTTGAAGCGGCTGTTGTGACCCATCTTAACATCAAACTGAGAGCCTTTCACAACCAGCCCATGTCTGCCCTGTCACACTTCTTCTCCAGACTGAGGAGGGCGTTCACTCTTCATTAGGCCTGTAATTTGACCAAATTGTGAATTTACAACCATTTTGATGGTAAAGAAAGTTTATTTTGAAATGCATTAAAATGCATGAATTTTGGTCAAAATGAAAAATATATGCAAAATATGTTTAGTTAAATTGATAATCTGTATCGGACAATAGGAGATGATGTGTTGCAGTGACGTGTCTTGACGGTCATAGTCTTCGTCGTGTGTACTGGGTGCACTGGATGGAAATCAATCTTTTAACATTGCAGAAGCTTATTGAAAATGCCACAGCAAATGTGGGCTGTAATCAGAGCTAAATGAGGTCCAATTAAATATTAGAGCGTGTGCCCCTTTTTTCCTGTGGTGACTTTTTGGAGCGGCAGTGTATATGGTTTGCTCAAAAGCCAGCACCTGAACTCAAACCCTCTGTGCAGAATATCACCATAAGTGTGCTTAAAAATAACCCCTCAAACCACATGAAAAATACTTTATATAATATTCTTCAGTCTAGTTCAATAATATGGTGCAGTAGAAAGTACAGATACAGAAGTAAAAGTAAAAAGCATCCACAAGTAAATAACAAATACACAGTACTTTTGCACTTACATAATTTCCACCATTGATAGTTATACATTTTTTTATACTGACACAATAGTTTTCAGTTCAAAAGACCAGCCACACGACTATAGTTTAGACAATGCGTGGACCCAATTGAATCCCTGTAACATAAAAACATATGTGGGTTGTCTGCTTTGTCATTACCTTGAATAAGAATGAATTACACAGAAGTATACTGGCCCCTGCCCCTCAACTGAAATTATAACATCAAATTATGTTGTGAATGCACTCTTTGGCCACTTCATTTTTTCATGTAATGCTGAGTGGCTGTTACAGGAGCAGAAATAGATTTAAGTGCTCCGCTAAACCATCTTTATGTCAGAGAGCGTGCCCCAGAAAAGTCTCCCGCTGCCTCCTGCAAAAACCACTTGACCTTGTTTTTATTTAGAAACCTGCTTAGCTTAATGTAGCTTTGTGTCTTCTCACAGTGAAGATTATTCTCTGTCGTCATGTGTTCCTGTTAGCGCCTCACCGAGCTGCTCTCCTTACAATATCATTAATCTTTTCTTTTCCCCCTGAATTATTGCCGGACATGAGTACATTTGTTATGTTGGGGATATGGTTGTGTTTCCCAGAAGCCATTGCAGTGGGCGGGGCTAGTTCCTGGTGATGAATGTTGGCTAATAGCAGGTGCCAGTGTTAGACCCCTTGTCCATTTATCATCTGTTTATGGGACATCCCGGCGGGAATATTAACCACTCGCTCCACTCTTTAAGAAAGTCTTTAGTAACATTACACCGGCTCTGACTTCACCCCAGCCGAAAGGGCAGGGGGTCTTTTGCTACAGAGAACATTTGGTTGTGTAAACTGGTGCAAATAAACAGCAAATACTTCACGAGACACTAACAGCAGAGGTATAACTAAAGGACTTCACGTTATGTTGCATTGAATTGACTTAAAACTGGGGTCCTCATAAATGTTTTATAGTATATTGTAAATTAATCACAAATCAAACTGCTCAATGTCAGTATCTGATCTAAAAACATCAGTCGTGAAGTTGGAAGAAAAGGCCTGATACTGTCTATGTTATGTCTTGGGATGTGTCCACTTCACTTTCCTGACTGAAAAAGCGGTTGCACGCACACCCACACCGGCGGCATCAAAGACGTTGAGTTCGGCATGGAGCATCTTGAGCGCTCAAGAGTTGGAAAAACTGAACTTTTGGCTAAATTCGCGGCCAGTCAGAAGCTTCCTCCGTATTCCTTTGAATAGCTGTCATTGCACGGGGAAGAAAAACACCGATTTTGCATCTCTGGTTCCAACACCAGGGCGTCAAACCGTGCTCACTGCTCAAAAGCTCAAAAGCATATAAATACGTGCAATTCAGACACAGCGGTCTGAGCGCGGCACAGAGCTATAGACAATTTATAGCCGAGGGAAAATAACCTACCTACATCCTCTTATCACAGCTTCAGGTCTAGATCTACAGGGGTGCAATCATTTCCAAACGTGCTCCCGCTCAACTGAGGCAGATTAAAAAAAATGACACTTAAAGAGTATCATGCTGCCCGGTTGGTTGAGTGGTCTAAGCCGCAGCACATATCCCAGGCTCTGTGCGTCCGTCGTTAGATTACTGGCTCTGACAATTTGCTGAATGTCCTCCCTGCTCTTCTCCCCCATTTCATGCAATAGTCTTAAAACCGCAGTTAGTAGAGAGTAATAACAATCATCTTTCTCGTCTTGTAAGAAATAGCAACATGTCTGAAGTTATTTTATTCTTTTATTATTTCATATGTGCTCAGTGCTCAATGACATTCAGCTGTCTTTCCCTTTATATATAAGTATTTAAAGCATGTTGTGTTCGCGTTATTTATGTTTTCTAAAAGAACTACTCTGCTTCTTTAAGTTATCATTCTGCCAGTTCCTGGAGTAAATATAAAAAAACTTACACCGCTGACTTCACAAGTTTTGAACCACAACCGTACCCTGTCACATTGAATGATCTACACTTAACACTTCATCTGACACCTACAGTACATCCAAAATGGGACTTAACTGCGACTAAACTCTGCACTAAATTTGAAGTAAACCAGGGCTAGAACAGAACCAAATCAAGTCTACCATTCGGACTAAACTAGGCTCAAACCAGGACCAAACCAGAACACATCCTTTGTTGAAGTTACTTTTTCTGACCTAGATAGTGAGTTTTGAATCAGGTGGCTTTATCCGTTGGCCCATTTCAAAACCACAAATACCCAAGATCGTTTTGAAGCTTCCACAAAGAGTAAAGCTAAAGTTGAGTTCAGACGTCTCCTCTGGTGGTGACGGAATCGAGCCATTTTCATCAACAAGGGCCTTCAAGTCGCTCTCGTTGGTCTTGCCAGATCTCTGCAAACTTGTCATCGTTTTGTTTCATTATTTCTCTGGAGGACCAATTAACTGACCAATGGATGGAGATGAAGAAAAAACAGTCATCTGACGCCCTGGACGAGGCATAAAAACTCGGAAAATATTGTGCTCATTAGAGAAGATTTCTAAGTGGAAAGTTTGGAAAGAAGTTGGTCCATTGTTATAATAGTGGCAAATAGATGTAACAGGCTTTTTTTTCCTCTCTTTTTTTTTTAATGAACAAAGAACTGGAAGAAGATTGGAAAATGTTATTGACTCATTTCAGATCTGAGTGCTTGGTGAGACTCAAGTTGGATGAGTAAGAAATTGAATCCAGAAACTCCCGCTGGTTTGAACAAGTTTGCCCAAGTCTCACAATCAATCTCAACTTTAGCAATAAAAAAGTAAAAACACCGATTGTTTCAAAATGGCTGTGTTCAGAAGAAAAACAAATTGCCAAAGTTATTATGCTATTCAAAAATGGAAACAAGCATAATTTCACTGTGTAAACGACGACAGAAGAACATTACTGCAAAATGTCCTCGCTCTGCTCTCAAAAAACATCGTCTTGGAACATTTTAGGATCAGTCTCTGTGGGAGATTATGGGAGATATATAACCATCGAATCGCACACCTTTTGACCAAATGTTGAAACAATTTTGTGAATAACATGTTTAATTTTTATGTATTTTTTGTTTTAAACTGCTGTGATTTTCCAAATTTACATTCACAATTTGTTACTTGAATACTTTTTACTTTTACTTCACTGCATTTGAGAGCAGGTATCTACTGTCTACTCCAATACATTTTTTTTAACTGAACTGATAAGGAGAAAGTACTTTTCATATGGTTTGAGTAGTTATTTTTGGCACGTTCATGGTGACATCCTGTGCTAAGGTTTTGCGTTCAAGCCTCAATTCTGAACAAACAAACATTGGCGTTAAATTTACTAGAAAAAACCTGATGCTCATGATGCGCAGTGCGTAGGGCATCAAGTGCTCCGAGGGGCACCAACCTGAGCCTACAGTAGGCCTGCTCTGTCTTTAGTTCATTATCAATTCAAAACTAACTAGGAGTTGTTGTTGTTCTTGTTGTTGTTGTTGTTGTTGTTGTTGTTGTTGTTGTTGTTGTTGTTGTTGTTGTTGCTGCCGCTCTCTCTCCCCCTCTCTCCTCCCTCTCTCTCAGTTTGAGATGAGCAGGGGCTCCAAGCCACAGTTTAAACCGGTGCAGACGGATAAGGGGCACAGCTGGGAACACTTTTGTATATGTATTCTACAAGGAACCACAAGGTTGTCCTCAATTGGCCTCATATTCAATTAGAAACCATGAAGATAGAGAGAGCAGGAAAGAAGATGTGTGATGCGTCCAATTGGTGCGGCAAACCGTGGAGCTGACACCACGGCGTTGCAAAGTCAAAGTGGATCAACTGCTTCGAGTTTAAATCATGTTTTCATAAATACAGTCGTTTGCAGAAAGTGGTGTTTTCTAGAGCCTCGATCTGTTCCTCAGAAGAGCAGAAGAACTTCGATTGATGCAGGGACCTGTGGGGGCCCCCCAATAATAATGAGGTGGTGATAATATTACATCTAAAATGCACCAGAATGCAGAAAATCTATTGATAGATGTATCTTAAATAAGGGCCCTTCAGACCCCAATGTTGCAATATTTATCAAATTAAGTTTAGAAACAAAATAACGGTCTGTATTACAGACATCAAAGCCCTATTATTTCTTACACATTTGAAGTGGGTTGGGGGCATGGGGGCACCACTGAGCATGTTTGCTTAGGGAACCCAAATGGCGAGCAGCTCATAGAGTTAAGACGTGAGCAAGGGTGAGGCGGTTTGTGCTTTGTACATGTACACTTTTAGTAAGAATTCCTTGTTCCAAGTTTTATAACTGAGACCACCTTGATGACTTATTTTGAGACAAAGTACTGGTATGCAAAGTCTTTTTTTTTTAAATGTTAATGCTGTTTTATTCTTTATATGTTAAATTACATTCCTGGAACAGTGTGTTGTTTCATTCACACATGTTTGAATAATCCGTCATATTTTAGCTATGTCTGTGTTCAAGTTAAATCATTTAAAATATCAAGATTCATGACTCAAATAAGAATAAGAGTAATGCATGACCCATCAGTAAATCATCCAAACACAAGTGCACTTTAATCCATCTAAGTTTTTAAGGAAGTCCTAACTCTTAAGTCCCTAAAACACACGGAACATCAATCTCCTCTTTTTTTATTCCTCCCTCTCCCGCTCTGCCTCTGTCCTGCTCCGACCAGGCCAGGACTGATGGGACGCCCGCACCCCATCCATCAACACGTGCCCATTGTTTGTAGATTTTACCCTCCACCAGCTTTAGTCCTGCTTTAGTCCTCGGAGACTCACAAATCTGCTCACATAAAGTCTCGAATCAGGTTGAACTTGAGTGAACTGCGCGCACGAGTCTGACCTGACTGGACTTTTGAGCTCTTAACAAGTTTATGATTCTGTAAAACATAAAAAACATGCAGAAGTTGTTTAGTTTCGTTCACATAGTTGAATAAGTGCTCTATTCCACCTGCTAAAGTCATGATGTGGTGTCCTCTTACTCCAGGAAGTGCTCCTCTGCATTTTAAAGTTCACCTAATCATTTCAGTTCTTGCTATCGGCTTCTTGTTTATAGTCTTATCTAAAGGTGCTCCTTCCTGGTCGAGGGTTGGCCACCTGCTGGTCTCCATAAAGATGTTTTTCCTGGAATGTTTCGCAGTATGGCATTAAACTTATCTATGCCATGGAAGGAAGCAGGTGATGCAGCACAACTCTTTTTAAGTTAAGTTAAAGGGAGGGTGTGTAGCCTGCGCTCTTACTGTTTAAAAATGTTCAGCTCCTTCTCCAGAATTCCAGGTTCACTGAGATTCATGTTTGGTGCAAGTGCTGGGCTCTAAGGTCATGACCCTTCACATCAGAGAGAGGATGCATAGGTTTGAACACACCCGCTTTCAGCTTTGAATCTGGCAACGCAAGAGAGACTCATGTGAGGCTCATTCTGCTTTCTGATTGGATAAGAAACATGGAAATCAGGAATCAAACCTGCAGCCTTCTTCCTGTGAGGCGTGAGTGCAAGCTACTCAGCCACCGAGCCGGCATTGGCCATACAATGTTTTTGTAATTAAGAATGAATCAACATTACGTGTTGGCTCTTAAAGCAATATTTGATGTTTAGGTCATGTTTTGGAAATGTTCAATATAAATCTTACATACGCTACCGTACTTTTAAACAGTATAGTATTTAACAGGCACTAACATCTCCATGGAGAAAAAGAGGCAGCAGACCCTCCACCAGAAAGTTACAAAATGCACCTTCACCTTTTTTTTCCACGGCATCTGTAAATTGTTTTTGTAGCATTTCAGATAAGAGCGATGTGGCTTAGGAGGCTGTGTTGGAGGGTTGCATCTGAGGCTGAAACCGAAATATGAGGGAGATGAGACAAAAATATGACAAATATGTGTAAATGTTCACTTTTAGACGACCCTTACATTTTCAGGCAATTCGTAACTTTGAACCATGTATGCATATTAAGCCATTGTTTGTCTTGTGCAATGATAAATAACCTGAAACTGTTAAACTGTTTTTACTGTTTTATTTCTCCGCTCCCGGTTTAGTCACCTCTTTAGTCCGAGCGTTTATTTTTGTCGTCCTTTTCCGATGTAAAACACAAACCTGGATGTTTTCCTCCAGAGACCGCTGCCTCCCTGGACGGCGGCCATGATGGATGCTGTAGGAGGCAGAGAGGACACATTTCCCATGAGGCCGAGCGGCGTTCCGCAGGTTAAACAGCACTCAATACAAAGTAACAAACAGCAAAGGACAGATGGCTGATGGTGACACACTTGGGGGGGGAAATATACTGCGTGTCAAATCAAAGCAGGAATACAGTGGTAAATTGTTGTTGTTGTATTTGACTGTCTCTTTGTGCCCGTCGCATTACTTTTAATAATTCAAATGTTTACAAAAACAACAAAAACGGTGTTCAACAACAAAATGAACAAGTAAACAATGATGAAGTCGTGACTGACAAATGGGACAGTCACTACTTCGTCTTTTACATTTGCCCTTCCCAACATTTTCTTACACACAGCATACTTCATTTTTCCATTTTAGTGTATAGTTAAGCCCAAATTATCTCATCATCTTCCAAGATTTAAGATGGCGCTATGCTTGGGTCAGATTTGAAGACTGTGGGCTTCTGCATGTTCTCCCTATGTCCGTTTCTTCTGGGTAAATACGTTGGGTGCAAAGATGCTTGTTTAAACATCCACCTGAACATACACTGCTTTTGTAGGTTTAGACGTTACTGTTTGACTACCAATCTGAAGCTCGGATGGTTCAGATTAGCAGATGTGTCTCATCGATTACAGGTAGATTTTCAATTTATGTTTAAAAATTAAGATTCTGTTCAGAGTTCTCATTTCAAACAAGGCTGAAACATGAGCTGCTAATTCCAATGCATTTCAGAGCTCGTTCAGAGTTAGCTGTATGTATTTGTGTTTTTGTTCCACAGATTGCATTCTATAACAGTCTTTGCCATTTGATTCTATTGCACCTTTCCAAATTGCAATTTCCTTTTGATTGTGATACATTTTGTCTTTGAGTATCAAAAAAAAAGGTTTAATAATTAATTATCTTCTCGCCATTTGTATGATAAAAGAGATTAATACAATAAAAAAAATGATTTACTGTGATACCATTTTTGTGTGGACTGCAGCCTCTTCAACCCAGATATACAGAAGATGGATAACTCTTTTTGTGCACACACATAAGGACTAAAGCGAGAACAAAACATGCACAAGGCCAGGGCTAAACCAGGACAAAACAGGACCAATTAAACTGGGGTCAAACTAGGACCAAACAAGTGTGAACGCACCCCCTAAATCAGAAATTCAGAACTATAAAAGAACCCAAAAGTTCTCCTTTTTACATCGCACCAACAAATGACAAATTGTAAATGCGTGTTTCAGAGACCTTCCTGTCTCCACTGGGTGCACGGCTAAAATTAGGTGCAGTGCCCTGTAAAGCGCTGTCTCTCCTCTTCCACTGTGTCCCGGCCCAGTGGGGACAGTGGTGGTGTGTTGGTCGGGACAGTCCTGTGTCACTGGGCATTCATCATCTGCAACGGCTCTGTCTGTTCCACCTCCAGATGCTCTCCCCGGGACCGGCCCCTGTCCCAGCTTTGTCCCATGGTGGAATGGACCTCCTCTGGGTTCATCTTTTGAGATGGTCCCCTGTCCTGCTGTCGGCTCCACACCGCCTCTACTGTCTTTAACTCTGTCACAAGGTATGCGTTCATATACTGAAAACGGTTACAAATTTAGATGCAAAGTGGTGGAAGAAGTACTCAATTTACTTTCTAAGTAAAAGTATCACAATAAAAAATCGACCAAAAGTAAATGTTTTGAAGTACCAGTTTAAAAATGTAGTTTAAGTGTAAAAAGTAGCTGGTCTACAGTAGGGAATTCCAAGCAATTTATTTATTCATTTCTAGTGAATGTCATGTACGTTACCTGTATAATATTTTCGATTGCCCAAAGCTGTGGCTTGAACTTAAAACCTTTAATACCACGAATATGCTAAAACTAACCCCTCAAACCATATGAGAAGTACTTTTTACTTTTCAGTCCAGTTTAAAAATGTAGTGTCGTAGAAAGTACAGATACCTCCTCTCAGATGAAGTGAAGTAACAAATATGCACTGTAAATACTACAGTGGTGCCCCCATGCCCCCAGCCCACATTGAATGTGTAAAAATATGTAGGGGTTTGACTTCTGTAATATAATGTAATAAAATATGCACGGTGGGCAGAGGTTAGAGCTCTCGCCTCCCAAGAAGGAAATCATGGGTTCGATTCCTGGCGAACATTACATCACATGATTTCTCTGGGTGGAGTCTGCATGTCCTCCCCGTGTTACCGTGGTTCTCCGGCTTCCTCCCACTTCCTCCCACTGTTAAAGTGACTGTATTGGCCCTAGTTCTGTGACTGGTTGTCTATGTCTCTGTGTTAGCCCTGCGACGAGTTGGCCACTGTCCCGGGTGTACCCCGCCTAAGGCCCAAAGGCACTGGGATAGGCTCCAGTCACCCGCAACCCCTAACGGGAACAAGCGGTAGAAAATGGATTGATGGATTGTAATATATTGCATAAATCACAATCCTAAGTGGGATCTGGGGGTTCTCAACCAAGAAGTTTTCAATAAAAATCATTTTGGTGCATTTTTAAATGCAAAATTATTTGCAACATTTACTCTGTTTATTTGAGGGCCCCACACAGCAATTTCCCTGCTCCGCCCCTGTCCCAGCGTTACCTGACGCCCTTCTGCTCTTCTGCAGAACAGATGGAGCCCTGTAGAAAACACTACAAACTGCAAACTATTGACACTTTCTGTTGCATTTACAAAAACATGATTTAGACATTTGTAAGAAGGTGAAACCACTTTGGTTTGCACAGTTTGCCTCGCCAGCTCGACGCATCACATATCTTGTTTTATTCTCCTTTCTCATGGTTTATTATTGAATATGAAGGCCAGTTTTCATCATCTAAAGACGGCTTTGCGCTTTGTGCTTCCTTTGTGATTAATCTGTGGCTTGTAGCTGCCCCTGCACTTCTAAAACTCACTATGCAGAGAGAGAGGTGACACTTGAGTTTGAAAAGACACCCTAGTTTGAAAAGACACACTATGCATGCTGTTGACTCACTGTTTCATTGCAAAAGGGACAGGGCAGCTGCTGCACATATAGCCTATTGTGTCGTTCAATCCAAACTGGTGCCCCCCGAACACTTGATGCCCTACACACTGCGCTTTATGTGTGTAATGGGAGCGGCCAGTACTGTAACTAAATATGTTTCGGTGTTTTATCTTAAGAGGAATAGTACAAACAATTGAAAGTTCCTGGAGATTCGTTAAGTAACCTAATGAGAATTAGCAAAGACCAATGATGCCTATGTCAACTGAACCAACACTGTTCATGGATTTCCAAAACGAATTATGTTTTGTTGAACTGGTTTCCTCGTGAAACATTAATAATTACAACTGATTTGAGTTTACAGTGTGGGTTTAGTAGTAAAAAAAAGTTGTAACATTGATACCCAGATTCTTATATCGATATAACTCAATAAGATATTTGTCAGTACCTATAAACCGCTTCAAATGATCTCTGTCTTTGTGACAGTTGAAAGGCCTCTTTAATACCATATCATTCAAAAAGCACCCCCATCTTAATTTTAACCAGCTTCTTTTGAAACAAATACAGACTCTTTAGAATGTTATGTCATGTATACAATAACAGTAAATTGCTGTCAACATATAGGCGTAACATATATGCGTTGTTACAGTGCACACATTTTCAAATGAAGAAAACATTAATAAATAACTGCTCAAGACAAGAATTTCTTTTAGAATTTTTTTTTTTAAGTGAAGATATTAATTCAACTTCAATTGTTGGATTTGTCATATATTTTATTCTGTAAGGTTCATATCATTATGTACCACTACTGCATATAAACAGTTAATTTACAATATAAAAATACATTTTCACATTACTTTGTATAGCCTCTGATATATTTTTGCTGCGATTCCATGATCCCCATTCTTTCATTTTGTTCATCTTGATATGAATCTTTAGAGTTATATTTGTCAGTTTTCTTCTTGATGTCATCTTTGGTCTGTAAATCCAATATAGTCTTATATATATATACTCCACATATGGTTTGCTGCTGGTTGTTTTCTTATGTTTACTCTAGTCCACCACAGGGGGCGCTAGAGCTGGTGTTCCCATTCATGGTCTTTTTAAGTCCACTATCGCCACTGGGTTTGAGCATTCTGGTCAGATTCGTATGCTTGCTTGTAGCTGTCAGGAGACCTATGGGAACATTAAAAGTAGATTTAGTCATACTGAAAATTAAATGATGTTACGTTAACGTTAAGCAACCAATTTGTTTAAATTGGTTACTCCTGAAAGAAGACAATGAACAGTAGTAGAAAGCCAGAGAGGACCAGGTTATGCAAAAAAAGGTTATGACAAAATTTAGGCATAACACCCATCACCTGCTTGCTGAAAGATGTCAACTTCTGGACCAGAACAAATCATTTATATTATCAATGTACTCAATTGTACTTAATTGTACTTAATAATATCGATGTACTTAAACTAGACAATTTTATTATACTATCCCAGAACATTAAAATAGTCAAATACACCCGTGGGTTTTGTTGCCACAATTTAACACAGCTGTCCTTATTTTAAATGGTTAAAAGAAGTGATCAAAATGCCAAATAAAGGAAAAATGTGCAAATAAATGATGTTTCTTTTCTTTATATACCTTTATATACAGCTGCAGCTCAGTTTCTAAATCGTCAAAGGCGTTGCATATCCAATTTGTCCTTATTGATTTGACACAGCCCCAGCTCTCTGTCAGTGGTGCGTTTGGGGACACCTCAAACAAACGACAGTCCAAATTGTCCTGGTCTGGCTCCTGTTTTGGGATTTGAGGTGTAGTCGTTCTTGAGCGAGCATGAATAATTCAGAGTTTAGACAGCTGAATGTGATGACTTCACGACTGCTAGGTTCACTTGAAGATATTTACACGGAGGCTGAAAATCCACAAGGAGAGAGTATGACCAGGAATCACAAAGGAGATGTTGAACCACTGTCCTAAAACTAGAGACAGAAGCAGCACAAGGACGGAATAAGGATGAAAATAAAACATGGAATTAATTCACTGTAACTCTCAATTAAACTGGTTCCAGTCATGAACAGTTGTATTGTAAACAGTTTGATCCGAGCTCTGACTTCATTCATAAAGTTGTTGTGTCCTTGGGCTAAACACTTCACCAACAATTGCCTGTGGTAAAAGGTTTCAAAGGTTTTCATCAGGACGCTAATACAGTTTTTGAAATAAAGACGTTTTGATGACCACCCAAAAGCCTCTTTCAATCTGAAGGGACTTTTTCAGATTTTAAGAGAATAACAACCAATCCTTTGCAAATAAGCAATCGGTTAACCGTTGTGTATTCCCGCAGAATGAGCGCTAATGAGATTCTCATATTTTCAATAACATATTTTATATTGCTAATTGCTTTTAAACCTAAATCAACTGTTAATACACAGTATTTCAGCCGTTACTGGGTATGTTGTCCTGAAACGGATCTATTTTATGACGTGAAAAGTGCCACTCAGGAGAAAACACCCCCAAAAAATGCCATGCTGTAAGTCGCAATAAAGAAGCAGCCTTGGCAACTCTGGTACTTGCCTAAGAAGTTAGAATTGATCCTTGCTGAGCTAGATCAGTCCTGCCCTAAGGGAGCAGTTAAAACGTGAAACTGTTCTGCCTTTGTTTACCTACTTGTTTCGTTATGGGTCGTATTGTTCTCTGTTAACATCTTCTTTGTGGCTCTTAATTTTCTAGCCTAGTATAGGATCCTTTAAACCTATTGTTTTCTTGCAGCTTCCCCATCACTGCTTCATTTGACTAGCTTGATTTCTCACATGACCAAGGTCTGAGGACACGGTTGTACACAGAAGGTAGGTTGTATCGTAGCCCACCATTTCTAGGAGACAATATTGATTTCAAAAATGATATAGTATGATGATTACCTTTGAAACTTTTCACCTTGTCATGCTTACAGTAAAAAGCACAACACAAATCCAAAACCATTATCATTATTAAATGCATTTGAGGTGCTTTTTCATTGGATTTCCACTCGTCTGTCTCCGTCAATCACTACCTGCCATCTTTGTCTCTCACCCAGTCACCTTTCAAGACAAAGAGCCTATTCATTTCAAGGCGGCTTGTACACATTATGAACTTGCGTCTCACATCATATATTTAAATTCCTTTCATTTGCAGAAACAAAAAAGAAAAGTCATATTAAATATTTACTTAAAGAAACATTTCGTATAACCAATGTAATTCACAACACTCACTCTTGTATGGTCTCTTTTGGAAAGTACATTCTTTATTTTGAATTTAATGATATTGATTAATAGGTTTTCAGTAGAAGCAAACATATTAAACAATATTTCTCTTAAATAAATACATTTAAAAAGTAAAAATCAATTATCACATAGAAACAGAACCTACATAAACCTCAGCACATGAATAAATAATATTGTTTCACACAGGTGGCTCTTGATTTTGTACATTTCCATATAGTTGTGCGTATTTGCGCTTTTGGTCGGCCTGAACACCTGTGCTGGGGTGTAAAACTGTCCCGACGGAGAACACGATGGCAGGTGGCTCAGGATGCCCCTCTTCCTGTAATTGATCCCATTGGGCCAATAGACTTTAGCAACAGCCAATCAGATCGCAGAATTAAAGAAAGGCTGCACCTGTTTGTGAAGTGTGTTCATTCTTCATTGGTTTATGTTGTCAACTGTCAAAGAGGCTAAACTATTTTAAAAAAACATTAGGTTTTCTATATATAGTTTAGTTACAGGTAACTTATTCTTTTTTTTTCTTTTTTCTTTTTTACAAAATTAGTCAGAATATTTTGTTTTTGCAGAGGACATTCTATTCATGGATTTCAGCACCCATGCAGGCCCATGAGGGCTTTTTCCAATTCAAAAGAAATATTATTTTGTTTCGTATTATTAATTGCTAAGGTAACAGTCCAAACTTTTCATCATTCTGAAATCCATGAATTGCCTACAAATGCTGCTTATGCAATTTAATGAATGCAACAATTTACCATAACTACAAAACAACATGACAACCTTTTTGTTTCTATTGTTCAGTAAATAATCATGTTACACAAACTTTAAAATAATAAATTGCAATATGATTCATTCGATTTTCCCCTCTGCATTACGTTGTTTAATACATTTTGTGTTCTCAAAACTATTCATTATGAGTACAGAAAATTCAACTCACCTGAATCCCGCATCATATAAGACTTATGCGTAATGTTTAATTCAAAAACAACCTAATGTTTTAACCATGTGTTCTTCTGTTTCTCTCTGAGCTCCTGTATTCTGACACTCGGGGCTGTTTTGCATGACTTTACATTGACAAATAGGAAAACAGGAGAACAAATCACTGCTGTGCAATTTCAGAGCGAGTCGCCTGTTCTGTCCTTGGAGACGGTCGGGGACAAACTCGTAGCTCTGAGGTAGACGCGAGAGGATGTAAATACACAAGAACATTCGGGAAATAGGTTTGGAACGCTCAGATTGAAGCAGTTTGTTTTCTGGTCAGGAGCTTTTAAATGTGATTTCAGACTTTCATTAAGAGCTGAGTAATTTATATTTGTATGTATATTTTAATTTGGAGCCACAGGGAGATAGGTTCTGTTTATTGGTGGTATTATTTTGAGATGAGATGTGAGGATGGATTTCTTTAAAGATGCACTATGGAGGGTCTACCAACTGCTTGTATCCTTGGATATGTTATTGCTTTGCCTGGAATGATCAACTGTATGGAATTAATATTAATTAATTATCTATCTCCATGGAGACAAGTAAGTGATGCAATTGGGACAATTAACAGGTCAGCTCTGTGGAGAGACGAGCCTACACACAGTAAGAATGAATATATTTCAAAGTATAAATGATATTGTGGCAATAAAAATACCCGAAACTGGATAAATGCATGATGTTTAATACCATACTGTGGAACATTCAGGGAAAGCAACAACATCCCTCACCAAAAAAGTGCAAAAGAGTGCAGCTTTAGAGTGCCAATACCGATATTTTAGAATCCAGAGCTCTGCCAATATTTTTTATGTCGGGCAAATCTTCATAATTTATCACCAAATATGTAATTTGAATTTAAAAATCCTGTTGATACTTTGCACTGATCTGGATCTGGATACAAGTATAAAGATGAAAAATTAGAAAATATTTTCAGACACCCAAAAACCTCGTTTTATTACCTTTACCTAAAAGGGAGCAGTATAATCCCCCTATTTGCACAAATGTGTTCAAATTAAATGTATTAATGTCTTTCCCTCAGCTATTAAGTCAGTCCAAACAAAACATTGGCCTATACTGGAGATTTAAAGGACAATTATTATGCATTACCTGTATTGTTATTTGCCTTTAAAAAACGATTAAAAAACTATAGAACTTTGCCACAGCCTTAGGATATACTAGATCAACTGAGTTTTGGATTCCATCTACTGGCTGCAGAGAGAATTACACAATTTAGAAATCAACATTGTTTGCTAATGCAGCTGCTTGCTGACATCCTGGTCAAAGCACGCATTTGTACTGATCGGGATTTGATAGCAGAAAATGAGTCTGCCGATGATTTCTGGATTTAAAAACTGCAAAGAAGATTCTCAGAGACATGTCACAGATCTAGAAAACATCAGTTATCAAGGAGATTCAGCACATAGTGTTTTTGAGGCTCAGAGGGAGTGGACTTTCTAACCAGGATTCATCAAACTAGTGTGAATGAAATAAAATGCTACTCCAGGTATGTTTTTAATGAGGGAACAATGTTTGAACATGGTTAAAAGCTCAAAAGTTTGCATAATATGTGTCCTTTAAAGCAGATAGCCAATACAACAAAAAGTGCCAATAGCAGCCTAATATATCGGCCAATTAGTCTATTTCTAATATATACTGATGTTGATGATAAACACTAACTAACAACTAGCCATAATACTGTAGATGAAATGTTTTGTATAAGATAAAATTTCCCTATAAAGTGATCAATTTACGCTATATTTACAGGGAACCAATCACTGTAGTCACAGCTTGGAGGATTATGTACAAAATGAAAATCTCTCAGCATTTGGCTTGTTGGCTATTGCTTTGCTCTCTATTATCTATAATATATTCTTATAATTGTTTGACATTTATAAAATACATTGTCATAGTATTGTGTGTGGTTGATGGAAAAACAAACAATACAAATGTGTTATTAGGCTACTTAGTTTAACCATGAGTATTCGGCGACATGTTTTCGGTTACCAATGCTGTGGCAAATTGCGAAAACCAGCAAGCATGAATATTGTGTTTCCATTTCCAAATAACCCCATGTGAAAGCAAGTGTTTTGGTGAGTTTTTGCTTCTCACCGTGGTGGTTTTGACACGTCCTCCGGGCTGAGTGCAGGTCCAGCCTGAGTTGTTGACCAAGAGACCACAGCCCTCATGGTCCAGACAGGGAGACATGTCGCACCACTGTCGGGTCCGCACGATACGCACTGAAGAGGAGGAAACATGGGAGAGAGGTCTATATGAGCTGAAGGGACAAAACCTTTTACTTTAGGGAAAAAATATGAGCAGTTGTGTGAATATGCAATACAATAACTTCTGCTTCACCAAGTTAACAATATGTGCAGTTAAATTCGGGAAGTCAATTCTTCTTCTGGGCTGAAATTTGTGTGGTTGCAATTAGCTAACATTTAGGCTATATAATTTCCTCAATGAACAACAAAATGTCCCGTCCCCACAGGGTCTTGTGTATTGTGTCTAAAACCTGTGAACCCAGTAGACCTGTGACTCTTAACAATAGGGCCAGGGCCCAAAGTAGCACTGCAAACAAAGGTCAAAACGGTAAAGAACCCCTTTAAACCATTGCCAACATGTTCTAAAATTTGTATTAGTTTATTAGTAGTTAATATTTCAGTCTAAACAAATTTAAACAGTACTTTGTGAGCTGAATCCTGATTTTAAAACACAATTGTAATCTGTAACTGTAATGTGTCAGAAATATTGCAATTAGAATCGAAAAAATAACTAAATTGTTGATTCTTGATATTCTTGTGAGTTTATGTGTAGTTAATTTATTTGGCCAAGCCTTTCTCTAAAGTTATTCTTGTCAAAGCTTGTCGTGGTTGGTTTAGACATGATTTAGTCCAGGTTTAGGTAGTAGTCTACTTTTAGACCTGATTTAGTCAAAGTTCAGTCCTGGCCAAATGTTGTACTTTGAAAGCTAAATAATTTAACAAGATGGTACTTGCTATGAAAGTTTACAGCAAAAAGCATCAATTTCTTTAATTTTTGTAAATGTTGGCTTTCAAACTGCAAGTTCAGCTGCATCTAGTTTTATTCTTGTTGGATTTATTATCTTTACAGCCATGGTTCTGTCCCAAAAGATCATTAAATACAAGAGAAAAGAGTGGTTCTTTTCACACCTAGAACCCACGATGGAAAATATTTAGCCTTCCAAGTAACACCTAATCCAAACCAGGTCTATAATAAGACTAGGTTTATATTGCAACTAACTAGGAAATTCTAAACAAGGACTAGCCCAAAAGAGGAGAAAAATGTGCAGATAAAATTGACACTAAATTACACTGGAACTGAAAGAGATTCTGCTGCAATAGAAAGATTATTACGTATCAAAAGTGAAAATGATGTTGTTTTTTACACATTACATTTGTCTCTTTTCAGGCTTTTTAAAAAAAAAAATTAAACAAACTAAGACAAAACAATACAATACATCTAGATCAAGTTGTTTTCCTCACTTTTTGCTAACCTCATACAGTATTTTTTCCCTCTAATTCTAATTATAGACATGTTTTCCTTTCAAATCTGTTAAACCTGCATGTTTCCCCACGGCGCTAAATTCCCCAGATGATTCTCTGTTATACAAAGGTCAGAGTTCAGCATCTGATTATTGTGTACGGTTGTAACAAAGTCAATAAAAGCTGTTGTAAATGGAGCAACATCTGTCGGCTTATTTTCAAGACGGGAAAACACAACACGAGAAGAGAAGGGAAAGTTAAGTGGAAAAAAAATAATATAGCTTCTAATCTTTCTAGACTTTTTGCAATAATTTCAGCCAAAGAATGATTGCTGAAATATTTAAGATATGATTCAATATTCATTTAATGTTGCATCATTTGAAAGCTGTTTCCACAAAAGAGATAAATGGAAAAAGAAAAAAAGAAAAAAACAACTCTGCAACTCCTGCCTCAAGAGACAAAACTGTTTTACTTTTTATTGCTTCCCTCTTTTCCAACGTTTGTGCAAAGAGCTGTACTGTACTATATAGCTGTGGCCAAATGTATATATCTTTATTCTCCTGCATTTGAGGTGCCATTTCTCTGAGAATTCTTGTGTTTCCCCACTGTTTATGATGACGTGCTATAAAGGTAATTATAGAGATATCGTTCATGACTTACCAAGCAACCATAAAGAGAAGGAATTCAGCTCGGCACATAGAATCAGAGATCAATTGACCTTTTCTCTTTTATTAAATTGTATTTGAATTTACACAGTTTAAACTATGATTCATGCGTTTATTAGATTATTATGATACTGAGGCAAATAATTGATTCTCGATACCGATTTTGATACCACAATGATAATTAAAAATGCTCTTTCTTGGACAATTGACTGACATTTTCAACACAAAATTATAGTAATGAAAGACTGTGGTCTTATACCAGTTATAATAAATCTCCAGATCAATTTAAAACTGTTCAGAAAATGTCCAATGTTGTCCTGTTTATGGTGATTTTTTTAATATCGATCCTCACACAAAAGAGTGTCTAGTTTTGATACTAGTTTTAGTATCGATTAGTATCTAATTTTTCATACTTTTGACAACCCTAATGTCTTCTTTAATGAATAATAAGTTACATTTGTTACTGGTATGGCTGTAGTCGATGAAAGAGCGATCGCTTAGACGACTGAAGGGACAGTGGAGCGAAACTGGCAAAAGCTCTCAAAACGTTTCAGTATATTTATAATCTAGCCATGTATCCGAGCCAAACTGCATTCACAAGCAACTATAACTGCACTATGTATACAGAAAAGTAATAGGAAACAGTGTATTTACATGTAAAAACAGATTAAACTCACAATTCACTCCCAAATCTTTAGCTCTTCTTTCTATGTTTGTCCTCATAAATCCATATAGAATAATAGAATAATAATAACAATCATTTCTGATCAAAATTACTTCAAAATGTAACAGTACTGACTAATAAACATGGTGTTACAGAAAATATAAGGATAAATAATCAAATTGACGCTACTTTATGCCACCGACACAATCACGTTAAAGCAGGATTATCCCAGTAAACCTTTTTCCAAACGAACCCCAAAAAAACACGAGTTGTAATAAATAAAGAGCAGAATGATCAGTCTAATATGTTAATTATTCTTCCCTCTAAAGCAGAAATTGTGATATATTACCAAAAAAAAAGCTGCACAGTGAATATTCAGGCCAAAAAGCTTAAGTAATTTCCCTTGTGGATAATTGCAAATAATAAGTCAAAGTTTTAACATGAGATTATATTACTAAATTTGAATCTAAAATTCCTCTCCACATCTGTTTACTTTGCCCCGTCCCGTCGTCTCTCTCGGGACTGGCCGCCTCTCGTTCTCGTGTCTGTGATGAATGAAGCGATTACAAGATGGCGGCGTCTGTTGGTGGATAAATGGGGCGTGCTGAGCGGTAGATCTGCGGACGGCGTGCGATACATCAGAGCTCGCAGGTGTGCTCCGCTCCAGCTTCGGATTAATACACTGACGCTTTGTTAATGTAGACGGCTCTTTTCTAAATTTAACAGTTCTGAGAAACAGGAAACGGCGCCCATCCATCCTAAAATCTGATTGGTCGATGAGGTGCAGGTGAGCGGGTTTAACCGAGACCAAAGAGAAAAAGCTTTACAAGATTAATGTAAATTTGTAGTGTGGCAACTTGTAAGGGTTTTGTTTAATTGGCATTTAAAAATGAATTTGAAGTTAAGATGCATGGGCAAAATATGAGGTCGGTTTCTTAGTTCTTTTTCATTGTGTAACTTTCTGGTGGTGGAAAGTTACCTGCATGATTGACATAAAAGGTTAAATCCATACACATTTTTCATGGTAATAGATAAATATAATGCCATACTGTGGAATATTATAGAGAAAAGAACAACATTTCTATTTCTACTCCTCCAGGCCAAATACGAGTCAGTTTTGTGGCAATGCAGGACTTCTCACCGTTATAACACAGCTTTTTATGTATTGTTAGTGCAACAACAACAAGCATTTATTTTAGTCTATTATTATCTATTTATAGCCGGTGTAACCAGTGTTAATTTTGTCAACTAAAATATTTTTGTCATAGTTTTTGTCATTGTCATATTTTTATGACTAAAATAAAATGGGAACTACAGTAGATAAAAAATAATCATAAAGACTAAAATTATGACTATAATCCCATGCATTTATATCTAAATATGTTTTATAACTAAAACAGGGGTGTCCAAACTTTGGCCCATGGGCCAAATGCGGCCCTCATGCCAATTTTTGTTGGCCCTCAGGCCAATTTTTGTTGGCCCTCAGGCTTCCTGCTAAATTGACCCAAACAATCAAAAGTACCGTACTTTTTGGCCCAAAAAGTACGGTATATAAAAGCTGCTCCAACGAAATTTACAAAGAAACAAGAACTTATACATATACGGCCCACACCTGACAATAAACCGCAGGTGCCCACGTTGTAACACACGCGGTTGTCTTTTGAACCGGGGATCTCGTGGACCGTGGGTGGGGATCTCGTGGACCGTGGGGCGGACTCATTTCTCAGTGAATATGAGTTGGATTGTAATAAAACACACAGCATTTTGAAGCTTGCACAGGTTGTCTTTTGACTCGTGGGGGAGGTTGGGCCAAGAAAGTTTAATTTCACTGCGGCAGGTTCTAAACTGCAGACCGGCGTATATCGCATGTCCGCGCTCCACGTGTGTCTTCACGTTCAACCGTGACTAGATTCACTTCCTCATTAGTCTCATTTCCCTGTGAATATGAGTCTGGTTGTAATAAAACACACAGCTTAAAAAACAGTGACGACCAGTGTCCACTGACGTCTTCTTCTACAGTGTGTTAAACGCTTGCGCTTCCTGCTAGTGTGCCCTCCGGTGGCTGTTAGCCAGTGAAAATCTATAAATCAACCGCACAGTTTTAATAACCGCAGGGTTCAAAGCATGGGAAAAAAGAAGCGGCTTCTAGTCCAAAAAGTACGGTAGTAGTTTTGAATATAAATTGGAAAAAAATCTGCTATTGTTACCTAAATAACAACAATTTTGATGTGATGCAAACCTAAAATTAATGTCCCAAGCCTTATTGAAAGGTGTTGAGGCTCATCAAAATGATTCACTTCATTGTCATTTCGTCTCTGGCTCTCTGCTTTGTATATGTTTCAAAATACGGCCCTGTGAAAAAATATTGGACACTCCAAACTAACCAAACTACCTTGACACTGGTCAACTAAAACTATGACTAAAAGTAGATATTTTTGGTCAACTTAAGAGCTGATATTCTTGTCACAGAATAAAAACTGAACGTAAATGAATAAAAGGGAAAGTGCAAATTAGGTCCAAGTCCCACTTTTCAGTCCCAAAGCCTCAAATCAGAGCAGAAACAAACTCAACGTCCAAAAAACACGTCTGACTAAAACAAGACTAAAAAACTAAACTAAATTGTTTTTTTCAAAAGTAAAACAACAAATCTTAGAGTAGAATAATTCCTTCCCTGCCAAAACCTGATGTGAACAATCAGAAAGAAATCAGATTACTCACTGCTTACATGACATTTCAATAATCTGATAACTCCAGAAATCAGATAATGACAAGGTGTTGTGTCTTGAGGGCCACTCTGAATCAGATTTGTACAACACACTTGCACTGAGCAGCTCTCACCATCCACACAGGCGGGCCGGGCTCTGGTTGTCCCGGCGATCTGCCCCCTACGGCAGGCACAGCGGGCCGTCTGCCGGGCGATGGTGGTCCGCGGCTGACTGCTGCTGTCCCGATCCAGAGTCACCACCTCACAGGAACCCGCCGACAACTGACCTACAGGACACACGTGAAGGGTCATGCATCATCTCTTCATGAAGATGTTGAGACCGGTCAAGTCTAAATGCATAACACGAGCAAACAAATGTGATCAAATAGAAAAATGAACGATGGAAGAAGAGCTGAAACGTGGCCTGGGTGTTTAGTAGCACTTGTATTGTGAAAGTAGCAAGAGTAAAGGCCATGGTCTGATCTCAGAAGCTAAGCAAGACCGAGCCTGGTTAACGTTGGGATGGGAGACCATTGAGAATACCAGGTGGCTATCGATGTGTCCTTAAGCAAGACATTTCACTTACCTTACCTAATATGAATGTGGGTAGGAGCGCATATTGGCAGCCTCTCTTCTGTCAGTCTGACTCAGGGCAACTGGAGTGAATGAATAATGCGAGGTTAATGCGGTTATTGAGTACCTAAACAAGCGCTATATCAATTCAATGCGTTTGTTTTTCTTTATTATTGAAGTCATAATGGCATCAGAAGAATTGGATGAATAATAAATGTAGAGTACAAATTATTTTAAAGGAAATCCCAATCAAAAATAAAATGTAAAAATGTAGATATTCGGTTTGGTTACTTAAAAAAAATATTTAAAAAAAATGCCATGTCACCATTTGTTGCCTGTTTATCTAAAGAGTTGATCTGAAGCTTGAGTTAAAATTCAGGTCTGAGTTTGTCGCCATGGAAACAGAGGACACGCCCCTTGAATACTAATGAGGTGCTTCAATGGCGCTTTGGAAATCCCGCCACTCCCACATAGAAACTTTTAGTTTTGAGGAACAAGACGGGCCACTGGGGTCAGGGCCCGGTCCAAGATTTGTACAGCGTTTGGACGACTTTGCGACGAAATCCTACATCTTCTTAGTCCTCACATCACGTTTAAAGCCAACTGCAGAAGTCAGACCCTGCAAGGCCTTTGTTACAGTAGGTCTATAATGTACGGTCTCTTGGAATATTTCTTCACTTCTAAATAAAAAACAAATGAATAAATTAATGCTGCCCTACTTGCTCATGACAGTTTGATCTTAAATGGGCCACTGAGCTATTGTTTTGCTTTTGTTTTTGAGGTTTTATTGCATGAGCTGCAACAAAATGCAGCTTCAAAACAAGTGCTCACTGTGACACAATTAGCAATGCAGATTTTATTTTCATGTATTTATTTTTACCCATGTACAAACCCAACTCTAGTGTTTTTTCGTATTATAATGAAACAGGATGAGATCAAAAATGACAGAAGAATAAAAGGCCATATTGAGTCAATTTATTCACACACAATTTTGAACAAAAAGATATGACAGACTTTAAAAGTGTTAAAGACACAAAATAGGTCTGTCCCTGTAACAAACTTTTAAATGTAGCAAAAGTAGTGGTAGTAGTAATAGTAAAAGCATGGTCATTTATATGTTGGAATGACAACATTTATTTACAGTTATTCAATGGGGGTTGGAGTAAATATATATATACTTCGCAGTATAATTTCTTTATGTTAATGTAGTGAAATTAAGCTTATGTAGACATTTCTTTTGTTTTCTGCAACTATAATAAGATTACTGTTGATAGGCGATACAAGTTATGCCTTTATATTCATTCATGTAGCTGTACTATGACCTCAGATTCCCCCGAGGATGATGGAAAAATGCATTTAGTCTCAAAAGATGAGTCCGGGTCCCGATAGATGATTGAGCAAACTAAGTATGATTTGGTATTTTTGTTGAAGTTGTGTTCTGTGCAGCACCTTGGAGACTTGTTAGTAAAATATAGGCCTACTATATGGATTAGAATATGAAGTAAGCCTAATAGAATGTGATAACTGCATGCGCTGCCAACCAGGCCAATTACATTACTGTCTAAAGAGTTTTCTACAAGGTTGACAACAATAGGCTATAGCAAAAATTGTCCTCTCAATAAAAAGGACAAACTCAATAACTTTATAATCTAAACTGAATTCATATGCTTATATTATATCTGTAATTGTTTTGGCAACAATAAAAAGGCCTAATATAAGCAATTTATGACAAAAATTTCAAAATGTCAGCGATACGTAAAAGGAGCAGTGGTGGAACATTTTTAGGTGCTGTACTTACATTTTACAGGGTATCTGTGCTTGTTTGTACTCCACTACATTTTTATCTGGACTGAAAAGTATTTTTGAAATTTTGAGAGATTAAGTCCAGACTGATCAAAAATCAGCACAATTCTACAAATAACATCACTACATTTGACTCTTAAAAGCCTGAACAAAGACTTAATTCATAATGAACATATAGTTGATTAAGCAGGATTCAGGCTTAGTAATGACTTAATTAAAGTTAGGGTTAGTAATTGGGATTAAACTATTAGTTCATGACTAAGACTGAATCATTTTTAATAAACAGTTTCTTCTCTATTAATTAAGTCTTTGTTCGTGCTTTATTAAGCCGGGAATAAGTGTATGAAGAGTTACCATTTTTTGACATCACACCTAACTTTTATGCCCCTGTATCTGCACTTTTACTTCAAAATGTAGTACTTCTTCCACTAAAAAGCAGAGGTTGAATAGTGACCACTTGTAACCTAAACTCTTACTGCAATCCTTACTCAATCACACGCCTGTACCTTCTCTGAGCAGGTGGCCGTGCAGCAGCAGCAGCAGCAGGAGCAGGACGCAGACCGCCGCGGCAGTCAGAGCCCACAGCGGCCGGACACACTGCATCTGGACCCGCCACGACCTGTGCTCTCCCCGGCTACAAGTCCCGCTCACTGCGCCCGGGCTGGAGACGGTAGGGGGCGATCAACATGCGGCATCTCCCGTTAATAACACCAAAAACAGTTGACAAAACTTAAAAAAAAATAATTTATACAAAAAATCACACGCAAAAAATCCAAATGATCTTCTCCAATTTTAAATTTGGGTTTCGTGGTCACAGCCCTCCGCGTCTCGGATCCATCGCCGCTCCGCCGTGGCGCGTAAATCCGCTCAAACGAGGTGGACGTGAAGACAGCGGGCAGAGCTGGAGCTGCCGCCCGGGCATGGTGCAGCTTAAGCCGGGTGTGCGGTCTCTCTGGGGCCGCTGACTGGTGCTGGAGGTGGACAGAGGAGAGAAAAGATGCTGCGTCCAGGAGTGAGGCGCAGTGAATGTGAAGGTTCCACTGCACACACACAGACGGTGGGTCTGCTGACGCCCCCCTCTCTTTGCGTAAAGCCAGCGTGAGTTCAGAGACACTTCTGTACAGATCTGGAGCTATTTGGAGTGATTGGAGAAGGACTGGATTAGAAATGTAAATGCGAGACGCCAGCCCTGTGTCGAAAGAACCTATTGATTAGCAAAGTGGCAAAATGTCGTTAGAAGATATTTAGTTCCAGGCCTCATAGTCTTTCTTATCAGGTTACAGCATTCAGTTCATATGTTCATACATCACAGATGAGAAGAGCCATAGCCTTGTCTGTGCCTTTATATATTAGATAAATGAGTTCAAGTCCTAAACTGATGTGGGCATTTCAATAAAATTATTACTACAACTTTTTATTTTACACTATTAATGTATACACTTTTAAATATTATTATATAGAGAGGATTATTATCCAAAGAACAAACAGAACACTTGATACAGGTGGATCAGTCCAGTGCTGCTGGTGGAGTGTGTTCATCATCAGGAAGAAATGGCCCTATAATCTATAACTGATGTCTAGCTTTCAAATGTACATTTGTTAATATCGACACAGTTTATTCCTGTAGTAGTCCAGTATGTAAACCTGATTTTATTGCATACATTTATTCTGGTCTGGTCCTAGTTCAGGTTTAGTCCCAGGCTTTAGTCCCAGTGTTGATGTGGTTTGTGCAAACGTGAGCGCGTCCTCAGAACCTTAACCTTTACGAAACAAACTCCAAAGACCCACTGGAAATGTGTAGCAGCAGAAACAGAGTCATTAACTTTCACTGGGGCATAAAAAAACGAGCTAAGCCACTGGTCAATTTTAATTCACCACAATAACTCTGGATAAAGTGGCCGGGTCTTCTTTATGACCAGGAAACCAATAGTCATTTTAGCGCGTTATCCAGGATGGTTTATTTTAGGTCAACTTTATTGGAAAGTGAGTATATTTTACTTAGAACATCCAGACCGTTTATGGGACCTCTGGTGAATTTAATTTCGGCCCTGCATCTCTTCTTTACTGTTAATCCATAAGTATTGACCGGTATATGTTCAAAGTACAGATTTAAGATAAACATGCTGTAAATTTTGCCAGAAGTGTTACTTTGGCAAGTATTTGACTTTTGCAGGGCTTTCATTATGCTCTGAGGAATTGTTTCTGTTGGTTCAAGATCAAACACACATTCACTGACTCTCAACACATTCAACCCATTAGATATTTTTGGTTGAAAAAATGACTTAAAAGCAAAGTAGCACACAAAAACATCTTCTTAAGGCCCACCTATTTTCCAATCGTCGCCTAGTGTAATTCAATTGCAATTTTAAATGTATTGGTATTTATTTTTTCAAAACGTTTGTGTGACCATTAAGCTTTCCAACAATATATAGCATGTATCTGTAGCTTTAAAATGTACTTTGAGAGTATAAAGTAGAGGTATTTCACACAGATTTTGTGAGAACTGAAGTGTTAAATGTACTTATTTTAATAATAAAGAACAACAGGAGCAATTCCAACCAATTTCCTTTAGCTTTGCAGTGAATTTTATCGATACTTTTTGTCTGTTTGCTTGAATTCAGAATCATTAAGTTGGATGCTATACTGACACATGCGAGCAGAACAGGGCCTGGTTAGAACAGGAACCAGGTGCCACAGTGGGGCGGCTAGAGGAAATGTTAAAGGCAAGACACTTCACCCACATTTCCTAGTCAAGCGCATTGAGTGCCGTGAATGTGGAAAAGTGCTATATAAATACACTGTAGTAGTAGTATTAATAATAATAATAATAATAATAATAATAATAATAATAATAATAATAATAATAATAATAATAATAATAATAATAACAACCCCTCAAACCATTTGAAAATGACTTTCTCCGCTTCAATCTAAAAATGTAATAATATAGATACAGATACATGTTGTCAAATCTATTGAAGTAAAAGTGAAAAGTATATAAAACTTACTCAAGTACAGTACATTTACTTTTACACTTAGTTACCTTCCACCACTGAGTTTAATACACAACATTTCTAAATAAATCTGAATGAAAACAAATCTCATAAGGTAATTATCAGTCAGGTTTTATTCTTTTAATTTCTGAACAATGACTTGGGGCTAGTTAAGCTCATATTCACATGTGAGGTGTGTGTGTGTGTGTGGCTCTCCCACCTCACAGCTGGAAGGTCCTGGGTTCAACTCCCTGTGGTATGGAGCCTTTCTGTGTGGACACAATTTTTGGGTGAAAAAAACTCTAATTGCCCTTTCTTAGTTTTTTTCTAAACTACAAGGTTAGCAAGTATCACGTAAAAAAAACGATTTGTTGTTTGCAGAGGACTTTCTATTACCTACATAATTGCAGCCTTTGCTATTTCATAATTGCAACAGTTCAAATTGCTATTTCGATTAGCTTGCGGGTTAATTGTGCGGCCCTATTTTGAACAAACAGAAAAATGGTGATCTAAGGGAACAAGTCAGAGGACAAATCACTTTTTGACAGTTGAACGGGGGAAAAAAACAGACCATTAGAGTTCTGGCATAATTTCCTTACTTGGTCTTTGAAAATTCTGTTCCTGCTGCTGAACTGTGGGTGAGTCCAAACCTCTTCTGCACTTGTCACTTCTGTCGCCGCTGCCTTTGTCCTGCCAGTGTTTGTCTCCATGTCTCCGCAGCCTGGACTCTTGACAGCGGAAGACGGAGATATAATTGATGAGAACGAACTGCAACCAGTGGCGTTTGGAACAAAGCGAGGTGTCCATGTGACGTTTACGGACAGCAGAAAGACAGGAGGAGGAGGGCTGAGGTACGAGTGTCTTGATGTTATACCTGAAGCTTCTCCAATTCAAAATGATGGATAGATTTATTGTGCAGGGCTGTCACAAAGCCACAATTTGTATACAAGGGACAAGGACAAGTATACAAGGAACGGACATTCTAAAATCCAATCGAAAACCAAACAAGGCAACGTTTTGTTAATGATTTTTTTTAGCATTGTCTTGTCAAATTAAAGATCTTTATTTGTATACCACATTTTTACCAACACAATGTCTCCAAAGTGCTGCACAGAGTGAAAACAACGTTAATAATCACAAAAATTGCATAAAATACTAAATAAATAAGTAGTCCTCAAAAGGCAAAAAAGGAATGATGCTTTAGGGATGATACAAATTAACTTCTATTCTCTTTTATATCAGCATTACCACATATTGCGCTGTACTTTAGATGTGATTATTCCAAAACTTCAGACTCCGGGTCATACATGTGGGCTTAAAAAAAAAAAATGATGTGGCTATTTTCAACAATAAAAGAACAAACATTATATGGAAGTTTGTTGCTCGGTGAAATTGAGCTAGGAAAGGGCTCACTTAGATTAGTGTTGTGATTTATGATGAACAAAATGTAAAACAAATTCCATTGCAGAAAAAGATTCAAGTGTGGAATTCAATTTCTAATAATTTTTTAACAGTTGTTTATCTTGATCTTTGATTGCATACTTTGATTATCCTTCAAATTTTCCGTTGCAACGTCGAAATTTCCTCATTGCTGGACAAATAAAGGTTCTTATCTTGCACATTCATCACATGAAATAACCAGGACTAAAGCTGAAACTAAACTTGGACGGGATCAGGAGTGAACAAGGACCAGTTCGACTGTCCACATCAGGACCAAATAACAGCAAGTGTGAACCTGTATTTGTTATAGAACAAAAAAAATAAAATACATTTTTAAAAGTGACTAAATTACTGCATGTTGTATCCTGTATTTAAACGTCAAACCACCTGGTGCATTGCATTTCAAAATTCAGATGACTCTTTTTCCATGATCTGTGTTATAGTTTAATACAAAAAGCATAATATGTCTTCTGTAATATTTTCAGTTTGTATATATTTCTTTATTCCAAAAACAATTACTAATCAAGAATACCTTGAAATCTGGTTTGCTAATTTGTTAGATTACATTTCACCTCACTTGACCTTTTGACCCCTGCATAGATCAAGACTCTTCACTTCATTTGGCTTGCACAGTGCATTTCCTCAGAGGTCAAAGGTTAAAAGAATGAGAGCTGTTTAAATGATCAGTTTATGGGACACTGGTCACTGATTGGATGAGTGTCTCCTAAAAGCCAACACAGCAACTTTTAATGACCAGCTTTTTCACCATAGAGTTGAACTGGATCGTCCGTGTTTTTGGGGGGTTTTGCAGGCAATTTTCTGGATCTTTTGGGCATATAAAACACATTTTTGTTTATTTATATTTTGTAAGTGCAATATGTAATCCGGCTGAACAACTATAGCCATCAATTAATTTAATCATCATTAAATTATTGTTCTTAGGAAGAAAAAAAAAAGCTGCGCAAAGACAAAACTGAGGATGAGAACTTAGAATGTTTTTGTTTACAAAGTTTTAAAGGGTCCATAATATTATATTATCTTAATTGAATATACATTTTTACCCAGTCAAATCTTCAAATATTAGCGTCCCATGTGGGGACATGATGGTTTGCATTTGTGTGAAAACAGCGTCCTCTGTTGATAGCAGTGAGACATTGATCGAGTTTCCACGTTTACACTTCTAAATGCAATTTAGGGACACCAAACGTATGTTTTTATGTGTTTGACTAAAGGCTGTCTGCGTGAGATGACAAGATCCCCCCAAAAAAAGATATCAAGAAGAAGAGAAAAACCTTTGAAACCTCGGGATTTTGTAGACTCATGCGTGAGAGCTTAGTGGCGCGTTCATGTGCAGAGTAAAACATAGGGCATTTGAAGAACTGAAACAGAAACACCAAACTGCGTAAAGGATTGATTACATAACAACAACAACAACAACAACAACAACAACAACAACAATAACAACAATAACATCCTATAAACTATCCTTCATTGCTGAGTTTCAGATTGTATTACTACACTCAATATGATATTCCTGAACTGTTTTAGATTCTGAGGGCAGGCAAAATAATTTAGGTTTACGTTTGTGACTATGCAGATTGTAGTGAAGTGAATGGATGAGCCTACTACGTACATGAGGTCATATTATATTTGGTCACATGGTTTTATATTTTATATATTTTAACTATGTTATATATTTATTTGAGTGAGTAGGAAAACATATGTACAATGTTCGCTTCATCTTACTACTTTTGAGCGCTGTAAACCATGCACACAAAACTGTGATGCACAAAAAGCTCAAACCAAACAAACAATGAAATTAAGAACTCAGCAGTAGATTACACAGTCACTCAGCATCTAGTTGAACATTTGTTATGATGGTCAGCTCCATTTAGCCTCCTGTCGTTTTCATTCAGGAATTCTGTACATTCTGTTATCGACATAGTATTTAGAAGACTCTGCCCTATTGAAACAACTGAACTGGAACTGTCTGGCGTCCAATGCGGCAAATTATTCAAAGCAGCATCTCCATCCGTCCTTGTTATTCAGAAAATTCTCGATTTTTCTTTACCCGAAGTTCAGATTTCCCCACGGTCAATGCGGCAAGTCAACGCGCATGGTGCTCCTCCCACTTCCGCCAGCCGTCCGCTATTTGGCAGAAAAAAGAAAAGCTGGAATCCGCTACTCGCTGATCCCCGCTTTACCTGCCGCGTTTATCCATTATCACGGTCTGGGGGCGATCCGGGGGCCACAAAGAGATCATGTCCGCGCAGAGGTAACCTTCCCCGGGCCGCTTTCTCCTCCTCCGGGTGAAGGATGGAGAGGCCGGGCAGGCTGCTGCTGTTGTCCGAGTTTCGCGTCAGAAAACACGGCGTACGAAGTGAGCCTGAGCCGGTCCTTGCTCACCTGGAAAAACACGGGTTTCAAGTCATGTGTATCACCCGTTCAAACCAAGTAAGAGCATTTTGACAATAACGATAGCTTTTTTTTTTTTATTTATAATTCAATTTATTTTCTATTACTGCTTATTTTTAATAGTTGTATTTGTAGCTGGCTTCTGCATATGCTCTTTAAACCATTTAAGGCCACGCAGTGAGTTGGCACTGAGGACCGAGATATATGTTTTCCAGCAATTCCAAACTTACATTTTAAAAGATTATTATTGCAAACGGCTTGTAGCCCTGTCTGTGTTGATAATTCCTTACATAATCTAGGTCATGTTTGCATCCTGAGACACAATAAGCCACCAATATATGACTCCATCTGCAGACTTTTATTGATTTACTTTTTTAGATTCTCTCTGTACTCTTCTTCCTGTGGGTCCAAGTGCATTTTATATTTATATTTTACACACCATAAAGGAGTTCCCGTTTGTAAATTATAGCTTGCTCCTGTTCACCTACAAAGACTCTACCAGGGTTATTAAGAAGTATATTTTTAAAAAAAACAAACAAAAAAAACATACCAATTGAATACTGAAACTGATCACAAAACTCAGATTCATTTGAAAGTATTGATACTGAGAAAAGTCACCATAAATGGACAAAATCTGACCTTTCTCTGAATAGTTTTAGAATGGTCTTGATCTTTATTAGCTGCTAGAATAAGACCACAATTGGCAAACGGTAAATGAACAGTACAATCACTGAGCTACCAATGCGGAGGTATGCAAGAGATCTCCTTAATTTTTAATATCGAAAATTGACGTTCTCGAATTTAGCATTATTTCGTCGACTAGAGATCAAACAAGAGACTGTCTTGTCCTTATTTTTCATGTCGTCAGTAAGCGAATCTGATGACTAATTGCCTTAACAAGCCTATAGTGAAAGCAAGTGTAGTGAATGATGATGAACTGCTACCGATTAGCGATCTAGGTGTAGGGCCGATTTTCGATATATTTTTCCCAAACTTATCTGTCATCTTAATTTACTACGAGCTCATTCACAGACCTGTTAATCCGCCAAAACCTATTAAGAAAGTGTTAAAATAAAGGCTTTATGCGATAAAGCTTTGGATGCTGCTGATTCTTTAGGCAGCAGGATCGGCTGTAAAACGAAATGTGCTAAACGGTGCATAATATCGGCCAACTGATCGCTCCATTTCTAACGTCGTGACAGCGTTCAGGACGTCCTACATACTCTACATTACATTTATCTTTTTAAATTTTTGTATTTCATATTTTTGAGCGTATGAGCAAAAAAAATAAAATAAAACATAAGAAAACACAGCAAAAACCTTGAAAAAACATGCATTCGTTTTGTGAGTGGAATCGTCCTTCTTCACAGAACTTCTCGTCAGCGTAGAGATGAAATACATAAATAATGCTGATACTGTGGAACATTCCACGCACCGAAAGCAAAAATACGGCCAAGTAGAAGGTGGAAAGTTACAGAAAGTTTTAACAGAACTATTAAAAAATACACTTTGCTCTGAAAGATGTTATGAGATTTATTTTTCACAATTGAAACATTTCTCTTTAGTGTAATTTCAAACTATATTTCTGGAGCGGGGCAGTGATGTGAAGGATTCAGGGAGACTGCTTTAGTATTGTTGCTCTGTACAGTACAGTGAGTTTCCGAGGAGGTCTATCTAATCTTTAGGGGGAGATAAGTCAGCCACTGCTGTATATAATGGTGCAGAACCACAGTAGAAGCAAAGGAACTGGCTTTGTGTTGCATGTAGCAGCTAATTGGACAAGATGAAGGAAAAAGAACATATTTCCACATTGTTTTCAACTCAGAAGTGGGCGATAGTGACCAAAAAAAAATATATCAGCTAATCTTGTCCAATTAGTTGTTATATTCAACACAAAGCCAGTTCCTTTGCTTTGTTCCTTCTTCTTCTCTAAATTTCTACTTCTGCTTCACTTGATGCTCTTTTATAAGCTATATTTTTTTTTTTTTGTCCTTTTTTCCATCCTCCTCCCCCCCCCAGCATTTGAGTCCATATAGAATCTTGAAAATATATTTCGTCTTTTATTTATTTGAAAATTTTATACATAGCACAAATAATACCATAATCAAATCCTGAAGTAATAGTTGGGAGCATTACGTGAATAAAAAATGGCAGTGTTTCCAATTGTTTCCCATTTACAGCATTTTAACAGTAAAGTAAGTGTCCTGACTGCTTTTCCAAACTGTTCTGCTGACAGATTTCATGGTTATTGTTTTTGTAAAGAGAGTAGTGTAGCCTCTGTTTTGGGAATCCGGAGTCTCACAGTAAGTGTCCTGATGGGAACAGAGTGGAATCATGGTTTTCTCTAGAGACGCCTCCTCCGAGAACAGCCAATCATATTGTATTTTCATCTTCACTGTGTGGTTCAATTTATTTTTTACACCCAAAATCACAACAGCAGTTGCCTCAAGGGGCGACAGTGAAAAGCAGATTTAACAATGTTCATAGGGACTTGGTAATGTCCCAGCATCCTGTGTCCTTATACAAAAGTCCCAAGCTCCCCTGTCCTTAGACCCTCCTTCTCGGCCAGGAAAGACTACCAAACCTCTTTGGGAAAAAGTAGAAACCTGGAGAAGTTCCACAGTGAAGGAGAGATCCGACTCCCTCGGACGGACAGGCGGACGCGCCTCAATTTGCAGATAGACGGTGGAGCTGGACCCACTCAGGAGGAGGAACCAATTCTTCGAGAGAACCACTTCGAGAGAACCAATTCGAGGAGAACCATTCTTGAGGCTAATGAAGAACCGTGCATATGGAGTAGAGACCGTTTCTCCAGGCAGACCGTTTCTCCAGGCAGTTGAGGAGCATCTGGATCCACAGGTCCTCGATGTGCCTGCTCCACTCCCGTCGGGGAAGTGGGAGAAGAAGAAGGAAAAAGCGCATGAACAGATTGCAAAGGAAATTAAATATTAAACATTGTTTGAAAGTAGTCAGAAGCAGAGGATAGTGCTCAAGCTGCCATACTTCCCCCAGCATAGTTGCTCCTAGGGCAGTTAGGTGGGAAACTAAGGTTTTTATTTCTGTTCCTAACTGGCCTGACCATAAGCGATTTCAAAGAGGAACGTTTTAAGCCTGGTCTTAAATGGAGAGACTGTTTCGGCCTCTTTAACATGGACAGGGAGCTGATTCCACAACACAGGAGCTTGGTAGCTAAACGCTCTACCTCCTACTGTGCTTTTAGAGACTCTTGGGACCACCAGAAGTCCAGCATTTTGAGCGCGAAGTGCTCTGTTTGGATGATTGGATTAGATATAAAATACAATGTTTACATTTTGGACTTGAATACACATTGGAATACACTCTCATTGCACTTGCATACAATTAGACGATGGTAAGAATACTTTTCAACTGATGCAATTATATAGAATGTTCCTCCGTTGGTTTGGCAGTTCATATTTCAGTCTTCCCTCAAATGTGTTTAAAATGTGCACATTCCTGGTTTGAAATCATGAATTACAAATCAAAATCGCAATACTGCAGTCCTAGTCAGTAGGGTGGTGTAAAGTATTGAAAATCAGATACTAATTGATACTAAAACTTGTATTGAAACTACATACTCATTTGAGCAAGTATCAATACTAAAAAAAAAAAATCATGTAAAAAGGAGAAAAGTTGACCTTCCCTGGACGGTCCTTGAGCTTTATCGTAGACCACATGGAAACGAAAAAGAAAGTACCGGTACTATTATTTTGTGTCGAAAAGACAGTCTCTAAAAATAGTGTTGTTTTTTTCCCTCAAAATTGTTACTGAGTATTGAGCCTATTCCTCAGTTTCAATATTGAGTTTAGAAATGTTTTACCGTGACGAGTAAATAAGTCGCTCACCTTTCCTTTTCCCTGTTCTAAAAGAGCCTTGTGTTCAGCCAATGTTGTTACCAAGGAGGTTTATTTATGTTGATATGTTTCTTTATAGCAGCCTATATTTAGGAAAGAATTTTCCGGGTTTGTTCTTCCCGTTTTATGCGTCATGTTCCTCCCACAAGTTGAGGAAGGCTGCACTATTGTTAATGCGTGTAAATGGCCCATACTTCCTCTTCTGCTGCTTTGTATATTCAAATAGTTGTTTTGGAGCAGAGCATGCCCTGATGTAACCTTGTGTTGTTCGTTAGTCTACCACACATTAGCTTCAGCAAGTTCAAATGTCAGCACCAAGACTTTTTATTCATGTGTTCTTTCAGAAGCCGTTTGGGGCTCTGGCAAAATGTCTGCATTGTTTTGGGTATGTTTTATTAAGTGCGTGAATATGCTAAAAGAATTGCCCACTATAAGTTAATTAAATGTCTTCAGTATTTAATTTCAGAGAATTTAGATTTGAAATGTAATGGTAAGTGTTTTAATTTGACGGTCTCAAAAAAGTCACTCCCAGAACTTTAAAAGATGTTCTACAGTCAACTGGTTGCAAAAGAAAGCATTCATAAACTCAATATACTGTACAGGCATTTTATTTAAAGAATTCCAATGATAATGACTATGTTCGCTTCACTATTCCCCATGTTTAAAAAAAATAAAAATAATTTAGTCTAAATGTATTCTTTCTGGAAGTGGCAAGTCGCCTACATGAGTCAATGGAAAGAGTTAAAACCATACTTCTGAACATTCTCCATGGAGATTTTTATGCATTACTGTGGGATATTGTAGCTCAACGACAACATTTGGAAACAAGAAGAAGGAGGCTCCTTCAGGCCAAGTACAAGTCAGGTTTGTGGAGATGTAAGCCCGCTCAGGTTTTTTAGTGCAATAAAAAGATACCCATGCTTTTATTTTAGTATATTTTCCAATAAGTGATGTGCTGGGGCTTTAACATTTGAACATACAAATAATTCTTTCAACTAATCCTAACTTCAGTGATGACTCAAATAATCACAATTATGTTTTTCTTTTCCCATCTGAAGCTCTGCAAATTTATTACAATTATTCCTAGTTCATCGTTAAGCCTTGTGCAGTGTAGCTCTTATTTTACGGCTCGAGCTGTTGGTCACTTGCATCACTTTGTCTCATGTTTCGGAGGCTCTTCACTTCAAACAGAGTGAACCTGATCCCAGACCGAAGTGTCCCTTTAGGCCCCATATTCAATTACACAGAAGATAAACAGCCATGGTCCTTATCCAAAGCTGCTCTCTTCACTGCCTGTTTGACTTACAGATCAGTCATGCTGGAGAGCTGAATACCATGTACTCCATATGTTATGTACAAATACATATCCAAATTGATGTTTTGAGGTTATATCAAATATCTATAGTCTTTAAATAGCAGCAAAAATATCAGATTGAAATATGAGTGTGGTCTTTCAAGCAAGGTATGAAGTATGATGTTTCTGAATTTTTTGTGATCAAGTTTACATTTGTGTGATACTCTAACCTCCACTAGGACGTTTCAAAAAAACATTGTATTGATTATTGTCTTCGGGATAGTTGGATTGAAATCAAGATCCCAACTTTTGTCAATATCACCTCTTAATATTGCAACGACGACAATAAAAACTGTGTAAATGTTTAGTGTTGTGTGTTGCAGGTATGTGTCGTAGTGTAGCTGTGTCCGAAATCGTGTCGGTCCGTGACGTAGAGGAGAACAGCAGCAAAGCCCATGGCAGCTGGAGGAAGAGCCGAGAGGGGCATGGGAGGGACTGCAGGCAGGCCTTCGCTGGTAAAGATTATAAAATACATACACTTACAGTATTTCCTCTGTGCTACACTTTTTCTCTTCCATGCAATAAAAAGCACTTGATAACAGTAAAATGATGCCACATTGGCTATTTGTCCTAATGGTTCATGAAACAATAATCATATAAGATTGAGTTCAATGGTTATGTAGGAGTGGCTCAGTGGCTGACGATACTCAGTTATGTCCTTGAGCAAGACACTTTATACTGTGTGTTTGAGTGAAAAGAAGTACCAGTAATGGAAACCAGCCCGAAGCTACAATGTAGTGTGTTTACAGGAACATGTAGCTTTCCCAACCACATATTTGTATACTTTTTAGCTGGTCGTGTTCTCTAATATTTGAATATATCGTATATGTCTGTTCCAGTCTCATATGTGGAGCGAGGGCGGAATCACCGCTGGCGGTGTGCAGAGGTCACTTTTGTCTGTCCCGACGCAGCTCTGTGTCAGCGCTGGGTCCACAGCATCAGGGAGCAGCTGGCTGCCCTCAGTACGGATTTAAACTGCTCTAGTCTGTTATTACTGTACACACTAAGATACTGTGAGACGCACAAACCTCAGAGTTCTAGTGTGCTAGCAACTTATGAAGAGAGACCAATGGGCTAATGTCTCCTGTTATCAACACAGTAGCAATTTTAATGTTATTTATCTAGAAATGGCATACTTCTTACACTAAACCCTTTGTAATAAGTCTCTTTGTGTGTTGTTCAAACACAGACTGTTGTGAGTAAGTGTACATAAGTCTGTGTCCTCTGTTTTTTTTATTCAAATGTTGCATAGACAGACTTTTCTTCTGCTCCTGACACAGGCTGCAGACCCAGACAGCTGCTCGTCTACATTAACCCTTATGGTGGGAAGAAACGGGGAAAACGCATCTATGAACAGAAGGTGGCGCCACTGTTCGCTCTGGCTGGAGTGACTACACAAGTCATTGGTACATTGTTGTTTAGTACTTTGGTGTAAAGTTGTAAAGTTTGTTGATTTATTGTAATACATGTGTTCCTTCTGCTGCAGTGACAGAGTACGCCAATCATGCGAGGGACCATCTGAGGACAGACGCAGAACTAAAACAATTTGACGGGTCAGTTTCATAGTCTTTATTGGGTCTTATTGTATCACATCTGCTATCCTTGTAGTTTAGACTTCTTGTGTTAGTTTAGCTGTTCAGATATCAAAAGCCAATTCTTCTAGATGAGTTCACAACAAACTTTGCTCACTGTTCAACAAAATGCAGAAGTGTACAAAAATAAAATGGTTATTTTTCAGGGTGGTGTGTGTGGGAGGAGACGGCATGTTCAGTGAGATCATCCACGGTTTGATCTGGAGGACGCAGGTCGACAGCGGTGTGAACCTCAAGAGCCCAGAGGAGGCGCTGCAGCCCTGTTCACTGCGCATCGGCATCATACCTGCAGGTGAGGACAACATGGCCAAGAATAATACAGCGGCATCAAGGGACAATTTAATAATTATTTATTAATAATAATGACACTTTAACACACGCAAATAAAAACGGTACAAAAACATTTTACAAGATCAGTTGGTTTCATACGGTACGTGTTTTTTGTGTGACTTTTATAAGAATTCTTGTCAAAATTACAACTCAGCTTTTATAGTTCTGTGACAAATGATTACATACAATCTTTTTTTTTATTGTCTTGCAATGTAAATAATTTTAGTTTTACTCATTCCAGGTTCCACAGACTGTATCTGTTTTGCGACAGTGGGCGCCAATGACCCTGTGACCTCTGCACTGCACATCATTGTGGGTTAGTGACAGTCTAAACAAATATACAACATAGGGCTGTGCTATTATTTAAGCTTTCATCGCACCTAAAATGATTTAACTTATTAAATACAAAACTGGCTTAAAAAAAAAACCAAATGTCCAAACATGACTAGTACATGAGGATAATAATAATAATATTTAATATTATTATTATTATAATATTATTATTATTATTATTATTAATAATAGTAAAAATAATTCTACAACCTGATGAACTATGAAAACTGTTAGGCCTTAAAAGTAACAAACACAAAATAGGGTATCACACAATGTTCTCTTTGTTTTAACTACCGTACTATTACTACTAATACCAGTGGTGGAAAGTACAAAAGTAAAAGTTCTGTACATAAATGTTTTAGGCATTTGCACTTGACTTTAAATTTTACATACTTTTTACTTTTACTTTGAGAGCAAGTATCTGTACTTTCTACTACATTTTTGAAGTGGATTGAAACATAAAGTTTAAAGTACATTTTTTGTTAAAGAAAGACCAGGCTTTGACATGAAGAATATGAATTAAAAAATATATAAATTATCAATTCAGTCGCTTTCTTTGACCAAAAATCTGCATAATTCTTTCTCAAGCTCTCTACATTTGACTTTTATAGTTCTCAAAATTTGTGTGAAATACTTTTATACATTTTTCAACTGATACTTAAATAAATGGTAACAACAACATAAAAATATATACCTGTAAATATGCAGGATTATAGTCAAAGCTAATTTCCATCAAGGCCGCACAAATTTGCAGCCACTTAATTAGATGGTTTTAAATTCATTTTTGCCCCTGTATCTGTACTTTTACATAAATAACAAACTTGAGTACTTCTTCCACCACTGATGACTACTACTACTGCTTTCTCCTTAGATTTGTATGAATAATTTAGTTTGTTTTCCAGGGGACTCGCAGCCGATGGACGTGTGCTCCATTCACCGTAACGACACGTTCCTCAGATACTCCGTCTCCTTGCTCGGCTACGGTTTCTTTGGTGACGTGTTGAGTGACAGTGAGAGAAAGAGGTGGATGGGGCCGGCCCGATACGACTTCTCAGGTGAGCGAGATTTGTTTGTGTGAAGAGTATTGTATTTCCAGTTGTAGTTACCTTGAGAACACTGTATTTTGGTCACTAAGTCGACCTTTTGGATCAGAATGATGTGGTCACACCTCAACTAAAGGCATTTTTATTTATTATTATAAACCTATTAAGGTGATAGAGATAAACAACTGGAGATGACGTTTACTTAAATACATTCTGACACTATGTTGTGTAAGATGTATCAAGTTCATCCACGGCTCTTTGGTTTATCTTTTCAAAATGCACTGCAAAAGAAAAGTTGGCACAGAAAAAAGGGGCACACACTCTTAATATTTCGTAGGGCCACCTTTTGCTTTGATTACAGCAAGCATCCTGCAATGTTAAAAGAATAATTTCATTCCCGTGTTAATTTGATTTTTTTTTTCTTTCTCTCCAGCTCATCCCAGAGATTCTCACTGGGGTTCAGATCTGTTAGTAGATTAGTTTCTGCTTCTCTTATGTTTTCTCTGCTTGATGCAAGTGATTTGACCCATCTCAAACATACTCTTGTGCAGACGCTCTTGTTGATTGCTCCAGCTTGCTATAGCTGCTTCCTTTTATTTATTTTGCTTTTAAATCAGTTTTTGTCTTCCATACATTTTTAATTAGGAAGACAAAAAAAAAAAGGATTTTTAGAACATTTTTAAGGGGAAACAAACTCCCTGAACGCTGTCAAAAATATCAACAAGAAATGCATGAGCTGCAAGCACGGATATTCGCTTTAGAATCTGAAAAAGGACTCCACGATACAATTCCAGTATCATCTAGTGGTACAAGAAAAACTGCTACTTTCAATTTCTGTGTCCAGACCAGGCTGTAGCTTGGAACAAAGTCGGTGCAAAGCCTAAACGATACAAAGATAATGTAAAGTCTCCTAAAATACAGCTTACAAACAGATTTTTACCACTTTTAGAAACTGAAGTTAATGAACAAAGGGAAAATGTAATACACGACGTAGCCGAAAGGCAGCAGACAGAGAATCTGCGTCAAACAGCAAAGGATTCAGCTCCATCTGCTCCACAATCACGTCCACCGCCTCCAGGGAAGGACTCATCAGCAGCACCACAACAATCAGTCAGAAGCCAGTTCATTTCTTTTCCGTATGGTCCTCATCAGAGGCCTTGGACTAGGGCTGCAACGATTACTCGAGTAAATCGGAGTAATTCGATTACAAACAAGCTTTGATATTATTTGATTGCCTCTGATTCGTTTAGTTTACATATTCAATTTAAAACACGTGAATCTGTGGCGTGCGGAGCGCACAGAACGTCTTGTGGTGCTTCTGTTTCACACAGCGCCTGTTCCGCTCGGACCTGCCGCAACGAAAGCACAACAGAGGAGAGAGCGGCGCGTTCCATACGTACGAGTGGGACTGGGAAGAGTTTTGTTGTGTGAAAGAGCATGGTATCCCGAGCTGCAACTCTAACCACCACAACTTGCTCCGCGCGCCGTCCATCCCAGCCCCCGCGTCCTCGCCACGACAACGTGGACCCCCCCACCCCACACTCGCGCTCCCCCGTGCTCCCCCACACAACAACTCTGCCTCCCAATCACACTTGTATGTTTAAAACACACCGCCCTCTCCTCTGTCGCGCCTTGAAACAGCCAATACATCCATGGAAACAGCCCGGAGGACCGCGACCATGTTATAACAATCTGTTGTGAAACAGAAAGTCTGCGAGACACAGAGGCCAAAGTGAACGACACGCGGAGTCAACGTCGTAAAACGACAAAATGCAAAATGCAGAGCCACCGCTCAAAACACCAGGAATCACTGGTCTCACCCAACATAAAGTTTTACAAACAAATTTCTTATTTTGATTTATGTGACTCAAACGCAAATTAATTCATAGCTACTGTAACTGTTTACAAACAGTCTGGTGACAAGGTAATTTGTCCTTTTTTTTTATATATATTCTTTATATACAAACGGAACAGTTTGTATGTGAAATGTTGCTGTTTTGGGGACATATGTGAAATTTAGAATAAAATGTGTTTTTTTATGCAGAAACTCCATTTGTTTATTTCTATGAACTATAACGTTTATTAAAAAAAATATTTAATATGCTTTTAAATGGTTTACGGAATGTACAGAAAAATTTACCGAGTACTCGATTAATCAAAGAAAAGAATCGATAGATTAGTCAAATACTAAAATACTCTATAGCTGCAGCCTTACCTTGGACCCATCTGTGACAGGCCCGGCAGCACACCTGTCATCACCCCTGCCCTCAGACCAGCTATGGGTCCCCCCTGCAACATCTACTCCTACAGAATCCTACATCTCCACTTTCATGCAGAGGCCTTCCTACACCATCTTGAGAGTCGGATCAAATCAGACATTAAGAGGGTTCCACTCAAGCCTAATATAGCAAGATCAATTCTGTTCAGTTCAATCAATTCAGTTCTAATGTCAACAATGATTTAAGTCTTCCCTGCACAAAACTGTGTCAAATAGGAGTTCAAACTCTCCTGCTTCACTAACAAAAGCCCCCTCCACCTATCCCCCCTGGCCTTTCACCTGGTATCTCCCATAGATGGGATGCGGTGGGTCGTCTACATTCTGCCTCGATGTGATACAAACCAGATTTCTAAAGTCTGTGCTGAACAGTTTGTTAGCACGTCTGACTCACAATAGTTAACATGTTACTTCAATCTGGAACATTCCCAATTTCTTTGAAAACTGCGGTCATAAAGCCTCTCCTAAAGAAGAGCAGTCTTGATGCCGCAGTACTGAGTAATTACCGGCCCATCTCTAATCTGCCATTTTGGGGCAAAGTCCTTTTTGAAAAGGTTGTTTACCAACAGCTCACTGATTTCCTCTTAATAAACGACTCATTTGATGTTTTCCAGTCAGGTTTTTAGACCTCATCACAGCACTGAGACTGCTGTTGTCAAGGTGACAAATGACATCCACCTGAACACTGACGCGGGCAAAGCCTCAGTCTTAATTCTGTTAGATCTGAGTGCTGCTTTTGACACTGTCGATCATGGGATCCTCTTACAGAGACTAGAGGACTGGGTGGGCATCACTGGCACTGCCCTAAACTGGTTAAAGTCCTATCTGGAAGACAGGAAGTACTTTGTTAAAATTGGAAACTGCGTCTCAGACCACATGTTCCTGACCTGTGGGGTGCCCCAAGGGTCAAATCTGGGACCCCTTCTGTTCAACCTCTACATGCTGCCGTTAGGACACATTTTCGTTGCGTATCAACTGACTTATCACAATTTTGCAGAACGGACTGTTTCACTGACGGCAGGTGAATATGGACCAGTGGATTCACTCTGTCACTGCATCCAACAGATCAGTGTGTGGATGCAAAACAACTTTCTCCAGCTGAACTCAGAGCAGTCACTTCCAGAGTCTCACTCTAAAACAAATCAAGTTAGAAATCTGGGGGTAATAATGGACTCAGACTTGAAATTTAACAGCCGCGTCAAATCAATAACATCAGCAGCTTTTTACCATCTAAACTGCTAAAATCAAAAGTATAGTGTCTAAACCAGACCTGGAGAGACTTATCCATGCATTTGTCTCTAATAGATTAGACTACTGTAACGGCCTGCTCACTGGCCTCTCCAAACGAGCTGTAAAACAGCTGCAGTACATCCAGAACGCCGCTGCTCGGGTCCTGACTAGAACCAGGAAGTACGATCACATTAGTCCTGTGCTCAGGTCTCTGCACTGGCTCCCTGTGGCTCAGATAATAGACTTCAAAGCAGCTCTGCTTGTATACAAGTCTCTCCATGGCCTAGCACCAAAGTACATCTCTGACATGTTAGTGCCATATGAACCATCTCGGACTCTGAGGACCTCAGGGACCGGCCTCCTGCTGGTGCCCACAGTCAGGACTAAACATGGGGAATCTGCGTTTCAGTTTTATGCAGCTAAAATCTGGAACAGTCTTCCTGAAGATGTGAGACAGGCCTCTACTCTGACTATGTTCAAATGTAAGCTAAAAACTGTCTTGTCGTTGTGATTTGAATGCATTTTGTCCTGTTGTGTGAAGCACTTTGAATTGCCTTTATATACGAATTGTACTCTTCAAATAAACTTGCCTTGCTTGCTTTATTGACATCTTTTCCATGACCCATGATTTGTCTTTCCATATGGTTGTTTCCAAAATGAGAAGTCACACTCTGCATCAGTTGGGTTTGAATACCATATTGCATCTGAAAGATCATCACCCATGCTGCAATAATCCAATTGGAAGCGTGTATCTCGTTGCTTGTTTACTTTTTTTGGACAGAGTGTAATTTTAATAGTTTTTTTTTTATATCTGCCTGCTTGCGACCAGCCAGTTTGTTAAATATTTGCATTTCATGTATATTTTTAAATTGCAAAAATGCTGCCTTTGTATGGTGATGATAAAAAAGACTAGATTATTTCGGGAAACTGCTTTACGTTAAGCCATGGCTACTCAACATAAGGTCCGGGAGCCAAATCAGGCCCTCCAAGCGATTTAATCCGGCTCACAACCCTTCTTCCAAATATTTGAAAAATAAAATAAAAAATCTTGTTTACTGTTTTGATTCTGGGTTAGTCCTGGTTCAGACCTGTTTGGTCCTAGTTTAATTCTGGTTCAGTCCTGGATGGGAAATTTTGCAAAGCAATGTTGGTATAGAATTTTTTATATTATTTCTCACAAAAACCTAATCCTGTCAGTAGTTATTTTATTGTATTAACTGAATTTATTGAAACCCTGTTGGATATTTTCTATGACCCAAAATGTTGCTGAAGTAGTGGTGTGTTGTGCACATCCGGCCCAGCGGCTTTGGCCCTTCGAAAAATCTTGCCCTTGGGAAAATAAAGTTGAATAGCCCTATGTCCTAAACTGTTTGGACATGATCACAATGTAGGAAAGGTTAGTAAAGTCATCAGGTAACCGGTTTTAGAAAGAAAGACCTTTCGACTACCATCCAAAAGTAATTTTCAATCTGAAGGAAGTGGTTGAAAAGCCCCAGCTCAAACTATGTCCCGATAACTACCTTTTTAAAACCCTTTCTACCACAGACCGTTCCTGGATAAATGAGGAAGTGCATCGCCATGATCACCGTATTTTCTGTCTCTACAGGTCTGAAAATGTTTCTCACTCATCACTATTATGAAGGAACTGTGTCCTATCTCCCGGCCAAAGGCATCATGGGAACTCCACGGGACAAAGCCAAGTGTCGCTCCGGGTAAGGAATAGAATAGGAATAAATGTGACTGACTTTTTATGCCTCTGTGGTGCGCGTCATAAACGTCGGTGTGTCTTTTATTTTCAGCTGTGTGGTCTGTGAGCACAACGGACAGGTTTTTACACAAAAAGGTGAAAAGTACATGCTGGACGAATCCTTTGATGCAGGTAAGACGCCAAGTCATCAAATAATAAATGTAGTGGTTAATGGTTTAAAAACAGAAATGCAATCATTACAAAACCAATAGCTGAGAACACGTCATATCATTAGAGAGTCCTTTTGAGTTCATTGCGAGCTGGTTTTAGCCATAGAATCTGGCAACGGACAAAGTCATTAGCTCATTCTGTTTTCTGTTTGAATAAATAAGAGCAAAAACACTAATCATTTTAAACTCTTGTAAACTGTGAATAAATCGACTTTTACAATTGTTGTCACTAAAGTCAGTATTTGATTTAAATGTTTACTTTAAATCAAGCTCAGGTGAATTATTTAAAAATCCCTACATTATTCACATATCTCCCCAAAATAATTGTGTAACGTGATAGACAGATAAAGCTAATGTACCACCTTGGTGTTCTTGTCTTTCAGAAGATGAGGATGAGTGGCGGTCGGTTCGGGGTAAGTTTTTGGCCATAAACGCTGCGAGTATGAGCTGTGCTTGTCCCCGCACCCCCAAAGGCCTGTCCCCAGCCGCTCACCTCGCAGACGGCACCACCGACCTCATCATGGTCCGCAAGTGCTCCCGCTTTGACTTCCTGCGACACCTCATTCGACACACCAGCGAGGACGACCAGGTACTTCCGCAGAATATCCACAAATATTTCTATATTGTAAACATTGTATTCGTAAGGACAGGGTTATGTTACTCCCCCACCAGAAAAGAAAGAAAAGGAGCCAATCGCTAACAAATGATGAGGTTTCAACATTTGTGGATCATAAGTTTGTATATTTCTTTCCAAAAAGTTTGTATCTAACTCTAATAAAACATAAATACAGTACATTCCTGCCTTAGTAGAAATTATTTTGTGTATAAACATGGTACATGTTGTAATTTAGACCTTTTAGATTTTCTTGCTTCGTGTTATTCGAGTTGGAATTTTATTTTATTTCATTATACATGGACATAGCCATCACAAGTTGCAAATTTTCAACATCTGTCCTGGGTTTTAGTTTAGACAATTATGTGAGCAGCTCTGTCCTGACTTCATCCACAGTGTCTCTAGTCTTGGGTCAGAGAGAAGAGATTTCCAGTCCCCAGTCTAGTCCCCCTAAAAGAGAAACTGGACTGTCTAAATGATGTTTTAAACTTTGGAACTCCAGCCCCCAGTGACAGAGGCTCTGGTTCTGACAGAGGCTCTGGTGTTGGTGTTTTTGAGAGCCTGAACGCCTGAGTGCAAAACCAGAAAACGGCTGCAACATAGGATTTAACCTGTTATCCCTGGCTTTTAACTCTTGAAAGTTATTTGTCAATAGCAATATCTGTAATAAACCCCGGTCTGACGTCCCCTCAGTTCGACCTGGCGTTTGTGGACGTGCACCGCGTCAGTCGTTTCCGGTTCATGCCCCATCAATGTCTGAGCGAATCAGACTTGAACCTCCAGGAGTCCCACAAGAGGCAGATCTTTGGGCCCCTGTGCAGAGACCACCCGGCTTGTGGCTGCAGCCCTCACTACAGCAGCTGGAACTGTGACGGAGAAGTGCTCAACCACACCGCCATAGACGTCAGGTCAGTGCACCGTTTAGGGTCTTTTTTACTTACGCTTGTATTTTACATGCATTTTCTTTGTAAATGTATGTTTTGTTATAGTTGTATGGTGGCCTAGAGTGTCTAGAAAGGTGTCTGATTGATTAGAGATTCAGTCATTTCTAATTGTCAATAATCTGTTTATATCTTTTTAATCTCCACAGCCAATCCTCTGTCAGTAAACGCATGTTTGGAGTAGAATTCAAATTTTGGAGAAAGAAATTTGACAAGTTATTGTATTAAATGGCAATTATGTTTGTTTGTGTGGGTTTTTATTTTATTTTTTTTTTATTGTTTTTAATAAGGAAAAATAAAATCAAAAGTTGTCATTTTGATATTTTTTCATACCTTCCTACCCTATTTTGGAGTTATAACCACATTCACAAAGGAATACTTACTAGGTTACGTTCACGTGACATTACAACGTTTTAAAATCCCTAGAGTTGGAAATTGAGCTGGAAAAGGTCAGAATTCTCCAGTAGAATTGCTGATTTCTTGCCCTGGTTTATGGTTTATTTCTCTGTAATTACTGGGCCTATCCACATGAAACGAGAAACTGGCACAAAATTGAATGTTTTCTCTTTCAGCATAATCAAAAGTGTTTTGTTTTTTTTCGCCCATAAAGCTTCAGAAAGTGGTGAAAATATAGCAAGTTTGTGGAGCCAACAAGTTCAACATTTGTGGTTCACAAGTTTGTATATTTCTTTCAAAAACGGTGAATCTCCCATTAAGTTACAAAGGCCCCTGCCCTGCACCTGAGAACATGACCACAGCAAATTTTGGAACGTGAACACCCCCGTTTGGTCTACAAGATTTTAAACATGCCATTAAATGTTGCCAAGAGTCAAGACTACGCTTTGATCCCAATGATCTGTTGAACTTTTTTCCTTTTTTCCCAGGGTGCACTGCCAGTTGATCAAGCTCTTTGCTCGAGGGATAGAAGAGATGGCTGTTTTTGAAGAAGTTACCAATCCCTGTGCAATATGACATCCCCACATTACACACTTGGGTTTCCTGTCCTGTCCGGCGCATAGTTCTGACGTCACGGCCATAAGTCCATTCACCTCAAGCCCTTGGAGCCTTTCAGCATATTATATTTTCTTAGCAAATTTGATTGATATTAAAAATGACCAAAATCCAAACCAGCATTAAATGGATAAAAGGATATAAACGACCATAGATATTGTGGAAATGGATAATCATGATCATTCTTCACCAGTATTTAAAAAAATATATACATGCATTCACTTCTGGCCATGCTTGCTTGCAAAGTGTAAACATGATTTTAAAAAAATACATAGATTCAGTTAAGAATTAAACATAACATTTTGCATTTAAGTAACATACATTTTCAGCTTTAAGTAACTTCTAACAATTGCATACCTCAAATTCTTTTTTATTTTTATGATTCAACTGCTTTTAGTATTAACTTAGATTTTATAACATAGATATTAACATTATTTTTTCCTGAAATCTGAGCTGTTTTGCTCCTGTGGATTGAGTTCAACTATTGCCATGTTCAGTTTTATGCTGTAGCCTTTCCTGATCCTTCCAATTATCCACAGTCCACAATAACCCAGAACACTAAAAAGTGCTGGATAACCAGTTCTTCAAGGGAAAAGAATCTGTTAATTGTATTTTTGTTCTATTTTTATTGAAGACATCAAACCTTTTCAGTCCCAGTTATTGTGTTAAAATAGAGGCATTTTAGGAGAACTTCTTGACAGCCAAGCTGTGGTTCAGTTCTCCCATTCTTTATGCAAAAAGCAGCAAAGGTATAAACAGTCTCTAATGAGTATAACAAGTGAATGTGTCTGTGACGTTAACTTAGTTGGTAACAATGAAAATAAGACAAACTGAACCTTCCACTAATCTAAACCTAAAGTGACATGATTATTTAATTCATTGACAAATGAACAGCCAAAGCACCTTTTAAAGAATACAATCATAAAAAACATAAGCAATTTACAATTTGTTGGGAAAGATATTATTAAGCTATCTACATTAAACTGTAAAAATAAGTTGTATTTCCCACCCTTCAATCACTCCTAATGGACACACTAATGATCTCAAATTGAAGTAACTAGTCATTTTAAATTGAAAAACATATTTTTTTAACACTTGGTTACATTGTTTAGTTGGTGGAAGGTTCGTAGATACTTATTTTGGAAGAATGTTTTATTGAGTCAACGACCTGCTGTTAGCTGTTAGCCGCTAACACCTTCCTGTAGCAGCTTTAAACCTACACCACGTGTGTTTCCTCTCTGCTTATGCTGGAGCTGGTCTCTCATTTACGTCGAGGGAAAAGGGTAGCAATTTTGCAAAAGGTGCTCCATTGAAACATCCATCTCTCAGAAACCAATGGATTTCAACTCCGTCTCACCAAATACAACTCTGTGATGTAGTCGCTTGTCTTTATTTGAGCCAGCATTGCTTAGTACAATTACCCTGCAACGAAGCAGGAGACGATGGGAGAAAATACTGTGCAAATGTCCACAAATACAAAGCACGTTTTTATTTCAATGCATTGAAAAGGCAGGAAATTAGGATTACAGGGGACAATAATGTAGCCTAGACATCTGCCAAGGCGCTGGTCTTTAATTGTAGCTTGTAGCAGAATGGTGACAAATTGTCCTTGATCCATTTATCGACAGATTTTATAATTGCATTAATACATTTACTCTACTGCAAACTGCATTTGCCTCTCTAAAATATTTGCACAGTAGTGTACATTCTCATCAAAATCCTGAATGGCCGTACAATCAGTCAAAAAACAAATGAACAAAACATTTGCATCTACTTGCTGTAAAAAAAAACAAAAAACACATTACCAAATGTATAGACTGAAAGTTTATATTTTTGAACCACAAAAATGGCATTTTAATGTTCAATGTTGTATTGATTATTGTACATCTAAGATCTGTGAAGGATGCAAATTATTTGCACCTACAGGTCAAATGTGGAACTGCATTGTAATAAATATAACTATGATATTGTGTTTCCAAATGGAAGGCAGTAAAAATAGTGGACCTGACTCAAAAACGATCACACTGTTCAATGAATGCTCTTTTAAATCGTGTCGATATGTAAAAATGTTAATGTATTTTACAACATTTTAACATACTTTGGATTATGTGAAGCTTTAGCTCTCTGATGTGGCAGTAATATTGTTGTGATTTCTTTTGTTTTTAACTTCAATTCAATCAAATTTATTTTTGTAATGCCCGAAATCACAACAGCAGTTGCCTCGAAGGGCGACAGTGAGAACAGATTAAACAATGTTCACTGTTCAATGTCCCAGCATCCCGTGTCAATTTATTCCAAGAGTTCTATGAAACTATTCTACACTAAGTGCATTTTGAAAACTGTTAATAATGCAAAAAGATCCCACAGAAGGATTAGAAGAAACAAAGATGGTCCACTGTTTTTACTTAAAAAAACAAATCCAATTCTTGTTTGACTTCTGGAAAATGGCATGTAAAATATCTACAGAAAAAGGAGACTGTGATCCTATAGCTGAAGTTTTGCTGTTACATACAATATTGATAAAACACAAATATACTTTAGTGTTATTATTTTGAAACTGTAGAATAAATGATTGTACGTGTATCATTATTTTAGTGCTGATGTATGCAGCTATTACTCTTCTGATTGTTAAGAAATATTCCTGAACTAAACCAAATGAAATGTTGAAATCCAAAATAGTTGTAGTCTTCTGGCTGTAGCAGACTCTGAGCACTAACAGATCCGTCTACCAGAAGATACTCTCCTGCTGTAGCTCTTTATGTGGAAATAAAAATGTTTAAGTTAACTTTTCTGTGGTCTTTGTTGTACTAAATATGAGATAACATCACCTCACTAAAGTGACTAAATAATGCTTTCATTTAGCATGTCTTAATTGCAGTTAAAAACTCCTTGCTGTGAGCAGGCTTGCCTCTCCACAAACCTCACTCGTACTTGGCCTGGAGGAGCCTCCGCTTGCTTGTTTATAATGATTTATAATATTACTAATAATATTCCACATTATGGTCTGAAATATGGTTTTAACTTTCCACCTCCAGGAAGTTACATCATTTAAATTACAACTTATAATCATTATATTATAAGTATTTGAATTTGATTTTGTTTTTGTGATCAAGTATTTGAATGGGGTGTGCATAGATATAAACATCCTTGGAAAAAACTTTTTTTTTTTAAATCCCCATGTATCAATGGGTCATTGAATAATCCATGGAATAGGATAGTGATACAGAACCAATCACAATCGCACACACAGTGGAAAAAAGAGAAGCAAAGACTAAACACACACAGACACCTCCACATAATACATGACTGACAGAAAATGCTGATTGTCTGTCGAAATAGCCATTAATACATAGGTCTATATTCATGTCAGCACATCTGAACAGTAACTGTAATACAGGGCTGTCCAAACTATGGTCTGGGTGCCAAATGTGGCCCTCAGACCAATTTTTGTTGGTCCTCAGGCGTCTTGATAAATTTGTCAGACAGAACAAATGTCACGGTCACAAGCCTAAATAATGCTGTGTTGGTACAGTCAGACATAATAATAATAATAATAATAATAATAATAATAGGCCTTACATGCATTCCGCCTAAACTTTTTAACTTGATTACAAATTCCTAAATCTTATTTTTTGTTAAATTAGCTTCAGCTTTGAAAAGGAAATAGTCAAAACCCAACATCTGCTCCATCTAGAGTCAAACAGACCATCCCTCCACAGAGCTTGTTTCCACTTATAATTAGAGTAAATCAGAGAACAGAAGCCAAAACGAGCTTCTCAAAGGCTCCAGCCAATTGTTTGTACTCCAGCGTGTTCAGGAACAGCTTTGGTTTGAATTGAGACATTTTAGCCAGGAGTTTTTGGGGAAAATCAGCTGTCCAGAAAAAAGGCAGTTATCTCTGACGTTAGAAGTTGAATCGAGACAAACAGTAGCGTATCGCGTCCTTTTGTGTGTCATGAATCAATAATAAGCATCGACAAACTCGTTGTATTTATCTAAACAAACATTCATTGGCGATAAGCGCTCATTAGGGAAGTCATATTTGAACCAAGAGCAAACTTTTACATCTGGCAAATGTTTTATACAAATGTCCTCCCTGAATCTGTAAATACTCAAAACAATAAAATCCGGGTGAGATTGTTGAGACGGTCGATATTTCAAGTGGTACAAAAGAGGGACAGATTTAGCGTTTGTTCATCGTGGAAGTCTGGACACTGGACGCCAAGAAAACAAGCAGGTCAGTGTAGTTCTTTTCTATTGAGCATAAATGCGTCCCCACTTACATATTATATTATATTCAATAGATAGTTTTCAAAAGTGTCTGTATATGTTTTTTGACGACTTCATGTGCGGCTGTGGAGCAACAAACGAATTGCCCTTTAGTTATTACGTTTTGTTCATGAAACTCTGATATGGTCAGCTTTAAGATAATCGTCCAGTCGTACACAGGAGCTTTTTGTGGTTGAGTCCTGATTCTGTCAAATTTAGACAGATTTATTGATTCGATTTAAAACAATTTAGTTCTGATTAGCATATTCTTGTCTTATTCTGTATTTAATCCTTGTTTAGTTCTGCTTTAGTCTGTTTATTTCTTTGTTTAGTGCAGTTTTAGTCCTATTGCTTAATACTAAAGTCAAGATTTATGCTCACCGTTGTTTTTTCTTGAAACCAATGGAAATACGTTTGGTGATAACTGCTGTGAGCATCTCCTCGTGTCTGTAGCTCTTGGATTGAAGGTTCGGAAACCGCTCGTGATGATGCTGCACCTCAGAGCAACCGGTGTGTTTCTGCTGCTGAGCCTGGTCTCCTCCGTCACGGCTCATCCAGTCAAGTAAGGACACTATCAGCATCTAAGACAACACAAACCCGAATGAAGAGTGGCCGTGGAATTTGAGTTGTCCTGTATTGTCCTGTACTTAGTTGTGATTAATTAACAAATGAAGACTGTGAAGAGATAATGTCACATAGACACTTTTCAAAAATAAAAACATGGAAATGACAATCTGCTGCTTGTTACAGTGAAATGTCGCTATGAAGAGGTGGGGCTTATCAGTTCTGCAGTTTTGAACAGGAAGTCAATGAACTTATTTCTGTTATCAAGTCACTGCAGATAGAAAAAAAATCTTCAGTACACTGTAAAATATATTACTAAAAGAGTGGTGTCAGAAAAGTGCAATTTTATATTATATAAAAAAGTAATGCAAATTGTACTGAAGTAAAATACACCATAACCAAGAATTATAACCAGGAAGTTACTCAATTAATGTATAATTTGAAGGACAAAAGGTTAAATAATAAACATAACCTGGTATGGACCACAAAAATGAGAACAACTAAATCATATCTGAAAAAAGATGCAAGAAACACTGTTTGAACAATGAAAAAACAAGAAAAGAGCAGCATGAGTAAATGCATTTTAGATCAGTCTTTTATATCAAACATGTCGATTGATTAAAACCGTTTAAGCTGAATTAAGGTGTAGTAGTATCGTGAGTTTGAATCCCGACTCCCGACAATTTACTGCATGTCCTCCCTTCTCTCTCATCCCCATTTCACGCTTACCTTTCCTGTCTAATAAAGCCTTCAGGTCAAAAAATTCTTTTAAAAAAATGTATACAAAAAAATCAACTTAAACAAGTACAATCAATCCAAAAATCTACTCAAATACAGTAGCGTGCGTATTTATAAGTAGTCACTTTCCGAACTTTGTGTAAATTGATCCTTGTTGCATTATTACAGGAATGAAGTAGAACAAGACAGTTTTCGGACTGAGTTAAGACGCCCGTGGTCGATATTAGGACAGGACTTTGAGGACCCTGTGATGGAGGATGAACTCAGGTAACAGCACAATGCCTTTTTACAGCAGCACACCACTGGAAAAAGCAACGGGGAAAAGTGCCTTACCTGAGGGCCTAACTACAGTATGCAAACCACTCAACATCTTTTTCTCTTTTTTCTTCAGGCCGTGGCTGTCTTCTGGTCTAGACAGAAGGAGACAGCTCGGGGACATTGAGTTTTCAAACAGATACTCTGAGTTTTTGAGATCCAAGGCCAAACACACGTCGATGTGCGCCTTCCTGCGACGCATGCAGGGCGTCAAGAAGAGGTAACTGAGCAACACTAGGCATTTGTGTTGTGATTAAAATGTAATAAATGCTGTATACAAAGACTACGCATCGTTTCTTCTCTGCTAAACCTCTCGACCGTCTGTTTGTTCACAGTGGGGTGGGAGCCGACACAGAGAGGGTGAACCTGCTGCTCAAACAGTACATGTGTCCCTCCATCCTGCCATGGCCCGCTGACCTCTGACCAAAGCACTTCACTCACAGCGTTTAAGTTTACAATTAAAGAGTTTTTCATGAATTCTCTCTCGTCTTTGTATTGATGAAGACACAACACAAATACTGTACGAAACACTTCTACGAGATGCAGTAACATAACATCATCTGCCATTTTCTGTGATACATTAACTATACTATGTCAATGTAATACTTATTTTGACATTTAATAACGGTGACATTATACAACCTTTGTTAACTGCCTCTGCGACGACCGCCAGGCACTCATTCATACACGGGCATAGAGTGTCGTGCCCAACTCCATCGAGGAATAATAATAATATTGGTAAAAGGACATAATAGACATTTCTAGTAAAATAATGACTAAGTCTGAGATGTTAAAAAAATAAATTACACAATTGTGTCACCACCAGTCATACCCAACCTCAAAGATTCAAAGAGATTCAAACTAGATTGTGTGAATTTGAATAAAGAGATGGCATGTTCATTGATTTTATTAAATATTGTACTGCTCTATAACATCATTATTAACCAGAAAATAGTTCAATGTTTCCTTATAAGACAGTAATTTGCGGCTAGAAGAACACTGGGAGAAAAAGGTTGGGAACCACTGGTCTAAGTTTACTTTCTGTAAAATCCTGTAAAACCAACACTACTGGAAATACAGCATTACAGATAAAAACACAGACTATGTTGGCTTTAAAAAACATATATTATTTTGCATCCAAATATTCTCTTTTAATATAATATATTCGAGTAGAATAATGCCAAATCTAAAAGCCAATTTTTAAAACCTGTTTGAATAGATACATTTATTTAAAGTTGACATTTCATTTTTACACATTTTATTTTGTGTACTAATTTCATATTAAGTATAGTACTTTTTGTTTCAAACCCAATCACAAAAATAATGTCTGTGAAAGTAAAACTTACAATATGGGAAGCACATGGAGGATTTTGTAAGGCAAGGCAAGTTTATATGTAGAGCACAATTCATACACACAGTAATTCAAAGTGCTTTACATAACAACATGCAAATAAAAGAAATAATCATTTTGAGCCGTGATTTGAACAGCCGCGTAGAGGCCTGTCTCGCCTCTTCAGGAAGACTGTTCCAGATTTTAGCTGCATAAAACTGAAACACAGATTCCCCATGTTTAGTCCTGACTCTGGGCACACTCCAAGTCTGGTTTAGACACAACATTTAGAATTTTGGTTTGATTTTTACATGTTAAAAAGCTGCTGATGTTCTGCCCGGTGGTCGAGCGGTTCTGGCACAGCACACGTTATGCCGGGCTCTAGCGTCGAGAGTTTGACTCCCAGCTCTGACAGTATACTGAATGTCCTCCCTTCTCTCTCATCCCCATTTCACGCTAAAGCTGTCCCATCTAATAAAGCCTACAGGCCAAAAAAACCTTTAAGAAATAAAAAGCTGTTGATGTTATTGACGTGGCTGTTGAGTTCAAGTCCATTATTACCCCAGATTTCTAACTTGATTTGTATGTTTTAGAGCGAGACCCTGGAGGCGTAGTATGCTAAACCCAGGGCCGAATAATATTGGAGATTACGGTGCCCACGAAACCTATTAATTACAAAAGTGATCATTTCCTCTTTTGCTTGGCTAAAACGAACAGGTTATATACGGGGTTTTATATAGCTTCCCAGCAAACAGGTGAACATCCAGAGGTTTATGACAGGCAAAAGTCCAAAAGCACCATAAAAAAAAGGCGATAAGGAAGAGCAAAGACAGCGAAGGGGTTCAGTGGGACCTAAGCCAGGACTAAACCAGGACTACAGCGCCATGGGGACCATCAGGGGCAACCAAAATGGGGTGAAAACTGGATTTGGAATTCTGTTTTTACTGGTAGTACTTCAGACTGGGACAGAGGCACAGAGTAAGTACACAAATGTCTTTTAAAGAAAATATAAAGTGGAAAGGATGGTAATATTGGACTATGGTAGTGATCTAGTGCTGTCATTGAAGAAACAGGTCAGTGATTGATTAAGATGTTTTAATCCATTCTTAAACAGACATCAACAAAGAATGGGAAAAGGGAATTAAATGTACAGACAAATAACTGGATGAAAAAGTTACACAATATTTAAATGAATACCTGAACCTCAAACTGAATATCACTTTAATGAACGTATTTAAACCAAAACCAGAGAATCATAAGATATGGAAGATATTTAGATTTGTATCTTCTTGCCAAATGGTGTCCCCTCCTTTAACCTGTTCTTACTCATCTAAGATATGCTCGCTCGCTTATACATGCCCAGCTATGAATCATTTTGAACAAGCTGATTCCACGTCAGAAAAACAGGAAGTGTTCTGTTTTTGCCGCAGAGATTGGACTCTAAATTCGAATGAATATTGTAATTGTATCGATTACAAACTGTAACATACATTGTGAACGGGGTTGTGTATTTTAACGTTTTATGTATTCATTTCGATATGCTACATTTTGAGCATGCTGAATGAGCACACTTTTTGTTGAATATAATAAAGACTAAGGAAAACAGGAAGTCTACAACCTTTTTGGATGTTCACAATTTATGATGCAATATTATTATTTTTTTTATGCTGATTTTGGATGATTTGTGTATTAAAAAAAAATACTCTTGACACTTGACTAGCAATAAATAATCTGAGGACAAGAACAGCAAGCGTTATTCATTACATGGCCATGAACATTGGATCCTGTTCCCAAATGGTTTATTCCTCTGGCTTTTGGGGTTTTAGGTCTATCTGTTCACAAGGACGTATTACCACTGTTACACTTGCCTGTAAAGGGGTGTCCGAGGCCTAGCGCATGTGAAACCCACGGATTAGATTTTCCATTCTGTAAACCTTTGATTTTCCACCTGAGGTATTGCCAGGTATGTCTTGAAAACAACTCCAATATGGATTTTCCAACTGATTCACGGATGAATTTAGGAATAATTTACCTTTTCCAGTCCAAAAAAGAAAGCAAATATTAGTTAGTCATAAACAATCACCAGTTACCAACGTTGAAGAACCAGACACACTGCTGAGGACAATATTTGGTACATTATATACCACTTTTTGTGATTTGGTCATATTTTAGTAGGCGATGTGCTGTGGAATATTTTCAACTAAAAAAGAGTGGATAGCACACATACGTCGCGAGTTCTAATTCGGCTCCGACAATTTGCTGGATGTCCTTCCCCAGTCTCATCTGAATTTCATGCTCTACTGTCCCGTCAAATAAAGCGAGTCAACAAATGGTTTAAAAAAAAAACCTGCTGTTAGTTATTAATACATCCAAAAACAAAAGCATTGACTCAGGGTGCGTTCACACTCGGAAAACCAGGACTAAACCTGTAACTAAACCTGTAACTAAACCTGAACAAGATCAGGACTAAACAAAGACTAGGACAGGACCAAACCAAGTCCATGTCAAGTCTAAAATGGGTTCAGTTCAGGACCAAATAATGCCACACCCTAAAGCATAGCCTAGTCCACAAATACCTATAGTCCAAGTCTAAGTCTTATTTTAGGAAGAATTTTGGATTAACCTTCTCTGTTTTACCTGTAGTTTGTTCAGCGCCCGCTGCGGTAGTCTTTGATGAAAACAATGTTGTGGGGTCGGAAGTCACAACCATCAGAACCACAGGAGATGTCACTCTAGAAAACACAACCCCAGAGCTCCCGTTCATGCTTGTTGGGAACAGACTGGTGACTACTGAGGTTCTGGATTATGAATCGGTGAGAGACGCTGAGCCTGGGTCAAATTTAATGCACGCGCTATAAAATCAATATATTATCAATGTTTTCCTTTGTCAGTTTCTGTTGTTGTAAAGTAATATACAGTCTGTCTTGTTCACAGGGGATCCAGAGATATACAGTCAAGATTAAGTGCACGGCTCCATCACTTCCAGAGGTAGGACTGTATTTGTGTATTTGTAATTTCGCTTCGGTGCCTATGACAGGTTTGACTACTGATTTGACAAAAACACAGTTAAGATGACAATATTTCTGATTTTGCAATATTTTAAACAAATTGTATGCCGGTTTAGCTATAATTTAACTTCCCTGGAAATTCCATAACTGTTGCCTAGCAACCATGTTGTACACAGGGCCAAAACTACTCTAAAATCACAGAAATTATTATTTGACAAATAAAACGATGTGAAAACACCATTATTTTTGTATTTAGTAATGAAGTTTATTTATTTGTTTAGAAATGGTATAGTGCATATTAATTAACGTTGTAAATATTAGGCCATAAAGGTCATTTTTCAAGCAGATTTCCATCTTTTACTTTCTTTGAAAAGTGGCGATGTGACATTCTGTCACGAGTTTTCATTTTTCGGGAGTAACAATATGAACCAAAAGTACCTTACCGTAAACCACTTTTCCTATATGTTCCTACTTGATTACCTCTCCTAAAAAAATTGCACTGTACTGTAATAGATTTTTGGGTCTTTTTCAGACACCTCTCGAGATACTTGTTTTACTGCAAAATCTGAACGACAACCCTCCTGCTTTTGAGCAAAACGTTTACACTTTGAACGTCCCTGAGGTACGACAACCATGAGTTCATCCAAGACATAACACTGATGTTGTTTATTTACAATTGTGGTGGAGGAGAACTTGCACTGTTTGCATTATTATAGCTAATACTTAACTTCACAAAGACTTATCATTATGTTTGTTATGATCTGTGCTGACATTACAATAATACTGCATGTTTATAATGAGAGAGTCTTTTACAGAAATGTACCCTGATGTAAAAATACAGATTGTACCTTTTTGCCCCAGTTGACCCCTATAGGTACAGTTGTGGGAACCTTCAAAGCAAATGACTCGGACCTTGATCGTCTCAGCTACTCTTTCACTTCAACATCTGTAAGAATAACATTACTGTATTAGCTAATTGTTAAAAAAAAAAAGTGTTGAAATTAGAAGTGGAATGAGACACAAGATATGAACGAGACGAGATTTTTTAATAATTTATTGGTTCAATTCACAATTTTGATCTCACATTTTTACATTTTTGTATTTAATGTGTGGGGAATTTATTGCATGTGTTGATATAAAGGGATAGAAATGACAAAAGTAAGCTTATGCATCATTTTAGTATCTTAACAGTCTGACTTTAATGAATAAAGACATTTAGAGACGCGCAGTTTCGTGTAAATTTGATCACTCGAGATCTCGTCCTAGTTGAAATGATAGTGTTTTTCAGTGTTTTAAATGTATTAATATTCATTGTTCTGCCTGGTTTTCTTTAGGACTTCTTCACATTGAAATCTTTATCTAACCCTGGGATTGTTGTGGCCAAACCACTGGATTTTGACAAAATTAAAACTGTTCAGATGAACCTGACTGTTCAGGTGAGAGCAAATAGGACGTACGCCAACTATTACTTCAATGATTTTACTCATGTCTCGCTAAAAGTACTACTACAAAGTATGACAACAACTACTATACTGACACCCTTGGAAATAGATTTCATTCTAGATTTATTGAAGCACAAAAAATATAGGTTAAAGGGCCTGCCAACCATCACACAAGGCAAAAGAAAAAATAATATGTGTCCTGAGCATACTTTTGTACCGAAAAAAGAAAGTCAAATAATCACTGTTTTCAAATTTAGAGAACCAGATTACCATTTTACATGCCTCATTTTTTCTTTAACTAAAAGGTCTGATTTGGAAATGTTTAAGCAGATAGTGTGCCGCGGAATCATTTCAACCAAAAAAAGTGTGCCGTGACCTAAAACATGTTGGAAAATGCTGCATTACAGGACCCAGACCCCTCTCACACGGACACCACCACCATAGACATCACCATCACAGACGTGGACAACAGGCCGCCGTGGTTCCGGCCCTGCGCGGAGACAGAGGTCGAGGGGGGCAAAGTCTGTCCCAACACGGGCTACGTAGGAGCGGTCAGCCTCGGGAAGATGGAGGTGGGTGTCTCTCTTCAGTCTGAACACGTAGATGTCATAGGCGAGCACGGGTTTTGTTATCGGAGACAAATTTGTGTTTTTTTTAATATCATGAAACGGCTTCATGTTTGAGTCTTTGACATGCCCTGGAACAGACTTGCAGCTTTTTCTCGTTGATATAATAAGGTACACGTGTGTTTTTGCAGGATGGACCATTAACTCTGAAGCCCAGTCATATTTGGGCCGTCGATGGAGACAATGGAATAAATGTGCCAATCAGATTCTCTTTAATCAGTGGTGAGTGGATGAAAGTCTTTAATGATCTATAAATTGCGTTCACGTCCTAGAATTTGTATGTTATACTGTAATTTCAGATGGAGGGCAGTGGTTTACTGTGTATAACTATGAGAGATATACTGTTTTTAAAAGTAATATCCAAACTGATGAGCCACAAATGTTGAACCTTATCATTATTTGTTATGGATTGGCTCCACAAACTTGCCATCTTAATAAATCTTATGGTTTTAAGGCCTTTATGAAACTATTGTTGAAAGTGTTTTGCTTATTTCTACTAACAGAGACAGCATTGAGCTTTGTGACAGTATTAGTTTCACGTGCCATACAGAGGTAAATACGTAACAGACGTAAGATGCAGCAAAAACGTCAAAAACTGTTTCTGAATTGTCATTTTAAGTCTTAGTTTTGGAATTAGCTCATATTAAGGAACCGTCCATGGATTTGCTGCAGTATCCCAATCCTTTGAGATAGACTTTTATTAGTGACTAGGAGAGACCGTATTGAGCTCTTTGTTTTCTTTTCTTTTCTCAGGGTCTGAAGGTTACTTTCAGATTGGCTTTGAAACTGGGAACATCACTTTGCTGAAACCTGTAGATGTGACAAAGACTTTCTCCATGACCGTGATGGTAAATGTCAAGTTATCATTTTTTTAGTATTTATAGTGATTCAGAGGACAATATGATCTACTTCAAGTCCATATGACGGGTTAGACTATATACTGTATACTGTATTTCACTGCGAACATGACTATTTTCAAGATTATTATTAAGAGGTACTTCCCTAGCAACCATATTGTAAACGAGGACCGACCTCTACACTACACAACAGTTCTGATAACAGCTCTATTTTGTTAAATGATTGTTTAAACTGCCATAAAAAGTGTGTCAGTTGTGTGTAACTTGTGTAACTTGCATTTTCAATGGAATGTCGCTTATTGATGACACGGACAACTTTTCCTTTTTAAATTTTCATCACAAGCAGCAACTTGACTGATGTAAAAGTATAATAAAAATTTACTACACGTACTATCTCACCACACAAAGTCATAATTCGAGAAAAAAACTGTCATATAAACTTGTGTCCATTGAGATGTTATTGCCCAGTTTGACATTAAACATCTCCATGGAGAAAAGCAGGTGATGCCATCAAGTCAAATTACAGGTCAGATCTATGGAGAAGCTTTTTAATGTATTTTCATTGAATAAAAACAATTAAAAATAAATACAATGTTGATCAGTTCACTTGCATTTTTTCGATCATAACAGTTAAAGTAATGAATTGAGACAAGAATATGTCAAACCCTCTACCAGAAAAGTTACAACTTAAAATATTTTGCTGAATATATAGATAAACATAATACATTAATTTACTCTATTGTCATCTACTTCACTTTGTGCTTCCTTTTTATGTCCTTTCCAGGCTTCTCAAGCGATAAACTCATACCAGATTGCGACGACAAGCCTTATCATCGACGTGGTGACCGAAAGTCTCCATAAACCCCAGTTTGAGAGGACGCTCTACGAGGCTGTGGTGAAGGGAGTCGGGACGATGGCTGTGGACGCTGCTGACCAAGACACAGTGCTGAGAATAACTGCAACAGACCAGGATTACGCTCCCGCCGGGGTGAGACCGACCTCTTTCAGACTCCCAACAGAATAGATGAGATGGATGGAAAGGGCGTTCAACAGAGTATAGATGTGGTGTGAGTTTGGCTTTGGCTGGCGAAATTAAAGGAGGATGAGTTGGCTTTTTGTTTTTTGTCATAATAACTTTGCTCCAAGGTCAAATATTGCCTTCGGGAGACATCCAAATGAATTAGGACCAGTAGATAGCGAGGCAATAAGAGCAGGAAATAACTAAAACAATGCATTTTCATGTCATCGCCTGTTCAATGTTTTATTTTTTTGCGCAGGGTATAAATCCTAACATTGTCTACACCATTGTGGGAAACACTGACTTTTCTATAGTTGATGGAATTTTGTTCATGTCCACTGCGGTCCCAGGAGGAATGTACAACCTGGAAGTAAGGAGAGTTATTCATAAAAAGCTTGTTTCTTTTTTACAGTTTGATTATAAATTGAATGTGATTCAGGTCAAGGCTGAAGACATGACCAATTTTGATACCGCGACGACTCAGCTCAGAGTGGAGGTGGTGCCAGGTAGGAACAGAACGTGCTTTGCCTTTAGCACAATTACGCTGCTTTACAATACCACAAATGCTTTGGCGGAGGGTTCTGAAAAATGCTTATCAATGAGTCTGTTTAATTTTGCTTCTGCAGTTAAATTGAGCAACGCTGCGAAGATTTTGGGTCCATCTAAAAAGTGTATTAGTACTTGCAGTTTATGTTTATCTTCTGACTAAATTAACCTTTTTTTTAAATTAATGATGTTAGAAAACTTTTTGTTCGTTTCTATAAGACCCTTAGATGTGTGACAGTTTGATGGCCCAAGTAACAGTTCACACCAGTTCAAGTAGACTTCAATAAATGTAACTAACGACAGATACTTCTTACTGCTTGTAGCTTGTGTTAGTTTCAGTCCAGCTCTGCCCTTCAGACAGATATAAAGCACCAGTTCTCTGTCGGAACTGAAGAAGCTACTTGGATGAGTGGCAAACCTTTTGTCCAGTTGACAGAATATCCTTACTTATTTGCAATGGGATTTACATTGCGTTTCAGGTGTTTTTCCCGAACATATAAAAAACAAAACAAATAATCCTAATTAAAATAGATTCTAGGCCTTTATTATCTCTTTATCGTTATGAGTATTCACAATTTTCCTCACAGAGCCCACCACCACCCTTCCTCCGACCACAGTCACCACACCGACTGCTGAACCGACCAGCAACGCCAGTGCTGCTCCCACCATTGTTACCCCTGACCCAACATCGAACCCTACCACAATAGTAACTTCTGACCCACTTACTACCGTCACTTTAAAGACGACACTCGGCACCCCAGGAACTAGCGTTCAAACATCCGACCCTGCGCCAACCACTGAAGGCACCACGGGCAGCACAGCCCACACAGGTGCCCACTTTTAATTAACAAACTACTGAAGTCACACACAAACAACTAGACCAAGGGTGTCCAAACTATGGCCCGGGGGCCAAATGCGGCCCTCAGACCAATTTTTGTTGGCCCTCAAGATTCCTGCTAAATTGGCCCAAACAGCCAAAAAGTATTCGTTTTTAATATGAAATTGGAAATAATCTGCTCTCGTAACAACCATAAATAACAACCATTTGGATGTGATACAAACCTAAAATGAATGTTCCAAGCCTTATTAAAGATGTTGAGGCTTATCAAAACTACATCAAATGCAAAATTCACTTCATTGTCATGTCGTCTCTGGCCCTCTGCTTCTTATACGTTATAAAACATGGCCCTCGGTGAAAAAATATTGGACACCCCTGAACCCATTTAAGGGGTCACTTACCGCCACTACCACACTTGTTCTATCATATGAAAATATAGATAAACATGGTTTAGAAACTGTTGGGTCAATAGATAATTGTGATCAGGTCATAATATAATAGTAAGAACTAAAAGTGACTAACTATGAGAATAGTAGGGTTAGCAACAATGAGTTCAATTTACACTCTAAAAAAGTCAAACTATGTAAAGTGATTTCATATATATATATATATATATATATATATATATATATATATATATATATATATATATATATATATATATATATATATATATATATATATATATATATATATATATATATATATAGTATAGTATATATATATATAAAGTTTGATTGAGTCTAGTTAGACTTGTGAAGGAAAGCAAATAAAGCACTTCAAGGTTGTTTGGTGAATAATCATAAAATTGTGATGTGATGAAAAGTGATGTTTCTTCTGACAATAATTGTAAAATGTTTATATTGTGTCATCCTTATTACATACACTGACGAACACTGCATATTTTAACTCACATTCATTTCACATTAGCAATGAGTGCTGCTCAGTGGAAATGTGGCTGTAGGTGACTTTCAGGATGCTTAAAGCTTAAAAAATACCATGCAAAAAGTCTAAGCATATTTAAAGCAACCAATCAGAGCCAGCTGCTTCAAGCTACAGCTAATGATGAATCAAAACTGCTTCAGCAAATGCAACTTATTTTGTGAAAAACCTATTCAGATCTTGTCATAACGGTTTGGTTTTGCATTTGGACGGTGAAGGCGGTGTGACCCAAACCGGGGGCATCACGCCAGGGGCCATGGCCGCACTGGGAGCTTCTCTGGGCTGTCTCCTGTTCATCTGCATCGTGGTGATCGCTGTCCTCGCTGTAAAGATTCGAAAAGGCGACACTGCCTGGAGGAAGATCAATGAAGCCAGCGCCTTCAGGAGCTCTGTAAGAAGATTTACTTTCAAATACTTCATACTTATGCTTTTTCTCATAACATACTAATGTATATAATAATGTAATAACGGCCAATCATAATTTTGGCCAACTTTAAATGTAATAAGCCCATAAAATAACAACCGGTCAACAATGTATTAACTCGGGTGAGTCCTTGCCAATAACATTAATAACTGTAGCCAATAATGTAATAACAGCATAATGACTGTATTTCTTACTCAAAAAGCCTATTTTATAATGACAGTGGCTCACAAAAAATAAATGGCATATTACATTTAACTGTAAACTGTTATTTCAGATTAATTTAAGCGTTTATATAGTATTCTGATCAAATATAATACTTAATAATAATTGCTCTACGCCATTGAGTGCACGTCATTTTTCCTTCTCTAATTTGTGATAAAGATTCTCTTATCTTAAAGAAACATAACAAAATAAATAAATGTTTTCACACTATAATATAATATAACTCAATGTGTATACTAAATATTCAGAATACAGAAGACCAAGTAACATTATACGTTAAAAAAAAATATTTTAATCCAGTTATGTTGCAGACTAATATAACATAACTTCTGTTCCCAGCTGGGCCCATCCGGTCCAAAGGAAGGGATCCAATTTACAAATGAAGCTTTCCAACATGATGATGATGACAAAGACAACAAAGGAGGTCCCTCTGGTGGTGGTCTGCCGAACGGAACTGTCCCGTCCCGTTTGGAGATGGACAAACCCCAGTCCAGATCTATCCCGAGACCCCCTTCACCGATTCCAGACGAAGAAAAAGAGGTGAAGCCCATTCTCACAAAGGACAAACTCAAAGAGGATGGGTACAAGGCGGTTTGGTTCAAGGAAGACATCGACCCCAACGCCAAAGAGGAAGTTGTGATCATCCCGGACAGTAGAGAGGAGGAGGAAGAAGAGGACGAGGGGGAGAGGAAGGTCCCTAAAGTAAAGTTTAACGACGCAGACAGTGGACTTGGGGACAAAACAGAGGACTCAGACGAGGAGGTTATGACGGCCGATCTGTGAGACAAAACAATTGATCATTAGACAAATTTTACAATCAAGCAAACAAAGGCCATTCATTGACCTGAAGGTGGTTTTCTTACAGTGTTGGGCAAATGTTTCATTTTCTGTTGATTTTACACGTATATTGACCTGATCAGTTTTGCAGAACTCCGACTTGACTCTGAGTGGGGAAAGTGATAGAGCAGCCTAAATCTGCTTTAAACAAGGAACTATTCTTAACCCATTTTTATATTTGCTGGCAAATTTGGCATTACCTTTGCTGCAAAACATACTATGTTTAAGAACTCCTTAAATTGTACCTTTTGTGGTTAATGTAAACAAAATGTACAGTCTAAACACATTTATAATTCCTTCAAATTAATTATTTCAAATGTAAATATGCTTATTTGATTAACAAAAGCATATACACATTTCAGCATTTTCTCCCTTTGTCAGAATAAAGGTTTATATACATAGGTAAAAATATCAAAAAAAATATTGACTATAAATTCCTAAATTCTTGATGTTGAATGCTTTCAATTATCGTTTATTTTCTGTACTTAGAAAAGTGTGAAAGCACAAACATTTCATCTGCCCGTGTTGTTAGTTTCTGTACATGAGTCAATGATTATGTGCATGTCTGATGTTTGCTTCGGATTTGTACCAAGGAAACGAAAACTGAAGATAAAGTCAATCATAAAACTCCTCCTAGCTGTAAATATGGACACACAAGACCAAATCAAACTTTCTACATAACACATCTCAGCATGTTATAACTATTCAAGAATTACTTTAGATATTTAAAAAAAGGCACAGATTAGATTTTTTTTTTTGCCAAAAAGCAAAAAAAAATGTTGTATGGTTTTATTGTAAGCAGGGAAAATGGCTCCTCCCGCTTGTTTCCATGGAAATGTTGACCCTTTTGAATACAGTAAAACTTATCGCCATGGAGAATGTTCTGAAGTGTGGTTTCCATGAAATTATGCAGATGACTTTCCAACTCCAGAAAGTTAGACTATTTTAGACTCTGACAGCTAATTGCACCGCCAGCTGGTGATCAAGTCAAATACAACTGAAAATAAATATGAAAATAGACCGTTTAAAAAACATTTTTTAAAAAAAAGGTTTAATGAACTATACAATTTGAATTCAGTAATGCAAATATTTACAGATGTACATTAAAATCCATTTCAATTCTCCAAAGAAATGAAATGGTAAAGTATTTAATCGTCGTCTTCATCTTCTACTATGAGTGGTCTGGATCTGTCGACAGAAAAGTAAAGCGTTAATATTTCATATTCAGAAGAATTAGGAATATGTGATGAAAGCCATTAACAAATATCTAACGGCAGGTCACAAAAGCATGTAAACTAGTCTGTGTACACTTGTGTGTATGTGGTTTTGTTGAAAGTTTCTATGGCATTTCCATTTGACTAAATACACCACTTCATTCATAATCTAAACGGTTACATTGTAAGGCATGTTTTCATAAATATTAATGTTAGCAAGGGGATTTCAAATGGCCGAGAATATTCTCTATTCCGTACTAATAAAATGTTAACAAATCCTTTTCTGTGCATTCTAAAATGTTCGCACAAACAGCTGCTGGCGTCGTAAACATTACATCTCCTAACGTACTTCCTACTGGATTTGGAAATCCCACTGCCCCCTGCCTCCTCCTCGTCCTCCACAGAGGGCTTCAGGTTCTCCTTCTCAGGTTTTCGAGGTGGTCCCCCAAAGAAGTCCCCAATGCCCTTCTGCCACACAGGGGTGGGCCGAGGGCAGACCGGGTTACCACCTGCATATTTGCCCTTTGCTGCACACAAAACGATCATAGCAAAAGAAAAGTTAAAAGAAGATGCTTTCCTTTTTGCAAATGTTTAAAAGGGTTTGTCAACTTCTAAAAGACTAAAAGGTGAAAGAGGGTAAATTATGAGTAGGTGTGAATGCGCTGACCTGGGGTGGAGCAGCCGCTGTTGGGAGAAGCAGAGTTGGACGAGCTGGCACCAAGGGACTTCCGGGGCGCAGACGCTGCCACAGCTGTAAACAAGTCCATAAATGGTTATGACAAGTTTAATTAGTTGAAAAACACTAAGGACACCATTATCGAGGCAATGAAGTCAAAAGGTCATTGATAAATGAATCCAGTACTTTTCAGTGTTGACAGCACAATCAGATCATCAGGGCACAGGGAAGCTTATTCCCACACTGTGCACTAGTAGAAAATGTACTTATTTTACACAAAACTGTTAACATTTCATGAAGTATTTACTTTGCCCAGAGCAATGACAAACCCAAGGACCTTTAAACATGACTCACCACTGCCACAATCTGGCGCCAGTTCAGAGGGAAAGCGTAAAAAACGACACCTTTTCTCTACTTAACGCAAACACTCGAAAATGGGCTCATAATCAATCATCAGTTCTTAAACTATATGAACTTATATTGAAGAAAATAACGCGATTTAGCCACAAGTACTGAAAACCCGCCAGCTCACACTCATTTGGCGGGAGACTGTTGTTGTAAAAGGAAAACACAAAACACGAGAGCGACTTTAAATTATATTACGACATTGACAACATTGATCTTCACATTCACAAAGAAGCAGACGATCAAAACAATAATGACAAAACACTGCATGGACAACCATTTATCCAATTTACGCACTGGGTGTGCGCGCCAAGACGAACCAAAACTCCATAAACATGATCAAAACACATGCAGAACAGCGCTGAGGCAGCACGTGAGCTCATTGCGCAAATACACGTCGTCGGTACCTTTTCTGTAAGTCCCCGGGACGCTGTCGGCCTTGGTTCGGACCATTTTAGTGCAGCGGCTGGAGAGGTAAATGTGACTCTTGTGCTGGTGAAGTGAGTGAAACTAAAGTCCCGCCGCCTGCGTTTAAAAAGATACGCGCGAGCCTCTTCTTCCACGCCAAAATGTACGCATACTCCCACTACTGCGGCACCCTCTGCTGGTGGAACTAATGCATACTTTGCGTGCTGTTTCTAGGTAAATAGCATAAAAAAGTGGAAAAGAAACAATCGAAAGACACAGAGTTTTATTCTATCATATATATTATTATACGGTCTTTCCCCCCCACTGTAACCGTCTAATTTTCACTGTTTAAATCATTAGAATTGTAAACACTATCAATCAGATACAGTAGGTGGCGGTATGCACATTAAACATTATTTCGTCTAAGGACACGGGATGCTGGGACATTACCAAGTCCCTATGAACAATGTTTGTTCTGTTTTTCACTGTCACCCCTCGAAGCAACTGCTGTTATGATTTTGGACGTTACAAAAATAAATTAAATTGAATTGAATTAAACGTTGAAGAAGAAGACGTTATACTACTCCTGTGCAGAAGGTGGCGACAAACCAAAGCATTGAGCAGTGTTTGGGTTGAAGCGGAGCACTTTGAGCGGGTGTGCGCAGAAGTCAAAATACACACAAAAAGTACATTTTGTGTCTTTATTTGTGGATTTTAAGAGGTAAGGCAACGGGGTTTATAAACGTTTTGCACACACGATTTACTTATTGACAAGTTGTGATGAATTGGTTTCTGCTTCTTGTTCGGTGGCTTTTGTTGGTGAACTATTTTAGGAAGTAAACCTCAGCCACTTTTGGTTAGCTTTAGTTGAGATAAATTGGTTTCTTTAAGGTTTTGTTCGCCTAATTTGATATTTTAAGGATATTACGTTAGATTGTGTTGCGTTTATAACTGTTTATCACGTTCATTTTTGTAAATTTGCTTTCAAAAGTTGTAAACACAACGTTATTCCTTCCTCTCCATTTAAATTATGTCAAATATAATCTCAAAAACTGAAATCGGCCAGCTTTTAATCAATATTCTTATGAGACATTAAGAACTGTTTTCCAGACCATTAAGTGTTGATGAGTCATTAAACATATAATTGACTTTCAATGCACAGTTATACAATTGCATGATCGGTCAAGTTCATTCTTCTTACATGTCTGCTCCTGTTTTGGTGTCATTTTTGCTGTCATTTTCTGCTGTTCAAATGTATTTTTAACTTTTAATTCTTGTCTTATGTTAACTGTTGTGTAACATTTCTGGAGGTCTGCTACCTGCTTGTCCCAATATGAAATTTTAATGTTACGATTATTGTGGGGGGGTGTGAAACATGATTTAACAACTATTCACAATGACCAAACTACAGTGAAATCTTTCATTTTCGTTTATTACCATTGACTAACATGTTACTAATCCTCATGTTAATAGAATAACTTTCTGAAAGACAAAAAACAGCCAGCTACAAAAGAGAGAGAGATTTTTATGTCACAGTTGTAATTTCTTGTTCTCATTATTATATTGTGACTTATATATATAATAATAATAATAATAATAATAATAGTAAATAATGGCAATTATCGATTGACCAAACAATCTTGAAATCAATAGTTTCTATCAAAAGTGTCTTCATAGCATTTAATCAATTACAGAAATTACATGACCCTATACATTACTATGTGTGCGCTCGCCTCTCCACAGATCTGACCTGTAATTTGACCTGGCAATGTCATCTGCTTGTCCCCTTATGAAGACAGAGAAGTTTAATGCCATACTGTGGAACAATTTCAAGCAAAAACCTCTCCATGTAGATGAGCTGGTGACCGACCCTCCAGTAGAAATGTTTTATAGTGCACCAAAAGTAAAAATAGAGAAACTAATATTGGGTTGAATATTCAAAAGAGGCTCAAAACTATTATAATAAATATTTGTAAAGTAACAAAACAAAAGTGTTCAATTGCCATTGTCTTTAATTAGGGCATCATTAAAAAATTCCAAAAGCAAAAATGACAAGGTCTTTGTTATTTTTTAAACCTTGTATTTTATATATATATAATGATAAAATGAGAACAGCATATTAAAGAAACCTCCCCAAAAAATGATGTTCACCCAGATAGGACTTGAATTTTGGTTGAGTTTTGTTTGTGATGATGCTTTTAACGGTTTGTAAAAGAAAAAATGAATACAAACGAACAAACTACTAGTGATGAAAAGAAGGGGAAATACTTCTAGATTCACGCCCCAAATGCTTTTCACAATGTTTCCTCTCATATTTTTTAAATTGCCCTCCAAAAGAAGTATTGTGGGCGTAACCAAGAAGTGTCCGGTATTAGTTACGACCAATCAGTACCAGTTTAAGTTTGATGACGTCATTCTAAGCGCCACGCGACGTCATCAAAATGCGACGCTTTATTACTGTACTCTACGGCGGAACTGTTTTGGTCGTGTCTACTCTCGGGAGCCTGTAGCGTGCCATCATAATTTCGATCTCTTTTCGAGTCCTTTTACGAGTTGTTACATCCAAAACAACATCTTTTACCGCGTAGGGAAAACCAACATCTTACTTCCGCATTTTGCTGCGCTGCCAGATCGGCAACTCGCGCTCAGCAGTCTGACAGACGCTCAGAGAGGGAGAAATCTGTTTTGAAAGTTTTGTGTCCAACAAAGTTTACGTATGTTACGTCCAAGGTAAGTTTGCTGTGTGTGTCAATGATAAAAATGTATAATGTATCTATTTGTCTGCTTTATGGTATTTTTATGATGACTACAGGTGGTACTTTCTGATGTGAGTTGGAATTAAACAAAATCCTTATTTTAAATTTGGACCTTTTATGTAACACTTTTGTACACTTTAATGTGGAGTGATCATTTGTCATTTACATATCCAGTCACAACAGTCATATCCAAACTCTTGACTTTATGTTACGAAACGGCTTAACCAAACTGATAAACAACACAGTAAACTGAATAGTTCTTCTTTATAGTATTTTTCTAAGTAAAATAATCTTTGACTATATTTGTGAATCATTATCTGGACTATTCAGACTCTGAAACAGGCACTTTAAAAGCTTTTATTAGTTGTTAAATCAACTAGAGTAAATGTTTTTTCATAAATCTTTTGTTTAGAAGCAGTGAGTCACCATATTTGACCTTAATTTAGTAATAGATGCATTAAAAAAACACACACAATTTACAGTATAAATAATTTGTTAAACTTATTTTCTGCTTCCTTTGGGTTTATTTTGTTTACTTTTTTTATTTTTTCCAGCTGTAGAGATGGAGGACGTGACTCGGTTGGTTTCGACCGGTGACTGTGTGAAAATATGGGATGCTGTTTCTATGGCGCCCCTGGAGCTGTTCAACCCCCACAGCAGCAGCCACCCTGTCGCTCAGGCCTGCTGGAGCTCCAACAGTATCCTTATCACTGTCACATTCATATTCAGCACATTTATTACTATTTATTACATGAGCTGGTAGATTGAAACAGAATTGTGTAAAGTTTGCAGTTAAATTTATACATATTACTTGCACTTAGTGGTGAGCAATATATATTTATTTATATTTCTTTCCTAGATGGCGTCGCCGACATATGTCCTGGCACTTTGCGCTTTGTTTTGTCTATTTTTGTGCATAAATCGTGTGTTAGCATGCTCTTACACCCGTGAAGAGCTCTCAAACATCAGAACAACCACTCCTACGGCTCTAGTCCAAGTAATTTTAGCGTCTGCTGCAGATTTAGCTCTTTTTTATTTATTGACAAATGGAGTGAGACAAGAAAAGCGAGCTGGGGCTCTCGTGTGCCTCTGTAGGCATGGTGTACGTACTGCATTGACCATCTTTAAATCTTGTCTATATATATATGCGTCTATTTCATTAGTAAATTCTTAATTTTATGCATGCATATTTGATATATTTTTTTCTATTATTATTATTATTCATTGTTTTATGTTGCACTTTTATAATTAAACTAATTATAGTTTATTTATTATTTATTTTTTTATGCTTCTAAAAGAGTTGATCAAATAAACCTTCAAATAAGAGTATGAAAAGGACATTTCTGTACTTTTGTCATTTTATAGACATTTTACATTTGTCTCTTTAAAGACATATTTACATTTCTTGTTTGACTATCGTTATCAGAATACCCCAAAAAATATCACAATATTCATTTGTCAAAATCACCCACCCGTATTTGCACTATAATTATGTGAATTTGTTGGATCATAACTTTCTCTTGTACATTCAAATGGCTCCTTTTTGGTCTACAATTCCCTGTTGTGTCTGTAAAAGCCTTGACTGCGTTTTCAGATCAATACTTGGTCAGTGCCAGCAGCATTGGGGACAAAGTGGTCATGTCCAGCCTCAAATCGTCTCCTGTCCCAGTCATGGTGCTCGCTGAAGGGGTAAGAAGGGGTAACATCACTAAAAGGCTGAACCACAACAAAAACACTTAGAACAGATCATCCTTTATGATTTTATCCATGGGTTTCAGAATGATGAAGAATTTGAACAATTTAAAAGAAAACAAATATTTTTTATGGTAAAATGTGGCCTATAACAGGAAGCTGAAACTCATGAATACTAATCGTCCTCGGAAGTCGAATTTTCAGAGTTCTGACTTGTCAATTCACACTGGAACAGCCCCACATCTCGGAATTCCTACTTGGTAACTCGGGCAACGTTTCAGAATCCAGAGTTCATTCGAGTTAGCCAATCTAACAGTTGTGCATCTGCTGCTGTGCAGCCCCTGAGCCTCTGCGGTATTGAATGCGTTGTTATGCTATTGTTGCTAATGTCAACAAAAGCAAAGGCTCACTCTCAAGCATTGATTTATAACTTATACAATCCGGTTTAATAAATGTACTTGGCTGGATTCACTTTTCTGTTTAGTTATTGTTTTATTTGAGTTGTTACAGTACATAAACTGCACTGTACGCCACACTTTTTCTCCGACTTTACCAGTTGACGTCTCTCCAAGCTCCGATCTCCTACTAAAACGCAGCATTATTACAGTAGTTGATCAAATGTATATTGTTTTTTTAATGTATAAAATCAACAGTAATCCCTGACACTGCTTTTTTAAAATAGTTTTATACACAAGTGTTTTGATCTTTTGTAATTCCATTTTGTGGTTAGTATTGTAGTAATTACAGGCTCAGGGTTTTATGGGATAATGATATGGGTTTGCCAAATCACCCTCAACCCCTTTGTTTTGTAGACTCTGGTAACCTCTTCAAATACAGCTGTATAAGTTTTTCCACTTGTGTTGCAGAAAAAGCAGACTCGAGTGTGTCTGAGCTCGTCCTCTCATTTCTTGGGGAGTGGAGGTCTTGATGGCGGCGTTCACATCTGGGATCTGAAAACCAAACGGCTGCACCGCACACTGGAGGTATGTGAAACAGCACACTTTTGTTCTATACTAAAGCAGTTGTACGCTTGGTCTGGTGGGGTTCACATTTTCTGCAAATTTGTGTTGCTGCATTGCATTTGGGACCATTTAAAATAAATGATTAAATAGTCCCATTGTTAGATACTTAATTACAGTGCATATGGCAGGTTCTTACGTTTTTCTAATTAGCACTTACTGCAGTGGGACCCTGTGGTAAATATTTATCATTCTCATTCATTTGGTCCTCTTCAAATATACATTTTATTTCCTCTATCAGACCAGTGTATGTTTGTTGTCATAGCTTGACATGTTTGGCCTGCTTGTCTGCTGTCATCCTCAGAAGAGTCATGTGATGTGTCTTGTTGGCTGATAGTCTTCCTTATGTGTGAGGAAGGACTGCAGCGTCCTCTGCAGTCTGACTTTTTTAGAACAGTACGAGATGGCAAGAACGCTCCCTCGTCTTGGTTTAGTGTACTAGGGTCGCATTTCCGCATTTCTATTGCCTTTTTATCCAGCGGTGGTGTTTGTTTTTCTCTGTCCCAATGACTGTGGCTCCATCCCAGTCCATAACGTGGAGCCAGAGTCAGAGACCTCTGCAACAGCTCGTGACTCTTCTGAGGAACAAATAAACACTGGTCAGATAAAGGAAAGAAAGTTTACAACAGCCAAGTGGCAGTTTGTGAAGGAAAACTTGAAAAATAAAAGAAAGTAGAGTACAGAAAGTAGAGCTGAGATCTAAAACAGACACTCTTAAAATGCAATATACACACAACTGAACACAAGTGTTTATACAGTCATTTAACAAATTAAGGGTTTTTGTCAGGTATTATTATTTGTCAAATCATAACTATTGTTTATTAATATGGCTTTTGGCCCATTTACAACATGGTTGCTAGTAGGGATGGGTGCAGAGCGGCACCGGTCCACAGGATCAATAAGCTCCAGCATTATCGGTGCTCTTAACAGTGCTGAGGAGTTGTGCAAATGTCCCACGCAAAACTGTCCTTTCCCGTGCGTGCGGCCTGACAGCAATGTCACGACGCACACATGGTCTTATGATAGTGATGATATACAGGTCGCAAAAATGCTAAAATCTGGAAAAAAAATTCATTTTTATATATATATATATATATATATATATATATATATATATATATAATTCATTTTTATATATATATATATATATATATATATATATATATATATATATATAAAAAACCACCAACATTGTCAAACTGGGGAAAAGATTTGTATTTTTTGTAAAACTCTAGTCTAGTGAAATGTGTGGTCCAACTTGTCGTGTGCACTTTAATTGGATGATGCACTGGGATAGGCTCCAGTCACCTGCGACCCCTAACGGGAACAAGCGGTAGAAAATGGATGGATGGATGGATGGATGGATAATTGATGATGAATTATCCAATGGATGGATTGGATAATTGAACACTTTTGGGTAAGATGAGATATTTTCCCTTCAGGATCACAAGGAAGAAGTGACGTGCGTCTCCTTTAACGCCAATGACAGCCACATTGCGTCCGGCTCGACCAGTGGAGACCTGATCCTGCACAGTCTCATCACAAATGTCTCCAGCAAACCATTCGGCCACGGCAGCAACCAGGTACAACTCCTCCCTGCTCCTCACAGGGTCAAATACAAATGACAGGTTTCCCTATGGGGCCATTCATGTAAAACGTTAAGGACACATATTATGCAAAATTGACTTTTAACCAGTTTGTAGCATTGTTCCCTCATCAAAAACATACCAGGAGTTTTATTTAGCTTCATTCACGCTTGTTTGATGAATCCTCTTCAGTAAATCCTCTCCCTTTTGAGCCTAAAAAAAACACATTATCCAGTTTTGTGACATCATCGAGGTTTTCTGCGCTGTTTATAAATCCTTAAATCTATATATTTTATTTATTAACCTGTATTTAACCTATTGAGATCGAGATCTATTTTTCAGGGGTGACCTGGGGCAAAATGAAAAATATAACAGCACACAAATCATAAAACATTTAAACAAATAAGATACATTTAAGAACAGATAAAAAACAGAATGTACATTTAAAGCACAGAGAATTTTTGTAGGATTTTCTTACTATCAAAAATCCCTAAGCGGTGCTGCCCGGTGGTGCAGTGGTTAAGGCACAGCACACGAGCTCAGTGATACACGTTGCATTTATATAGCGAGCATCACCATAATCTAATAGAGGCAGAAGAGTGGCCGATACCAGACGGACGTTTACGAGCTCCAAGTGTAAAACAGGCTTTATTACGATAAAAGAACCAAAGCTTTACCTTCAATTTATGAGTCAATATTTAAAGGTGATCTTTAAAAGACAGCTCTATGCCATGATACCATGGTATCAGAGTTAATCAGGGGGATACCTTTTGTTAAAGCTCGCCCATGAAAAAATACCATAGCTTTGGGTTTTTTCTGAATTCAGCCCTAACTTCAGGACTCGATGGCCCCTTCCAGTGAGATTGAGCCATAGTAATGCACCGTATCACCTGCATAAAAATGGTACTTGACTTTTGACAGCTCAACACAATGATTATTCCTAAAAATATATAGAATAAAATGGAGCCCTGAGGTAGCCCTTTGGACAAATTCCAAAAAGAAGAAGCCCCGGCCAATTTAACTGTGATTGTGATTGTTGTAGTTTAAGGCTCGGTCAGAGATGCCATGTTGCTTTTAGGAAAAGCTGCGGAGCAATAGTCCCAAAAGCCTTCGATAGATCCATGAAAAGGGCAACACAATATTTTTTCAGATCCAGAGCTTACAGTGAATCATTTAGTCAAACTTGTTCTGAGCTTTTCTGCCGTCAAATTGTGTTCGTTAATACTGTGACTGCGTGCTTACTTTAGCATGTCAGGTGTAAGCTCTTTTGTTTATTTCCTCTTTGCAGCCAGGAGGTGGAGATCTAACTCAATTCTTGACGTGGGAAACGCCTGATTGGTGTATGCTTTTGTAGACACGTTATTTTCAGTTCTAATGCAAAGGTACTCGAAAGCATCACAAATAAAGCATAAGATGTTCAGACTAGTACAAGAAACACCATTCATGTTTGTAGAGGTCTGAACTAAAGAGTTGTCAAGTTGTATACTTAAAAAGACTCCAAGAAAGCAAACGTTATTACACTTTGGATGGCTAACTGTGACTATTCAAACTGGGGTTGTAATTTGACTTCAGTGGTAAACGTATACTAAAACTGTAATTGACTTTTGTGTCTGCAGCCCATCCATGACCTGCGGCTGTCCATGCTGAGGCGCTCGTTGCTGGGCAGTGTGTCCGACAGTGGGACGGTGGTTCTGTGGGACTCCAACACTCAGAAGGAGATCCATGTTTTTGAGAGCGCCCACAAAGCTCCGGGCACCGGGCTGTCCTTCTCACCGGCCTCTGAGCTGCTGGTGGTCAGTGTGGGCCTGGACAAGAAGATTTTCTGCTATGACACGGCTAGCAAAATGTACAGCTTTTACTACTTAACATACTACTGCATACGAGGGCTGGGTGACAAATCAGATTCATTGGATTCATTCGGGTCTTTAATAATCAACAACGTCAACAGTAATCTTATCAAAGAAAGGACAAACTAAACCCCAGCACATTAGTGAGCCTTTATCGCTTAATCAGAGCCGTGAGTTGCATCTGTAAGGAGTAGTTTAGTGAAGTTACGGGTTTCTTATTCCTTCGCGGAGGACCCAGAGTGTGATACATTGGACTGCAGCTGCTTTCAGTCCTACTCTGCCTCGCGTACATTTTCGTGAAGAGTCCAGCGAACATTCGAGTTTTCTCTGCTAAAGTCACCGTTTGTGTCTTGTCTTCGCTGAGGAAAGTAAAAGCAGCAGCACTGCTCCGGCTCCACCCCTTGTTCCCTAGGTGTGAGTAGCCATGACGACGCTAGATGAGAAGAGCACACAATATTTTAGATTTGAGACAAGTCTACTCCTGATAAGAGTAAGACCAATTAAGGATTTACAGAAAGACTATTGTTAAGATGAAGAGAAAACAAGCAAATGTAGTCTAGATGATGATCTAACAAGTTTATAACCTATTAAACCAGTTTACATTCAACTAAAACAGACTATAAACCCATAGGCGTTATAGGCTTTCTAAATAGCAGGCGTACTAAAATGTTATGAGCTTCCCGAAAGAGCAGCTGTGGCAGCGACTTTGATTAAAACCGTAATCGCTGTAATTGTAAAAGTGTGTACAAAAATAATAATAATAATAACGTTTTTTTATAAAAAATTGTTTTTGGCCACATCGCCCAGCCCTACACGACATACATGTTTATAAAAATATGGAGTATGAAATGTGTAACATTTTCTGTTATTTTTATTTAGTTATACATCAGAAAGTTTTGTAGCATAGAAAACATTATGTGTGTGGTAACAATTATGAGTCAATAGCTCTACGAGCTCTTCCCAATCCTCTACGAAAAGCCATTCAAGTTTAAACCATTTCAGATTTTATTTGTAAATATTCTCTATCTAGAAGCCTTAAGTCACCATATTTCAACCTTTTATTTGGTTGCTAATGAATTTAAGAAGTCTCAATGTACAGCAGAAACAATTGTTTGAATAGTCGACTAATTGAAAGCAAAAAATCACTGACAAGTCGACTACTAAAATGATTGTTGCAGCCCTAGTTACCAATTCTTTAAAATAAATTTGACAGTAAATCTTACAAAATGTATCATCGTCTGTCTGTCATCAGTGTGGTGCGTTCGATTCGGGTGGACAGTCCCCTCACTGCTGTGGACTTCACTCTGGATGGCACCGGTTTAGTCGTGGGATCTACTCAGGGAAAGATCTACCAGTACGACCTGAGGAACTCTAGCGCCCCCACCAGGGTCACAGCGGCCCACAAGACCTCCGTCACCAGCCTGCGATTTCAGAGTGGCATCAGACAAAAGGTGACAAACGTTTATTTGCATTTAAGAAGAGAAGTCCTAATGATCTTGCTTTATCTCTACCACAGTTGTGTAGTCCTTACTACATATGGAAAGTAACGCATTTCATTTTAAATCAGGAGTGGGTTCAGTCATTTTTCTTGAGTAATATTTATTATAATTTATTACTTTCACTTGGAGTTATAATTGATTGAGTGTTTGATTCTTATCCTGCAACAATATTGAAACTGTGCATCTGTCCCCAGTCGAGTAAAAGCAGCTCTTCTAAAGTCAGCAGCAGTAAAAAGTCCTCCTCCAAACTGTTGAGCAGCAGTCACCCAGAGCCCTCCCCACAACGAGAGGTCACCACAGGTCGGTACAACTTTTCTTTTCATTATGTTAATGTGTTTGATTTCTGCATTATTTAGTATTTAGCCGTATCATGAGTTGGACAGTTTGTTGGGCAGTTGTAATGTGTGACTTGTTGCAACAAAGCAGAAAATAAACTTAAACTAACAAAACAAATCAAAAGGCCTTCCTGCCGCCTCTCTGTCCAACTTGTAAAAAAAACAAACAAAAAAAACATGAGTTGTGTAGCATGATAATACTGTGATATTTGGATATTGTTTCATTCCATTATTTCAATCATAAAAAGTGCGTTCATGAAACAGGAGTTGTGTCGTGTTCCCTGCAGGTGGCGCTGCCCGGGATCTCGTATTCAGAGAAGGAGAAGGACAGCCGACCCCGCAGTCGCTGCCAGTTACAGAGAAGTTTAATAACATCGGCCGAAACAGTCTGGACATTTTCTCTCCAGCTCGAGACGGTTAGCAATGCACATGTATAGAAATGTTTTGAAGATATGCTAGCAGCTAAAGAAGTACAAGTAAAGCTGTAGAAATTTAAATAAAAGAAGCCTGGAGCGTTATCTTCCAAAATTAAGGATATACAGACTGATTACGCCTGCATTAAAAATATACAGTTTGACCGCCTGGACTGATCTTGCGACTCTTCTTTGTTGCCGTTGGCGCAGACTCTCGGACTCTGGGGCCAAATGCTGACACGCCTCTTGGAAGGACCCATGGTAAAAACTCAAGACCATTAAACTGAGACCAGAACAGACAGTCGCTCTTCTAACCGATTACGTTTTTGCGATTTCACAGTGACCAATTTTGAGACACTGTCCAGAGAGGGCGAGGGGCAAACGCTCACAGGACGGGCCAGTCTGGACATCTTCTCCCCGGTCCGAGAAGGTCAGTTTTGGTTTGGGTACTTCGAAAAACTACAGACTTTTTTAAAGCAGTTACCATGTGGAACTGCATTCAATGTAGACTATTGTTTTTAGATCTCCAGTCTGGCTCCAGCTCGTTTCGTAAAACCCCTTTGGGAACGCCCGTGGGCTCGCCGCTGGTCGGGAACCCTCTGATGGCGTCAGCCGGTCGGTACAACCCGTTACATCCCAACCTTCATGACTCCTCCCTCCATCAAAGAAGAAGAACCTACCCATAATGCATCTGATCTCAAAGAATTCAGGAAGGTGAGGGCACAGGTTTGAGTGTAAGCAGCCTGTTTTATTATTATTATTTTATTATATATTTATTATTATTATTATATAATTTATTATTATTATTATTATTAATAATAATAATTTTATTTTTGTTTACTAACACATCTTTTTGGCCTGAAAGCTTTATTGTCATATGACTGTGACTGTCATAGTGTGAAAGGGGTGAGACGGGGTATTGACAGTATTAGTTTAACATAGAGCGGCCGACCTCAATAACGAATATGTTTTACACAGACACAAAGCCGTTTTTGGGCCGCCCAGGGAATCTGCGCATTGTTGACTTGTTGGTCACATTTTACACAAATTAATCTTCTTTATATCATATTTTAATGCCAAGACAAATTCGCAAATAAATACTGATTTTCACTTAAAACATATTCTGCGCAAATAGTGATATATTTGTATATAACTTTGTATATGAATATTTGTACAATCCAACTTGCATAGCCAATGTGTTGTGCATGCATTCATTTTCATTCACTTGGCTCTCTGTAAATGGCTGAGGACGTGCCACGCCGTGTAACGCAGATCAGATTCAGATATTCGTGATCATAAACATATAACTACACACACAGTTTGATAATCATGTTATCAGCCACTTAGCAACGTGGCTAGTCCGGTATGATCTGAAGGACTTTGGAACCAGTCTCGTGCTTTGTCCAAATGACGTTAGCATTAGCTCAAATGATAAATAATCCAGAGAGTGTCAGCTGGTACCAACCCTTCGACCACATTTAGGTGATAGGTTATAAGCCAAACCTTTTGCCGTTTTATTTTAGATAAAAGTTCATGTGTTAAACTGTCACCTGAGTTAAAGGCTAACTGACTTTAAGTTGAGGCCTCTGAGGTGTTGTGCTTCTAGTGACGACTGAACATCCTCTTTTACATGTTCCTGGTGAGGAGAATAGATAAATGACACGAATATTATGAAAAAAATGTTTGATGTATTTAAATATGGGGTTTGGCTTCACCATTCGTTTGTATGTGAAGGAGTGTCTATGAATGTTTCTGTTCCTGATCACACATTTGTAACATTGACTTGCCTTGTAAAAAGTGCTTTTAGTCCTTCCGGTTCTTTTAATTTATTGCCGCTAATCATCGCCATCTTCATCAGCATACATTTGATAAAAAGCTACATTAGGTTTACATCCTTGCCTGTTAGCTACTTGTAAAATGTATAAAATTATCTTATTAATGGGTAGAAGTGTCCATAATTTTACTGTACTCATACAATACTTCTGCCGTCCGTCATGGCAACACGTGCAAAGGGTCAGGAACACAAAGTTACAATGAGTGCTTTTCTACTGTGCTTTATTTCCCAGTTTGACAAAGGCAGCGCTTCGAGTTCAGAGGGAGAGGCTCAGACCACACCCACTTCCTCGTCGCAACCGACCAGTCACAGCGCACTGCCGAAATCGACCTTTTTCACCCCCGAGCCCAACGGGAGGAGGGCGGACAGCTTTCAGACTCACCTCCCCTATGGTTCACCTGTCCAACCAGAAGCTCAAAGCTCAACCACAGCTACGGCAGCAGGTGAAGGACAAACTACAGACAACATGCAAAGACGGACCATTCAGAACATCTCACAGATTTATTTAGAAGCGGGAAAGAGTTTGAAAAGGGGGAAAATTAGACTAGATTTTGCAGATAAAAGTACATTACATTTTGGCATAATTTTTATTTTTAACTTTGCATTCTTTACATCCACAACTAAATTAAATAACAAATTTTCCATGATTAACTGACTGATCCAAAGCTAATCTAAAGATAATATAATCTAGATAATGGTTTTAAGAGTCACATTGTATGCTAAAGTGACTTTTTGAGCTTTTAACCATGTTCTGGCGTTAGTCAAGACCCTTGGCACTATTGTCCACCTCATACAATGATGAGTGACAATGAAACACATGAGATGCTGTCTCAGTGGCCCGGCCAATCAGGGTCTGCGTCAGGTGCTGGGGATCCAGAGCAGCTTGATGACCAATGGGAGACTGGAACAACACAGGAATAGACGGATGATAGTAAGATTCGACTCATGATTTGACTCATGAGTCTTTTTGCTGCTGTCCCATAGAAATTATTTAAATCTAAAGACGATATTTAGTCGACTAAGACCACATTGACTGATTAATTGACTAAACAATTAAAGTTGTAAGTCATTATAACAAAAATAAGTTTTGAATTTCCAGGTTAAAATGACAGTTTGCTTTTTCTTTTACAAAGAAGGGGAAAAAAAACTATTTCCTAGGCCTAAAAATTGCTTGACAATGCTTTCATACAAAATGTGTCCGTCATAATCTCCTACTAAATAAACTTAGCCTGTAAAATACAATTGTAAATGTCTTTAAACCAGACTGATATCACTCACTTTTGGCTCCTGTTCCAAAATGTGTTTGTGTTCCCATTTTAAAGGCTCTGTTGATGTTCTAAGATCTTATCTATTTACACTGTCTGTCCAGAAGTGGCCACTTGGATTCAACTGAACAAATACTACTAGTAGGTCTCTCCTCCTACTGAATGGGTGATGATCTTTCAGCTGCAACACGGTATTTAAACCCAGCTGATGCAGTGAGTGGCTTCTCATTTCTGAAACAACCATGTGGAAAGACAAATCCCGTGGTCATGGAGAAGATGTCAGTATGTTTGAGAAGGGTCAAATCATTGGCCTCATGCAGAGAAAACATTTAAGGAGAAGCAGAAACTAATCTACTACAGATCTGAACCCCAGTGAGTGTGTTTGGGACGAGCTGGAGAAGGCTTTGTGCAGCGGTCACGCTCTCACATCATCAATACAAGATCAATAGTTGAAAAATAATGCAACACTGGATGGAAAGAAATATTTGAATATTGCAGAAGCTTATTGAAACTATGCCACAGCGAATATGTGCTGTCATCAAAGCTAAAGGCGGTTCTACCAAACATTAGAGAGTGACCCTTTTTTCAGTGTCAACATTATTTTGGACAGGCAGTGTAGTTGATTGCAATCATTTATGTTCTTGAGATTTTTGGTCATTTATCTCGTTTGTAGCCCCTGCTCTGTCTGCTGCCATGTCCTCGACTTTGACCCAAAACATCGCTGAAACGGCGAGTCAAAATGGTGCCCCTTTCACTTCACTTCAAATGCACTTTATTCAAAGTATGATCCATGAGACGCTGGAGGACTTCAGGTGTGTCAGTTGTGTTCAATTATCATAACTATACTTTTATGTAAAGCTTTAGTCTAATTTGTTGCTTCATACAGAGACGCATGCCACAAAGATATCATCAACCTTCAAGTCGAGATGGTTCGGCAGTTTTGTATCCAACTTGTAAGTGTATCATGCTCTCATCTCACACATTTGATTGTAAACATGAGAAAAGACAACAAAATGAATAAATGAATTTAAATGTTGACTACAAAGCAGATTTCTCATTATGATGTGAACATTGAATCCACACTTTATCATGGAAAACCGTCTTTGCATTTTCCAGAATGAGATCCACGGTCTGATCGAGAACTACTCTGTGAATGACGCTTTGGTTGAAGAGGTTCAGAAACTTCGAGAAGAAAACCGGAAACTGAGGACCAACTACTGAACCAGACAGACCTAGGATAAGCATGAACCAGTCCTGGACCGATGCTTGACCACAGAACTGGAAGTGTGGACTCCAGAAACATGAGAGCTTGGACCAGCAATACTGACTTCCCTGGAATGAGAGAAATATAAGACACTCACAAGTATTTGTAATGGGTATTATTCTCAAAAGTGGTTACTCTACTGTTGTGAGTGGCACTGGTGAGTAAAGTGCTACAAACCCTGCCCGTAAGTGCTTCGTGTTACTGTTGCAGGGGTTTTAAAAACAATTGTGAGCTCATGGATTTATAAAATGGGACTGAAAAGATGGAGGAAATGGTTTGCACTTTTAGAGAAACACTGTGTGACTGTATCATGTACTTATTGTAATCACTCTGTGTGTAATAAAAAAGCATTGTTGAGCATTTATTTAACTAACTATTCAGAATTAATTGAGTCAATAAGAGTAAGCCTCTACCATGAACATCAGCACAATTTGAATACATTCTTTTTCCGAAGAATCTAACCAACTTCAGATATTTCAACTTAAATACTTTCCATGGAGATATTATTACTCACCTGGAATATTTCACAGCACGGCATTAAGCTTGTCTACCGCCATAGAAACCAGCAGATGACGCCGCTAGGCCAAGTTACAGGTCAGATCTGTGAAGAGGCAAGCTCACTCAGTAAATGATGCATCCCTTTCAAGATCATTTTGAGCAATGAAAACAATATATGCAATAAATGGAAGATAGATAAGTGAATGTTAACTGCTTTGGACGATTCCAGCCAAAGCAATGACGTCCCGAGAGAAGCAGATGGAGGACCGCCCAACAGAAAAGTTGCATAGTGCACCTGTAAAGACTCTTATTTAACACAGACTCTATTTAATAGTTATTTACTGGTGTGATGTACAGTTTTATGAATCATCCTTTTTTGAATTGTTTTAAATGATTCATTACATAAGATTAAATAATGCCAGGATTTAAAGCAACAGCAAAAAGACAGGTAAATGAAAACCAGAAGAATCAAGAGAGACTGGGTGTAATGATTAAAAAATAAGTGCAAAAAAATGAGTAAAAAACAGTAACTAATGTGAATCATGTATGGTTATGGTCCATATATATAGATATATAGAAGAGAAAGTGAATATAAGGGATAGATGATTTGAAAGGAGAAATAATAAACACAAATTAAATAGATGATTGTTATGTATTTGGTTGTACTGTTATGTAATGTCTGAGTGTGCGTGTTCGTGTATGGATGTCGTTGTGTATGTCAATGTTTTGGTAAATGGTTGAATGATAATTAATAAAATAAATGCCTGAGGGCGTAAAGATGAGAATGATGATGGCATAAAGATGAGGAAGATGAGGGTATAAATATTTTAAGTATCACTACCACCGCCATGTCATTAACCTGGATGGTATCGTCCTTGATGCCTACGTGCGCTCGTCCTGAAGCTGACTATTAGTTATCTTGACTCTTACGCTCTTTGGCTGTTTACGTCAAAACTGCTGAAATCTTTGTGTCACAAAAATCGAAAAGGACACATCAAACAACTTTAGACAATACCCTTACTAGCGTCAACTTTGTACGTATTTTGTGCTATATTTTAATTATTAAATAACAACTATTTTAAATGTATTTTGCAGTGTTTAGCATTTGTTGGCTAAGTGGCTAACGCTGCAGGTGACTGACTGCTCTTTAGGTCATCGCCTAAAGTCCAGCAAACGGGTAAGATCATAATGTTACCTAAAGTATTGCATTATTATTTCGCTTCTGATTGTTATGTAAACGTGTGTGTTAAATTGTCGTGACATTTTCTTTGCATGTGAGCATAAAAATGCCACTTCAGTCAGTATTGAGTAACAGCAGTGTCCTTCTATCTTCTGTCAGGAGTTGTAGTTGAAGCCAAAATACCAGTGCTACGTTCAAAATGGGGTATATTGTATATTTCCCTCAATACACACGATAACGCATTTGTAGAGACTAAGAGTAACATTGGTCACAGCTATATTATGTAGGCTCCATTATGGCTGCTGCTGGGGCAAGTCAAAGTGAACTGGTCTCAACAAGTTCAGAAACACGTTGCTTTCCCTGAATGTAGACTTTGGCTGGTTACTGATCAGATTTGGGTAATACTCAGTTCCATTGATTTGAGTAATCTTTGAGATAATAAGACATTGTTGTAAAATTGCTGTTAAATGTGTTTGACTTCACCGAGATATTCTCCAAGTGAGAAAAAAGCTGTATGTTGACAATAATGAATGATATTTTGTTTCTTGTGCTGCTTCTTCAAATATGATTTAGTTTTGTTTTTTTTAAATTGAGCTCCATTTGTGGAAAATACCATGAATTTGTGTATTTTATTTTATTCATTTTAGTTCCTCCCCATGTCTTTGACTACTATTCTCTTATTTAACGCTACTCTTTATCCTTCTTTCACTTGATCATAACAGTATTAGCCTTGATTTCACTATTTTGGTCATTTATGTATCTAAGTAGTATCATTTTATCCTCTTGTAATTGACTGTTTATGTGTTTTCAGCCTTAAATCTCTTCTTGGACAATGGCAAACCCTTTAAGATCTGAAGTGGTTCAGCTTTATAAAAATGTAGGTTTGTATGATGGTGCAATAATTCCCTACAACTCTTTAACCAATATGCATTTCTTCTGATCCATGAGTGAGAATGAATGGAATCAGGAAATTGAGACAAAAATGAAATATAATCTTTTTGTTTTTTTTATCCTCTGTAAGCTTTTGTACCTCGGCCGGGAATATCCCAAAGGTGGAGACTACTTCAGGGACCGCCTGAGAGCAGCGTTTGCCAAAAACAAATCAGTCCAGGACCCAGAGAAGATTAAGGAGATGATCGCAAGAGGGGAGTACGTGGCCCGCGAGTTAGAGGCGCTGTACTATCTGAGGAAATACAGAGCCATGAAGCAACGATATGAGGACACTTAATTTACCTGAATAAAGACTTGTGCAAATACATTAGAGCCATTACTAACAAATGCTGGGACAGAGTTCAAATTATGAATGAATCAACAATAAACTTAATTGTGATTAGATCCTCCAGTGTCAAAACTTAATATAGTATTTTTTTTACATAGTGACTACTAGACCATATTTAGAAAGGCCACTAAAATAATTGTTGGATAATAAGATAGCATTTACAATGATGACACAAAGAAACTGTACAAAAACACTGTACATTTTTATTTAACAAGATGGAGAATGCCTGAGATAAACAGATATGCAAAATAAAACTGTAGTTAATTAACACTTAGTAGAGTCTTATTGAGGTCTCATGGTCTGAACGTAAAACTATAATTTAAATAGTCCTAAAGTTGGGCCGAGAGCAGGGGTCAAAGGTTGTTTGGCGCCAGTGAAGCACCATCCGCAAGATTGGCTCGACAGATGGGACATGTGGCGTTGTCCTGCAAGAGAAAATGTGATGTCTATTCAAATGTGTGTCACGTTGAGGATTATTCAGATTACCATTTAGCCACATGAAAGGTAAAATGCAACTGTGAAAGAAGCCTGTGAATTAAAGGTGTAGCTTTTCTGAGGGCCGCCCTGAGACCTTTATTTACCATCAGCCCGGGACCAGGTGACTGAATACTCGAACACTTTGCACTAGTGTTGGTTGTTCAAGCCTGACTCTGCTTCCACTCAAGGAGACAAGTTTACCAAGGAAACCGTTCATGTTGAAGGACACATTCTGCAACAGTTCAATGACGCCCGTCATAGCTAGAGCTGCACATAGAACTGTCAACAGTGGTAGAACTGGAGGTGTCCTTGGTAAGAGATGGAAAGTTCTACAGTACCACCTTATTTCAATTGTTTTGGGAAGTTCTTCTAAAACTATAGTATATTCATGGATTGCAGCCTCCTCTTACATCAGCATCAGACTTATATTTGTTTTAAATTGTAAATTGCTATGGCCCTAATTTTTCATCATTCTGAAACACAGGTCTTTTACCTGCAGCTTTTATGTAGTTACACATCTGAGGTATACTTTGCTTCGTATGTATTTGTTTTAACTGCATGAGCCCCAGAGGGAAAACCCAACGGTAAATTTACCTTCAGCCACCTGTCGATGCATTGCACGTGGTAGTCGTGGAAACAGGGCAGCATCCTCAGTTTCTCTCCATCAGTGTAGTCACAGAAACAAATCTGGCATCTACACACCAAAATCAGGCACATTTTGAGTACTGAACTCTAATGTCTGCTCAAATACAAACGCAGTAGTTAATCAGAGCTCACTGTGTGTTTCCAGCTGCACTTGCAGTTTTGAATGTTTTCGTTGGAAACCTCTGGATTTCTCGCCGACTGAGTTTCTTCGACACAACTGCTCCCTGCCGCTCCTCAAACGCCAACAGAGCCTACAGAGAAATACAAAATCAGAATGATGTCACGTTAACTCTGCATTTAACACAGCTAATGGAGACAAAGTTAACAAATACTGTAAGATCTCACTTCATAGTCGTTTCCCTGGAGGTTCTCTGAAAAGCTGGGCATAGCATTTCTCCTCCGACCAGTCGACTGACCGTGTCTTCTGCCCGAAGCAAGTAAATCTGTGACGACAATTTCGTATTTTCAAAACATGCAAAAACACGTCGCCGGGGCACAAAAACTCCAAAGACACCGACCTTCTTCAAACCCTGACACCGCTGCCAGGAGCCGAGGCATCCAGCTCTGCTCCAACAACGGATTCATCTGACAAGAAAACAAAGCGCGTCGTGTTTAAAGCTGCTCTGTGGGACCTTTCTGGTGGAAGGTCTGACCCTTCCTCGTCTCCATAGAGATGTTATTGCTTTGCCAGCCCGGAATGTTTCTATTTATCATGTATTTCACTGCTCACAAATACCTCACAAAAACATGCATGGTTATTATTAGCGGGGTCTGTAGATCTGGGCTGCGTAAGTGACTGTCACTGTTCAGTTTGTGATCTATAAAAAGACAACTTGACGGGGAAATGAGTGGTCCGGAACTTTGTGCGTCTGATTTCAGAGACAAGACGGAAAACAATCTGAGCTCAGAGAGACGAGAGGTAAGAAAGTTTGTGGAAATTTGAGTTTTGTCCGTATTTTTAGTAAGAATTCCACGTTAACGTTTTTTAAATGAGACCCCTAACTTAAGGTTGTTCATTTATTTATACTAAAACAAGAATCAAAACTAGATACTCATTTGAACAAGTATCAATATTTTTTTTTTAAAAACACAACAAAAAAGAAAAACGTTATGATGGAGTTCTTGTTGTTTTTGGAAGAAATATCTAAAATATAAATAGACAGACACTGAACCTTATCCTCATTTGTTTGGGATTGGCTCTACGTACTACTACTTCTTTCAGCTGACAACAATCACGGCTTTGGAGTTCAATAACAGCACCACTTTCTGAGGCAATTGTGAATGAATAATTTCACTTTTGTTTATCTGTGCTGATAGGAAATGTGAACCATGAATCAGAACACAAATGACAGTTAAACAGCGACCTCGACCATAGGACTCTGACCTGTTCCAGCGCGTCTTTAAACTGCAGGACTTCTAGAATATTGTGAGGCCAATAAAGCAACATTCCATCCAAAATGCAGACACGATTTCCTGACGGATTAAATGTTTAACAAAATAAAAAAGGTGTTATTAGGTATTATTAAGTGACTGCAATGGAATGCAGGCACTTATTGTTCTTGTGTTTTTAATTATTATTTCACTATTTTCCATTTTGTTCCCGTTTCTCAACGGTTTTTACAGGTAACATTTCTTGTTATTATCATTCAAGGTTCAGTTTGAATATATTTCTCAGAGTAGCAGAATGTTGGAGCTTTATGACATTATCGTCATGGCAACTGTACAGAATATGGCTAAGCATTATGATTGGTGCTCTAGCGCCACCTACAGGAATGCATAAACATTACTTTGACTTTTATTAGTGAAATTCTGCAGAGCATTCCTTGATGTGCCCTTGATCCTAAAAGTCCATCAGACCTAAGCCCCATTTTGTAGTTTGGCCTCTCGGGCCCTCCACACCAAATAATACAAAACAGGCTTAAATACACACTAAACCTTAGCACAAATGCACCAAAGTTGTCAGAGTGAACTAAATTCATTGAAATGTCAATCTCATAACTATAATTTTCTGGGTGAAGAATAAAGTCTAAAGAATAAAGTCTAGAGAATAAAGTCTAGAGAATTAAGTCTAAATACAGAATAATATGGCCATGCATAACGCAGTCAATGGCATCTAAACTATTTACATTTTGGCCCTTGTTTTAGATTATGGTTGCCAGGTAACACGTGTGGAATTACCTCTAACTACTGTATATCACATCTGCAGCTCACGTACAAATAAAACTATGCATCACCAAAATTGTCAAACTGGGGGGAAACTTACAATACAGTAAAAATACAAAATTGTGTAAGAATAAATTCCATTCAAAACAGAAGCTGGATAGTTCTGACACAACTTAAAAAATTCAGGCATTTTATATTTTTTGTATTTAAAACAGTGGTGAATCCTGATAACGGGAGCTACTACAGAAGGCAGAAGATTCAACACAGTTGGTCCCGTTGAAGTGCGTGGACTCACCAAGTGGCTGTGCGGTGGCGGGGGTCGGTGCATGTGGTGATAGTGGAGATGATGGTGACTCCTGTGCGTCTCGGCCTGTTCTCTGTCAAACTGAGCCTGTCACAAAGCGACCACAGAGAGGAGGGGAGGGTGATACAGCAGAACTATGCATTCAGTTGTCTATGGTTCTGTTGTGATTGAGCGCTTGTGTTTAATGCAGCTTAAACACAAGACGCCCCACACATACTCCTTCTATTTACTTCTACTAAGCGCAATTAAAACAACTACCAAAAGTGCACATTTGCGCTGAATGATTTGAGGATTTATTTCACAATGAAGATTTTGAAGACTGAAATATGCAGGAATGCGTTTCAGAATAGAGGTGGAAACATCAAAATTTTGATTTGTTGTTTTGAAGATAACCAACATTTTAATATTGTGGACACCCTTTAGAGTATAATGTACAAAAAAGAGCTGATTAAAAATTAAAATGAAAAAAAGTGATGTTGTTAATGTTCAAACATGGGTATAATGTGATATTTCTGCAATTTTGTGATTCATTTGACAGACATTTCACATTTGTCTAATAACTAAACCTCAACTAACACATTTAAAGACATGTTTTAACACATTTCTGAAATAAAATTGTCTGGCTATTTTTCTTGGGATAAACACAAAAAAAACAATTGAGATATTCATTTTTGTCAGTATTGCTTAGCCCTATTTCTGAGATTGTGAAGGGTTTATAAACACAAGATAAGACCTTTGGGAGACAAAGGAACCTTCAGTTGCTTACAAACAACATAATATAATTTGCCAATTGGGACAAAATATGCATTTGTAATTGTAATATAAGCGAGGGTCATTTCCCACTCCTCAAAGCGAGTCCATTCAAGTTGTGTATCTAAACTTGGAACATATTGGTCACCAGTTTACCTGTAAACTTCGGGCCAAAGCCTCGTCTTCCTCCATCTGTGCCGTACGAACCACACCCTCTTCATCCTCATCACTGATCACTATCTCCTCCACCGCTGAGACAGAAGTGAATATGAGCAATATGAGCACACAAGTTAGTCACACTCTATTGCATGTGCCCTCCCTCCCACTGAAATGCTCCTTTGCCCTCAGCGTCGCTAGAACCGTTTCAGTAACCATTTTTATCAGTGTAGTTTTTTGAGTCGGACTTAAACATCATTTACACTTTACATTCTTCAATTTTTGGCAATTGTTTCCTTCTATGAGTGAATTAAAATATTGTTTTTGAGGCTTCATAGCATCAAAATGCACTATTTACAATCAGACACCAGACCTTATCAAATCTAGTCACTCTAAAATCTGAAATAAATCAATTAGCTATGGTGTGACTGGCACCCACAATCCTCACCTGTTGTTACATTTGGTGTTTGGTCTCCGTTCAGCCACCTTCTCTCTTCGTCTGTGAGGAAAGACAGTGACCCAGGACTGGGCGGTCTCTGGGACGGAGGAGAAGGTTGCGTAAAATGATAAACAGGAATAACTTCTTCTGTGGATTCAGTTGAGGTTGAAGCCCCTTCCTGTTCAGAGGCAGGACTTAAATAAGACATAGAAGATGAGGAAGAGGAGGATGTGGAAGAGAAGGAGGAGGAAGAAGATGTGGAAGAAGAAGAGGAGGAAGAGGAGGAGGAGGAAGAAGAGGAAGAAGAGGTGCTAGGATGTGGAGCCTCCAGCCAACTCCCCAAGGGCAACTCTTCGGTTGAAGGAGCAGAGAAAAAGCCATCACTTGAGTCCGCTTTGGACTCGCTCAGTCTCCGTCGCTTGGGTCGGCGAGACGAGCTACGAGTGAGTTCAACAAGTCTTGATGAGCCACTGACAGAGGCCTGGTTCAAAACAGAAACAATAAAAATACCAGATTAAAACCAGCACATAATGCATAGTATACAGTCAATTCTGTCTGTTTGCAAAAGTATGACTCATTATTAAGTGAACTTAACCTTTTGTCTGAATACTGGATGGGCCACTGACAACAATAGTAGTAAATATAAATAACAAAAAAATGTATGTGGTCAGGATCAGAATGACTTTTATTCATAATAAATATTTGTTTTGTTACAGACATGCAGCAGTGAGTTATCAAAAAGAAATAAACTAAAATGTATATTTAATCAGCATCACATTAAGAATACTACCCCTGGTAAAAAGTGAATGTGCTTTCAGACATTTGTCTAGTATCTAACTTACAGGAGTAAAATGTCCATCCCGGTTGTTGTTGCGCTTCCTTCTCCGTTTTCCATGCTCAGGGCTGAAAAATAACAAAAAGGTAACAAAATTAAATGTACAGCTTATTTGTGTATGTTAATTTACAGATTCACCTTGTAAGTTATTGTGTACAATGATTAGTGTATTGCATAACTGTATGCCATATATAGAGTAGTGTAGCAATGTAGGCAAATTGTACAGTGGGGTTGTGAAAAAAATTAATATTGAAAAACAGATAATAATTGATAAGAAAACTAGTTTAGAAACTAACTACTCATTTGAGCAAGCATCCCTTATAAAAACAAAAAGACAAATGGACAAGATTTGACCTTTCCTAGGTTTTTTTTTTGTCAGATCTTCTTATCAGATCTAATATGGTAACATGAAGAAAATACTATTATTTTGTGTTGAAAATGACTGTCTATAGTGTAAAAAGTGTGTTTTGGTCATCATCGTGGCATCGAAATTGGTATCGCATATCGAGCAAATTCCTTAGTATTGACATAGAATTTAAAAGGAAAGTATCGCGACAACACTACAGACAGGCTTTTGCAATCATGACTCAGCACTTTCACCCATGATTCCACCTTTTGAATTAACCTCAGGCTGACTGGCCATTCCAGCTCAGTTGTGGGACATTTCATGATACTATCCATGGAGTCTAAAATAACCTGAGCCCCTTCGTCGTACCTGGGAGTGTCCGGGACGATGATGGACAGATCGGGGCAAATCAGATCCTCCGGGTCCAGCAGACAGCCTCGGTTCAACCCAGGACTGTCCGAGTCTGAACTGTCCCCATACGCCTTCGCCATGTCTTGTCCCTCTCTTCAAACAGGCTTTTATTGGGCAATGTCCAGGCTCATCTCTCCCGCCAATCTCTAAAAAAACTATCCATTATCAGGCGTAAGAAAATATGTTAAATATTATAGTTTAAGCAGCTTTGATGTTAGCTTTGTTGTTGTCAATCACCTCGGAACGTTAGCCAAGCATCTTCTAATTATTTTAAGACAAATATACCAATATCAAGACAGCCGAATCAACCAACGATATTATGTGGCTACAAGTAAACCTAACAGCAGATGTAGTGTCGAAAACGCGTATTTAAGCGATTGTTTTCCACCAAATTATAAAAAATGCGTTTTGGCCGCTACTTACCGCCACAGCGTCAGCGAACCGACCAAAAACAGGAATTTACAAACCGTTCCGGTTTCACGATGATATTTTTTTATTCTGAAGGTATCATTCGTTTTAAAACTGCAATATTAATAAAGTACTATAGGCATCAAACAGCTGGATGGGTTAATTTCAAGGATGAAATTTGACTTTTTATCGCCACGAGGAAAGAGCAAAGAGTTCGACTGTGTTTGTTTCCAGACGAGGGCTGTTTTAGACGGACCAAAATATTAATTCCTGATTGGATGAAACACCGAAACAAAGCATTTGATTGGTTGATCAGGGCACATCGTTTACTTAGTGTCTTGCTCAGACAAAAACACGCTTCAAAGATGTGAGCTACCCTCTACGTTTTCAATTTAAAACTTAGAGAAACTTAAAAATCTTTGTTTAAAAACGTAGATCATAATGGCGACCTTGGTCCTCGATAATGGAGCTTACACGGCTAAAATAGGATACAACCAGGAAAAAGTGAGGTAAGTTTGTCGTAGCCAAGTAGCTAACGTGAGAATGAATAGCAGATTTATTACACTAAACACAGCAGCCTAATTTTACTGACCTTATTATGTAGGTAAATACACATATATAGTCATAATCATACGTCAATGGGACAGTAACAATAAGTTGTGGTTGTTTTTCTATAATTAAGGCAAGGCAAGTTTATTTGGAGAGCACAATTCAAAGTGCTTCACACAACAGGAAAAAATGCATTAAAATCACAAAGACATGGCAGAAATCACAATCTTAGTTCAAGACATAAAAGAGAAGAGTGCAAAGAAAAGCATTTCCATTTTCAGTAATATGCCACAGCCAAACAAAACAGTTTTTAGTTTAGATTTGAACACTGCCAGAGTAGAGGCTCTCTCACATCCTCAGGAAGACTGTTCCAGATTTTAGCTGCATAAAACTGAAAACGCACATTCCATGTTTAGTCCTGACTCTGGCACCAGCAGGAGGCCGGTCCCTGAGGTCCTCAGAGTCCGAGATGGTTTATATGGCACTAACATGTCCGAGATGTACTTTGGTGCTAGGCCATGGAGAGACTTGTATACAAGCAGAGCTGCTTTGAAGTCTATTCTCTGAGCCACAGGAGCCAGTGCAGAGACCTGAGCACAGGACTAATGTGATCGTACTTCCTGGTTCTAGTCAGGACCGAGCAGCGGCGTTCTGGATGTACTGCAGCTGTTTTACAGCTCGTTTGGCGAGGCCAGTGAGCAGGCCGTTACAGTAGTCTAATCTACTAGAGACAAACGCATGGATAAGTCTCTCCAGGTCTGGTTTAGACACTATACTTTTGATTTTGGCAATGTTTTTTAGATGGTAAAAAGCTGCTGATGTGATTGATCTGACGTGGCTGTTAAAATTCAAATCTGAGTCCATTATTACCCCCGATTTCTAACTTGATGTGTAGGTTTTAGAGTGAGACTCTGGAGGTGACAGTTAACAATTTCTCTTTGTTTCTGTGGGCCAAAGACGATGATTTCAGTCTTGTCTGAGTTCAGCTGGAGAAAGTTGTTTTGCATAATTAAACAATACCTTTCCACTAATACCTACAAAGACTTTCATAATTTGACATATATCTTCGAGATGCCCTTTAAATGTGTTGTATAATACTCTAAACTGTAGGCTGTATTAAGTTTTGTTCCGTTTGTTTTTTCTTTCCAGCGTGATACCTAATTGCCAGTTTCGCTCCAAAACCTCAAGATTGAAGACATTTACTGCAAACCAACTCGATGAAATCAAGGATCGCTCTGGCCTCTTCTATATTCTTCCTTTTCAGAAAGTACAAGTGCACTTAAAACCATCTTTTACTAATTATGTTAAGCTATTTTTACCATACTCTTTCTACTGTATTAGGGCTATCTGGTGAACTGGGACGTCCAGAGGAAAGTCTGGGATCATCTTTTTGGCAAAGAAATGTTCAAGGTGTGTTTTGTATACATTTCAATCCATGAATAGTATCCACAAAATGAACACGACCGTTGCAAGTAGTTTATATTATACACGCAAAGGTTTTGTTATAATGTAGCTTTCAAAATTAACCTGTGGGTTGTTGCGATCTGTGGATGGTTGTGATTCCCTGCACACATGTGTCTATGTTCAGGTGGATTTTGCTGACACCAGCATCATAATCACTGAGCCGTACTTCAACTTCATGTCAATCCAAGAGTCAATGAACGAGATTCTATTTGAGGAATATCAGTTTCAATCAGTTCTGCGGACAAATGGTAAGTCTTTAGAGACATGAACTAGTGATTCAGTTGATTCAATATGTCTAACCAACGATGGTCCAACCAAGACCATCCTTTAATTATTTTTTTTTAATATTTTTTTTTTACGCATACAACAAAAAGCAAAGACAGAAGATAAAGAAACAAACAAAAAGAACAAAAATATTGAGATATTACCTAAATTAACGGTATTAACATAGAAATACTTGTACATTTAGACATGTTCAAACTGTCACCTTGCCAGAGGTGGGTAGTACTCAAATTCACTCAATTACTTATTACTGGGAACGAACTGTACTTTGAGATAGGTTTTCTTACATTATACGTTTACTCCGACTTGAGTAATATTTGGTTTGAAGTAACGGTTCTCGTTTTGGCTACTCTTCCCTCTGTGAGTAATTCTATAGTGACAAAAGTGTTATGAACAACACAAAGATATTCAGATATGATTTGGTTTGTGTTTTGCATCTTTTGTTGTTACGGCAGTCTGATTACATGACCTCAAATCATAAATCATATTTTGAATAAATGTTATGTTCAAACTGTTATTCAGTACTCAAGTATTCGTTTCTCCAAATACTTTTTACTCTTACTTTAGTCATATTATTTTTACTGTACTTGACTGTACTCGTAATTATATATTTTTGGTTATTCTACCCACCTATACCCATTGCTTAGTCAGCAGTTCATCATTACATTTCACCTCCCACAACATTCTCCCACATGCAGCACTGTCCGTCACCTTCTCCTTCCATGTTTTTTGGGTAGAAGTATTTGTTTCCTTGCACATTTTGAATTAGCAGTGCGCATGTCACCAGTCTAGTGCTTATCATTTTGAACATGGCTTGATCACATAAGGCTCTTGTCCCCTGTACCCCAGCAGCCACAGCCTGTGTGACTTGGGCAGGTCTCATGGTAACCAGGCCTGCGTGAAGTCCAACACCATAACTTAAACGTTATGTTTACTTTCTTTCTTTCTTTCAGCTGGATCTCTGAGCGCTCATCATTACTTTCACACAAACCCCAAAGAGTTGTGTTGTTTGGTTGTAGACACTGGTTTCTCCTTCACTCACATCATTCCTTACTGTCGCAGCAAGAAGATGAAGGATGGCATTCGAAGGTGAGTTGCTTGTTCCATATCTTTATAAAAGTCTGGAAACAACATTTTAAACGTTTATTCTGCTTAAATATCTACTTTAAACTTGTTCAATAGAATCAACGTTGGGGGAAAACTTCTGACAAATCATCTAAAAGAAATTATTTCATATCGGTAAACTAAATCCACCTTCTATGTGATTCTCAATAGCATTATCTTTTTATATTTTCATGGTGTTTATTGATTTTAAAACGTCATTTTCTCTTTTTTCTGTTTCAGGCAGCTTCATGTTATGGATGAGACGCATGTGATAAACCAAGTGAAAGAAGATGTCTGCTATGTTTCACAACAGTTTTACAAAGACATGGAAGTAGCACAGTAAGTTAATTTGGAGCTATCGTCGTATCATTGAAACATGGTTCAATATGGATTCCATGATTGTTATTTTGACTTTATTTGTTAATAAGCAGCAATATGTTCCCTTTGAGTTACTCTAGTCATTTCGTAAATATAAGAGTTGTGCATGTGGAAGAAGCCATAACATTTAGAGATGGCGTTTTTTCCCCGCTTTATGTTTCAGACTAAAAGGAGAAGAAAACACAGCGATGAGAGATTATGTTCTTCCAGATTTCAGCTCCATCAAAAAGGGTTTCTGCAAAGTAAGATCTTTACAATAATGTAGTCCAATGTAAACAAAACAATCACTAAAAATTGGTGCTTTTCCATGCGGCAGCCAAGTGAAGAAATGGTGTTCAGTGGAAAGTATAAAACTGGGGAGCAGATTTTGCGTTTGGTCAATGAGCGCTTTGCTGTTCCCGAGATGCTCTTCCATCCCTCTGACATCGGCATCCAGGAGATGGGGATCCCAGAGACCATAGTCCACTCCATACAGGCCATGCCCGAAGGTAAGACAGCAACTAGTAACGTTTCATTCAATATACTGTAGAAAAGACTGTCAAATGCTTTTTGCAAAATAACCTCACAACCTGTAAAATATAATTGGCTCCTGTATGTGAAACTAGGGTTAATTGATTAAGCAACTAATCGGGACTAGTCAACAATTAAAAAAAAAAAATCTTTTACAATCATAATTGTTATCTGGACATTACATACTCTAAAGCGGAAATAAAAAAACATTTTATAGCAAATATTAACATTATTAAATCATAATGTAAAAAATAAATAAGATATAATAAGATATAATAATAAAATATACTTTATTCATAAATATTCTCTATCTAGAAGCAGTCAGTCACCATATTTCAACCTTTATTTGGTTAAAAATTTATTTAAAACTGTCAATGTACAAATTAAATTATCGACTACTAAGATAATCATTAGTTGCAGCCCTTATTAAATACAGTGTCATTCATTCTGTTAATACAGTTTAGAATTACCTTCCCTTTTGGAACCCATGCAATGAATAAATTTAGCTTTTACACTCTCTTTGTTGTTTTCCTCCAGAGATGCAGCCGCACTTCTATCAGAACATTGTGCTGACTGGAGGAAACTCACTGTTCCCAGGATTCAGAGAGAGACTCGAGGCTGAGCTGAGGTCGCTTGCTCCAGCACACCTCACTGTGTCCGTCCTAATGCCAGAGAAGTGAGTCCGCACAGAAATAGCTCTTTAAAAATATCACAGGCTAGTAGACTAATACATTCTATAATCCCCATTGTTTAAAACTGAGCTAAGACATGGTAGAATGTATTTGCTGTCAGATTGCAGATTGCACTGGCTGAGCAACTTAACACCTTCTACTCCATGTTTGATGTGACCACCCCCTCCCCCACGGTGGCCACCTCCGCCAACCCAAACCTGGTCACCCCCACCTCCCCCACCACCCTCTCAGTTCAGGAACAGGATGTTCACAGGCTATTTCGGCAAATCCAACCCCCGAAAAGCTGCTGGACCAGACGGCGTCTCTGCCGCTACATTAAGACATTGCGCACGAGAGTTAACCCCCGTCTTCACAGACATTTTTAACACCCTCCTGGGGTCATGCCATGTCCCAGCCTGCTTCAAGTCTGCCATCATTGTCCCTGTCCAAGAGCCCCGGATCACTGGACTTAATGACTACAGGCCTGTGGCGCTGACGTCTGTAGTCATGAAGTCTTTGAACGCCTGGTCTGCCCACCTCAAGTCCTTCACCTCTCTGCTGACCCCCTGCAGTTCGCCTACAGAGCCAACAGGTCTGTGGACGACACCATCAACCTGGCACTCCACTTCATCCTGCAGCATCTGGACTCCCCGGGAACCTACGCCAGGATCCTGTTTGTGGACTTCAGCTCTGGCGTTCAACACCATCCTCCCTGCTCTGCTCCAGGACAAGCTCTCCCAGCTCAACGTGCCTGACTCACCTGCAGGTGGATCACTGACTTCCTGACGGATCGGAGGCAGTGCGTGCGGCTGGGGAAGAATGTCTCAGACACTCGGACTATCAGCACAGGAGCTCCACAGGGCTGTGTACTTTCCCCTCTGCTCTTTCTCCCTGTACACAAACTGCTGCACCTCCAGCCACGACTCCGTAAAACTCATCAAGTTTGCGGACGACACCACTCATCGGCTCATCTCGGACGGGGATGAGTCCGTCTACAGGAGGGAGGTGGACCGGCTGGTGTCTGGTGCAGCGGTAACAATCTGGAGTTCAACGCCCAGAAGACGGTGGAGATGATCGTGGACTTCAGGAAAGCCACAGCCCCCAGCCCCCCTCATCATGACAGACTCCCCATCACCACCGTGGACTCCTTCCGCTTCCTGGGACCACACATCACCCAGGACCTCAAGTGGGAGCCCTCCATCAGCTCCCTCATCAAGAAGGCCCAGCAGAGGATGTACTTTCTGCGGCAGCTGAGGAAAGCCAAGCTGCCAGCGCAGATGATGGTGCAGTTCTACACGGCCATCATTGAGTCCATCCTCACCTCCTCCATCACCGTGTGTACGCTGGAGCCACAGCCAGGGACAAACAGAGACTACAGCGCATTGTGCGCTCTGCTGAGAAGGTGATCGCTGCAGACTTCCATCTCTGCAGGACCTGTAGTCTCCAGGGCTCTGGGACGAGCAGGTCGGATCACAGCTGACCCTTCTCACCCTGGACATGGTCTGTTTGAACCACTCCCCTCAGGCAGGAGGCTACGGTCCATCCGGACCAGAACCTCCCGCCACAAGAATAGTTCTTTCCCTCTGCTGTTGGACTCATGAACACTTCAAAACACCTGTCACTTTAACTGCAATATTCAACCACTCACTGCACTGTCACTTTCTGCACTATAACTTTAAACATAACTGTAAACTTGTGTACATAGAAATGCCTATTTTATTTTTTATTGTATAGTAATTTTAAATTGTTTCCTAATGCATGCCCTTTTTGATTGAATATATGTATGTTTTTTATTACTCAGTGTTTTATGTTGCACCTTAAAGCCGAGACAAGTTCCTACGTTTTTGAATTTTGTTCATTGACAATGGCAATAAACTCTTTCTGATTCTGATTCTGATTCTGAGATGTGTTGACCTGGTTTATGGTTCATATTTTGTTATTATCGAGCCTATCCACATGAAACAAAAACTGACACAAAAATCAACTTCGTCTCGGTCAGGATAAATAAACAAAAGTGAAATATTTTTTTCACAATAGCCTTTGAAAAGCAGTAAATCTCCCAGTTACAGTACAATGTCTCTATTTACACCTACAGTATACACACACACACACACACACACACATTTGTTAAATGCATACGTGTAACTATAAATATTCAAATTTGTATTTTTATTTGACTCCAGAGACTGAATGTAGGGTCTGATGCATTTATCCTCTGGCTCAAATAGCTAAATAATTCATTGCTGTTCTTAAACGGAAATTGCTTCATCCTATTGTGTATAATTGTGCTTATTTTGTCTTCTGCAGTCCGATCACATATTCTTGGGAAGGAGGGAAGCTTTTGGCTCAGAATCCGGACTACGATGAGATGGTGGTGACGAGGGATGAGTTTGAGGAGAACGGACACTGTGTTTGTGAAGAAAAGTTTGATATTTGATTTGTACTAAGTACAGAACGGACCATGGGACTAAAATAAAATAAGCAGCTAGTGTGTAGTGTGTGTGTGTCTGTTTTTGTTGAATTGTAGGTGAGTAAATAAAGGAACACTAATGGCAATTTGCTTTTGAATGAATTTCATATTATTAAATGTTCTTATATGTAGTAGTGATAGTAGTAAAGGGTGCGGACAATCTTCCTTGAGTTGTTAGTTGCAATCTCTTGAGTTACCACCAGATGTCGCCAAAAGACAAATCTGAATCTTGGAGCTACAGAAGGTGACGTGACAATTTTGCATCTGTTTACATTTAGATCCAATTGTTGCATGATGTCTGAGGATTAAAAGAAAACACGAAACAATGTAAAACAATGTACATTATTTTAATTTGTTCATTTGTACAAGCTTCATCATTATCTAAAATTCAAAAATAGATTTATAGATGGCCTTCGCTAACCTTTGCACAGTTTGTACATGTCTCAAATTTTGCTACAAACCTTTTAGATCCAGTAACTCTGGATTCAACATTAATCTATATTTCTTTGTAAAAAACAAAACAAAAAACAAGTTGTTTTATATGGTTATAAAAGATCTAAGCTACGGGACAGTTATTTATCTTTACCTAACATAGGAAAACCAGGAAAGCGCTGCATTTTAATCATAATCAACATAAAACCATCAGGAAACAAAAGTCTAAACAAATGTACTTTTGGAGGAGTCTGTGTTTTGCATTTTCATGAAGGAAGAAAGACACTTGGTCACATTGCTTAGGTAGATTTCTTGTCTCCTGGAAGAGAAAAATTGAAATAATTACAAAACAATTCATTAAAATCCTACTTTACTTGTGTAACCACCAGATGGAGTCATGTGCTATTTAATACATTTAACCTTATACCTATCTTTCATTCTTACAAGTTACTTTGATCAGCCTGGTCCAGTTAAGAGGTGAGTGGGATCTTGTATTTCAGTTTGTTTTGTATATAATTGAGCATATCCGTAATTTTAGAAAATCAACCAAAAATTATTATTAAACATGAATAAATAAACATTAAAATACAATATCAAACACTGGTATAAAGTGACATTTCTGAGACAACAAATTCGTCATTTAGCTGACAGATTCGCTCAGAGTTAAACACACAATTTGTAACATACACTGCACAAATTCAGTTTAAAAAAAAGTTTGTTTGAATATTTTAGGGCTTTTCCTGGCTATAAATTAGTCGGCGGCCGTCACCTCTTGTCTTTTTGACTTTGGGAGAGCAGGGCTTGGACACGGTCACGGTGGCTTGGCACTCTGCGTTGAACAGGACCTTCTTCAGACTGCCCGATCGGCTCTTCGTGTTGGAGGCAGCGTCACAGGGTCCCCAGGGGCCAAACTTGTACTTGCAGTCACCTAGAGAGGAGCAATCAACTGTAAGTACTTGTAAAGGTTACAAGTTCATCATTTTTCAAAGGATACAAATTATGAATAAAATAAAATAAAAACGTATATATTATTAGTATGAAACATAAGAAGATCATCATTTTACATTTTGTTGATTGAAATCCATAATATTGATCTAAAATGGCTTAATAATAGAAACCTATTAATTGACTTCCTGTTTAAAACTACATTACTGATAAGCTCCGCCTCTTCATAGTGACAGTTCACTGTAACAAGCAGCAGATTGTCATTAACATGTTTTTATTTTTGAAAAGAGGCTACAAGACATTTTAGAAATCGACATGTATCACTCAAAGTCTTATTATTATTATTTTTTATTTTTTTTCTTTAAAATAATTGCAACTAAGTGGGCAGGGATAGGGGGTAAAAAACACTCAAAAATTTAGGAATCAATCAAAATACAACTTTGAGTAAAATTATGTTGCGTTAACACCATTGCAAAAAGGTTCCAAGCTCTTTAAAGTTGATTTAGCGTAATATGTCCCCTTTAAAGAGGAGTTTGTCCCATGCAGATGTAAGTGTGAATTGGGGTCAACACTGGAAGGAGACTTTTAGTAAACCTTTTGTACATTTTGCTCTGTCAACTTCGAATCTCCACAAATACGACGAGCGTAACGTTACGCCAGTGCTCGGCAACGGTCTCACAACGTTTATACTTCAAATAATAAAGACATGAATAAAAAGCCTAAATTTGATTGAACTGAAGACTGTATTGAATCTCTCTCGGCTCATTTCTTTGTCCACACTCGGTTGAGAATCGGCCCCGTACAGCTGCACATTCTAATCAAGCTGTTATTGACAAAGTCTGTTGGGAGGAAGAGTGAGAAAATCCTGCCCTGACATCATCACATTAGTGCAGTTATTTCCAGGTCGTGAGTAAAAAATGGTAAAGTTAAGTTGGAGGCTGTGCTGGAAGAAGTACTCCATTTCGTTACTTAAATAAAAGTATAGCTGCAAAAGCAAAAAATACTAAAGAAAAAGTATCATATTAAAGAAATCTACTGAAGTAAAAGCATTATAGTACATCTTTAAAAATAAACGCAATTTTAAGTATCAAATTGTGATCTTGATTAAGTATTTTCCTGATTATTGGTCATCAGAAGCTATTTTCCAGGTCATTTATAATAATCATTTTGTATGCTCAAAGTCGAGGCAAGATGTCTGCCAAAAACATGTTCTCAAATGTAGTGAAGTAAAAGTTAAAACTATTCACTGAATAAAAAATAAATAAAAAAGAATAGATACCTAAAAGTTTTACGTACAGTACTTTTACTTTTTTACAATAGTCTGAGCTTGGATTCTACCTCCAAACAGTGCTGGAAAGTAGCAGAGCATGTTGCCATTGACATTTGGCGCCCACTCACGGTGAGTGAGGCCGTTGGCGCAGATCGGCCGCCACTGGCCAGAGTATCTTCACTCCAAGACAAATATGATTATTTCTAGTCGGCTCTCAGTAACCAGCCCACGTTCAGCACTCACTGATGTCTTTCTTCCAGTTGCAGGGGATCTTGCAGTGGATCTTGTTGGTCTGGCCCTTGCAGGTGACCTCCCTCTGGCCCTCTCCACAGTCTCCCTGCTCCGGGACACACTTCCCATACTCTGTCTCCGCTGGGGTGCACTCAGAGGCTGGCTTGGCTTGTTTACCTGTGGATACATGGAGGTATATATATGAAGGTTCTGACGCAAGTCGAGGTGTGAGAATGCATAATACTTGAATATATTATTTTATGAATTATTCTCAACCCTATAACGCCTCAAAGAACTGCTTGGCTCAATATAAAATTAGCTACACTGAATGGTATTTTACAATAGCTATCATTAAATCTCACATCAGACCATAAAAATGTCAAGCCTATAATTATTAGTCTGAATTGACTTAAGAACAAAGTCTGTGCTGCCAAAATGGAACAGAAAACCTGTCTTTGAAGTAAAACCTGCTTAGCAAACACTATAGGAGTCTGCAAGGCTGATTGAGTTTGCAAAGTTATCACAGTCTTGAGTGTGTTATTTGTTGTCATTTTTTGGCCAAGTGTGTGTCAAAAGCCACAAAAACCAGACAGACTTGTTTTCGAAGCATCAGGAAACCGAGATTTGAAAACAAACAACAGCTGCAGCACGTTGACTCAGAGACACCCAGACTTTTAATTATACAGATGACACAAAACAGTGAGTAAGACAGACGCCATTGAAAGGTACATATATTCAAGCCATTCTTTTATTTGGAAGGGATTGCGTCTTATGGGATGGATCAATATTTAGGACATATTTTTTTGACGGATTTCTAAAGTTGATTTAATGTCAAATTTTTGTGTTATGATTATTGTGAGAAGAAACATTACAATTTTATAATTACTCACAGTTATTGATGCTTACATACTTATATTAGGACCTGTGTAATCATGTAATCAAAAAAAATAAAAAAGGAAAAAGACTATATTGTCAACACACTCTTAGTTTTAGCACAAAGACCTTTTTGTGACTGCTCTGGCTTTTGAAAAGAGAAAAATATTGCGAGACTGAATTAGAAAAATGGGAAATAAGTGTGTTTTTCAAAATGGCTGTTGGCAGTCAAACCATAAACTCTTCAGATAAAAGTGAACGAACTCCTTCACTTTCTTTGCTAGTGTTGAGTCGAAATTGAAAACGTGGATACACTATTTCTGACTAAATCCAAGTGGATTTTGAATACCTTATCTCCCAGCAGGGTCTACTTTAAAGGAGACATGTTATGTTTTTCAACAAATTAAAATTGAATTTCATTTTTATTTAATCATTATTTTACACTTGTTCATTGTAAACCACAATATTGATCTAAAACGGCTTAATAATGGAAACGGGTCCATTGACTTCCTGTTCAAAACTGATAAGCCCCGCCTCTTGATTGTGACATTTCACTGTAACAAGCGGCAGATGGTTTTTGTTTTTTTGTTGGTTTTGGTTTTGGTTTTTGTTTTCATAATTTCTCAAATAATCACAGCTAAGTACAGGGATGTGGGCGGGGATGGGGGGAGGTGAAAACAGGAATTTCCTGAGCACTCGAGCCTCAGAGCAATATAGGATTACTCCAACATGCAGGAATCAATCACGATACAACTTTGAATAAACATGTGATGTAGAAACACCGTTCTAACGATGTTAAAAGCACATTAAAGTTGATTTGGCATAATATGTCCCCTTTAATACATTGTTCTCATGGCGTGTAAACAGATTATTGTTACAGAGTTCTACACAGCTGTTTTTGAAGGAGGTCCTTCACATCGATATCTGATTTGTTTGGGGTTTAGTCTTATATATTTTGTCATTGCATTCAAATGAACAATATTTGAAGTAGCATTTTATTTGATAATTGTGTCTCACCTTTGTGTCCTTTAGCTTTCCCTCGCCCGGCCTCTGCGCTGAGGGTCAGGACCAGGAGCAGCAGCAGCGTCACCGAAACCAAGCCTCGCATCCTGGAAAAAAGAGAACATTAAAGTCAACACGAGATCGCGGGTCTGTTTTCCGAGAGCTTATCAGGCACACAAGAATATTACTGTTTCCATATAGACAAGCCAATAAAACAGGAGTCAAACAAGCTCCTCAAACAGACCAGTGCTTCTCAGTTTCTATTGCTACAAGCTGTGTTCATCATAGTTTCGTCAATGTCATAAAGAATAGATTTTTGCTGAGTAAAAGGAGAAAACTAAAATGATGACTAAAATTACATACATTTTGTTGACTAAAACTATCATTAAAGATATTTTCATTGACTAAAAGACTCACTAAACAGACCATTTACAAACTCAACTCAATGTCCCGTGATCATTTATCATTGTTAAAATAAAAAAGTATTTTCTTGCTGACTTGTCCAAATTGGCATGGCATTCCACTGACAAAAACTATTTGAATTAAAACTGTAAGAATTCTTTGACTAAATCTTGACTAAAGCTTAATTTAAAATGTCTTAATAAACAGTCTTTTGTCAGCTCATTTCCATCCTTTTCTTGGGAAGGTTTAGCCCAGATCAGATTATGCGTCGCGATAATACAGGACTTGTTTTTACGGGTGAGTCTAAAATGATCCACTTTTCCCCATCCGCTCCTCCTATTTCCCGAATAGTAAAATAGTTAAACGGTCTCTATACGTATTAATTGCCAAACTAAATATAAGCATGTCTATAAAGTACACAACGACATACTGTAACTCCTTATTGCGTTTACCCTCGTGCTCTTCTCTTCCTTCTCTAATCTGGTGTTTTCTGATATGATCCTTGTGTGTTGTTTGTTCATGAAGACAGAGGGCAGATGGTTCAAAATTAGTCCAAATGAATCTGGTCCAATAATCCAGTAATCTGACCATTGTAGTCCTGGTCTAGGATTATAGAAGTGGGCTAATGTATTCACTGGCCTACAAAGCCCCTTCCATTTAGAAGGAGAACTCTGGATTTGTACCCTTTTCCCAAAATGTCTCACGTATCAACACGGCACCTTTGGATGTCTTATCTAATACGGTCAGTAAATTCCCCTGTTGACCACCAGTCGTCTTATAATATAATAAGGCAAGCTTCATAAAACGAATACAAATGCTTAATAGTACTGCTGACGTTGAATCGTTCCCAAGACGTTTAACAAGATTGTCAAGTTAACCGTCAGTTCTCCAAGTCCTTAACTTTTTGTGTGTTTTGAAGGACTTGTTTGCCCTTTCCCCCGTTCTGTCAGGGCGACCACCGCAAATGAGACGTGCAGTGAGTTCTGCCAGATGCTTTTTCTTCCGCAACTCGTGAGTGTGCAACGTGGCAAAGTGTTTTGCTCAGTGACGCGACGACACGCGCACCGGCAAGATTCAAACCTCCAACCCTCTGGTCGGAGGGTGAACACTTCATCCATTGTGCCTCTCGCAAGCGTGAATAGAAGAAGATAGTGTCAATATGGAAGAAGATAGTTTCTGGTATTTTCTGTTAAACTTTAAATGTAGATCCTTATTTCACATTCTGTTCATTGTAGGGTTGTTAAAAGTTTCGATTCTAAAACAAGTATTGATACTAGATTCTTATTTGAAGTATAGATACTAGAAAATCAAACAAACAAACACATAAACAGGACGGAATTTTTTACATTTTCATTGTGTTATAGAAATTGGTATCGAGAATCAAGTATAGTCCTTAGCACCGAAATCGAGTTTTTTAGTTTTTGTGACAACTCCTGTTCAAAACTGCAGAACTGATAAGCCCCGCCTCTTCATCGTGGCGTTTCACGAGCGGCGGATTGTCATCTACGTGTTTTTCTTCGGTGAAAAATGGCTACATGTCATTGTTTAAGCCTGCATTTGTGACCCAGAGTCTGAATTCTGTGACCACAAAAGCAAGTGAGTACTGAGCGGTGGGTGGAGATAGGGGGTAGGGGAAAACAGAGTATTTCTGAGCAAATTAATTATGAGGGAACGCCGTTAAAAAGCAAAAAAAATAATAATAATTTGATTTTACATAAGAACTGGGGAGACTTCCACTTGAAAGTCTCCCCAGTTATATCTCTATTTGTTGACATGTTCTTCTGTCCTCCCTGTTGGCCTCTGCGTGAATGCTCTCGGACAAACATATAGTCCCCTTCTTTGAGCGCCACAGTGCATTTCCCATAGTGCCTCAGTCTCTGGCCCTTTCTCTCAGTGGAGCCCGGAGCTGTTTTTGTACCGAGAGATGACAGAGCTCTCCTTTCAAAAAACCTCCCATTAAAAACCGTGGTGTCCATTGAAACGTCAGCTGGCAGCACAAATCTAGCACTTCTACCCGCTTCGAGCCTCTTTTATGGGACAGCCCCGGCTCACAGCGGGGTCCCGGGGGCTCTTTCGGTGGGGGTGGGGGCGAGGAGGTGTCGGGGGTCGGGGGTGGTGGGGGTGGTGGTGGTGTGGTGGTGTGGGGGGGGGGGGGTCGGCAAGCAGCGCCTCAAAAACGCTCCTTTTTAAAAAGCCCCTCTCAAAAGAATACTGATTCATTGGGCTGGGACAATGCCGGCTCTAGCCCTGGTTGGGTCGAATCTAAAGTAGCGTAACACGGATTCCATGATTTGTCTAAGGAGATGGCTCTTGATCGTCCAACTTGAAGACCCCCCCCTTCCCCCTCTCGTGGCCCCCCCGCCTGCCCTGTCCTGGTCCTGAATGTGGTGGGATGAATAGAAAGCATTTCCATAGAAGCACAATGAGATCTGAGTGCGGATAAAGCGGAGGAGATGATGCTGCCTTTCGTTGGAAACACAGACGACATTTAGAGGAAGTTCCCCCCAAGACCCTCAGCTCATTTCGGATTTTACCAGGCACCCTTTTTACGTCAAACGGTACAAATGGACAGCAGAGTGCTACGTTCACATATTTACAAAGATAGAAAACAGATTTGTAAGCAGGCCAGTCACGATATATTGTTTAAGAAAATATCGTGATAAACGATAATATCGAAAGAACTTTATGCCACTGACAAAACAACCCGAAAGCCGGATAATCCCAGAAAACATGAGCTGCAACAAATACAAAGCTGGATCAAACACTTTAGTACTTCGATATTCTACAGCTCAAACTGCATCAAATCACAAAAAAAACACCAAAAATGTCGCAAGAAAGCGTACACGCGATAAATATAAAGCCCCACAGCAATTTTCATCGATATTTTATTAGTATTATTTTTGATTGATTACATTTGCTGTTGTATGGCTTCTATGCAATCAATAGGACATGTTGTAGAGAAATAATATTCTTCTGCCTGATGCATGGACATATAAAAGAAGGAAAACATAAAGAAAGGCTCCACCCATTACCGTAATTAGCTGCCCAGGCATATCTACTTTGTTTACCGTATTTTCAAGACTGGGATGTTGCAACACAAACACATTTTTGGATCCGTATTGGGCAAATTGTACTGAACCGAAATGCATCGGTCATATCGCAGGGACGTCTGATTTATAGATGAGATTTAGTTGTCTTTTTGACTCTACTTAACTACTGAGCAATTTATTACTGTTAAATTTGTTCTGTCCCAATTGGAAAACAGTTTTATCTGCTGTTGGGAGAAGCTGTCCGCGGAAGTTAGCGGCCGCAATACAGAGCTCAGTCCGGGATTCCTTCTCTCAGATTTTTGGAGTTTATGTAACGGTATGTTGATCTGGAGAGGAAGAACTGAATTTGCTATGTTTTATGTTTCAGAAACCAGACGAAGCCTACACAACATGCCACTCCAAACTGAAATGACTCATATTTTCAGAGACCCTGGACCTTCTTGCAGTGTGGCGATGTGTGTTAACCAGGCCAGCTTTAGAATACCAAACTGCTGCTGTTCTGGTGTTGGCTCTAAATTGAACTAATCCAGTATTGTCTAGAAAAAAAAAAGATGATTCCATTCGAACACCATTAGCTCTGATCACACCCCATAACCACATACAGTATCCTGAACAACCAAGACTAAAACTAGAGTGAAATAACAATATAGGAACGTCATCTTTGCCAAACAGAAACATCATCAGTGATCAAACCTGAGGACAAGATGACAAAGATTTGCACATATTTTTAGTTGTGAAAGAAGATCGTTGAAGTGTTGGAGTTGCAGTACAGAGCCCTACGCGTGTACAGTATGTACAGTGTGTACAGTGTGTCCTTTGTCATTTCAATGGGCCCATTTTCCTTTCTGCTGAAGTAAACCTCTCTGCTTCTCTATCGCACAGGCGAGTGAATAATGACATGAACTAAACAAACAACAAACGTTTTGAATTGAATTTAAAACACTTTTCAAGTACTATTTTCCACATATGTGATATGAGGAAATACCGAGACCGCCTTTGTTGTAAGACTGACAAAAAGGAAAAGGAAGAGACCGGAAAAGACTGTAACTTGTCAACAAGACCAGTGATATTATAATGTATTATAGTATTATTTTACACATTACCTTCAATTTGTAATAAATGTGGCACTGACAGAGAAGGAGACCGCTGGGAAATAGTGAATAAACACAACCAACATCATATATCCAAACACACACACTTTTAAGCTACATACTTCAGAGTAATTGTGTTGAATGCACTTTTCTGTTAAAGGACAACTTGAAAACCTGCAGAACAACTAGTTATGTAACCAGGTATTTAAAGAAAGAACACTGCATTACTAATATTTGCCTAATGTTGACGAATCAATGTTCATTTGAAAATTACACAATGATTAACAAATAACATATAAACTGCTTGCTTATTATAATTGCAAAGAGGGGGCAAAATTAATATAGAAAAATAATGTTAATGTTGTATCCATTTCACTCTAATAAGATCAAGTATATATTTATTTTATAGCGTATGTACCATATATTTTCACTTTGACAACTGCATTCCACACCTTTTTGCAATATACATTTTAGTTTGAGTTTTTTAGTGCTTTTAGTCAATATAAAAATACGTATAAAAAAAGAGTTTGAAATAGTTTGCTAACTGACCTCAAAATGTGCATGTAACTATGTCTCCAACCTTCTCAATACTCATAAAAGTACCTCAAAATAGTTAAAAAAAAAAAAAAGGGGGGGAAATACTAATACATGTATTTAAAACCAAAGCCAGATTCCCAAACTAAGTCCTCAAAGTATTTGTAAAAGTCCAATGTCTTACTTTGCAGGAGAGGAGCAGCCAGTCGAGAGGTGCAGAGCTGAGTGCTGTGTGTTTCTGCTGCTGCTCTTGTGTGGGTCCCACTGCACAGACCCCGCCTCTCGATGACATCACAGTGACATCACAGGTCCGCCACAAACAAAACAGACTGGAGCATTATCTCTCAACACTTTGCACAATGGGGTTAGTGTAGGGATTAAAAGTGAAGACGTGAATGGAAGCAACACAAAAAGTTCACCTATGCGTTGTAGATGTACGCAGGGCCATTAAAGAATATCACACAGTATACAATACATGTAAGGCTCATAGTTGGAGTGGGTGATATGGCAAAAAAATATTTTCTTGGAGCCAAACCACTATTTTGATTTGATCAAGATTCATGAAGTTTGGTTTCTCTTTTAAGAGGTAAATCAAGTCATCTGCTTCTTCTGAAAATTCACACTTCACCATGAGTGGTTAAATCCAGCTGTCACTCACTCATGGCCTTACAGAGGTGTGTTTGAGCAGAACGCTGCATTAAATAGAGAATTATTGAATTGATATGATGATATCACCAAAAAAGGAGACCGTCACAAGGATGAGATTACGATTTGATTTTTATCACCATGTAGCCCAGCCCTAGCTCAAAGCCAATTAGAGTTAAATCAAAGTACATTTGGCTTAGATCTGAGTGATTTTATGTCGATCATCAATTAATAAAATGAGACTGATCAGCCGCTTTGTTTAACCAGTTCCACTGAGATTTGAAATCCCATTTTCAGAGTTGCCCTGGCCCTACATGTTTTTAGTGGTTGGAGAAATAGTTGTACTCCCAAAGAAATTTGGCAAGCACAGGACATGAAAACTCCACACACTCTGGGAATCAGACCCAAGACCTTCTCGGAGTAAGGCTGATGAGCTAACGGCTATTCCACTATGCCACCCAAAGAAAAAGCTTGATTTTGTAGCGCATGATTGACCCATCTTCACTGCCTCTGGGCTACCTGTCAGGATCAATGACAACTACAGTACAGATCATGGTTAGAAGTACCAAGCTGGTGGATAAGCCTTGTTGTATATTAACGGTCTATAAAGAATACTCCCCCACACAAGGGGAAGGAAATGCAAAATTCACTAAAAAGGTCCCATTCGGCCTTGGCATCAACCTTTTCTGCCACATAGCATTAAATTGACACTTGTGTCCTTCTGCAACTGCAGTCTCAACGTCTCTTATCAGTTTTAGCAGAACATTAATGTCTGGTTTAACCACGTTAATGACATAGATTTAGTCTCCACCGCTCAGACGTCTGGCAGACGTTCTGCTACTGGTGGTTCTTGGTCAGCTGGTGTCTCTTTATCGGTACATGCTTGGTCTTGTCTGTTTTGTGTCTCATTTACGGTCGCTTAGACGTCTGACGGTAACAGCTTATAAAAGTGTTCAGACGTCATAGGGCTGTTGTTTGCTAAGGGCTGCCGTATCTTTAACAGGGTAGAGGTCAAGTTGTGATTCATAGTGATGAAAGACACGCCCACTTCACCTGTAAAACTTCCTGACAGGTCCGAAGGTAGAAAGATACAATTTTAGGCACGTTCACATTTTTTAGCATGTCTATAAAAGCATGAGCTGTTGCATTGCAAGTTAAACATGTGCAGACAAAAGCTCATCAGGATCATAATTTGTTTTAATTTATAGTTGCAGTGATGAAAGTGTGTTTTACAGTGTAGAGACAATTGTTTCCACTTGATTTATTTATTTGCAACTAGTACTGGCAGTACAGAATCTACTGTTCAGCAAAGTCAGTAACAGAACAACATTTGCAGTCTGATCTCACCCATTGAAGAAATAACGAAAGGAGGAGAAAAAAGAAAAAAAAAAAAGTCCTGCTTTAATACGTTTCTAAATATGATCGATTGCATCAGGTTGTTTAGTTTTGACGTGGCATGAAGCTTTCGTTCATCAGAACAAGGGTTATATTTTAAAATGTATGTGAAAATAATGTTTGGCTTGTAATAAACAAGAAAAGTTCATTTTTGAGTGCTTGACTTCTAATAAAGATGAAGGTAAAAACAAAACATTTTATGCTTCACTAAAAACTGAGAATTAAGCTCTTACATCTTTAACTTCTGGACAGCTTAAAAGATCTATATATTGTAAAATAGCAGACAATGACAAGAGTTTGGGGATTTCAACAAGTTTGAACGTGCGTGAACTTAGCAAGTACAATAGCAAGAACTAGGTCAGTTTGATGTAAGGTTTCGCACGTCATCATTGTGTCAGTCAGTTTGTGTGTCTGCTTGGCTGTAGTTAACAAAGAGAACTGTTTTTTTTGTTCTTGTTGTAAGTTTAGTGATCATAAAGGCTCATGTTTTTTGGCTCTGTTTGAACTAGCTGAGTAAAATATTTTGAATAATAGATCTACCATTTGGGTATAACTACATATTTGAGTTTGCAAGAGCCAAATAGATGACAAATAAACCAGTGAGATTAATACTGTAGTTATAGTTAATATTGTAGTTTCTCTGTAGTTTAATTTGCTGTATAAATATTTGCTTGTTCTAGTATATTGTTGATTATCCAGGCCATCGCTTTCTCTTAATAATCGTCTTCCATCTATCCAAGTCTAAAGTCCGCTTGAGCTCCATCCTTACCTCCAGTGTGTGCCCCCCCCACATGTAAATATTTGGGTCTGCTCTCCACATAGACGTCACTCTCAGCACAAGTCTTTTGTCTGGGGTCCAACAGGGCTCTTCTTATTTCTGTCCAACGTCCGAGATCCAAGAATGCAGCCGACTCCATCACTTCCCAATGGCTCAGTCATGCACGAGGCCCATTGTCTGAACCGCAGCTGGGAAAACAGACAAGAGGAGAGCGAAGAGGAGCTGCCTGTTCTCCTTCAGGTCCTTCAGATGCACACTCAAGTCCTGTTGTTGTGGAGAAAAAGTTGTTGCCCATCGGCTACTCACTCTTCCATGCGTAGATTACTTGTAATTAATGCAAGACTGGAAACAATGTCAACTGCTGCTGCAATGGAGGCCCTGTAGCTAGAAGGTGCCTGGTTCAATTTCTGGACCACGCACAAAAGACAGGTGCTCCTGAACAAGATCATAGGCTACGACTGCCGCTGGTCCAGGGAAAGTGGTGAAATGCAGAAATAAAGTCCACCTAAATAGACACGAGCACGTCAACATTTTTGTCTCGATACCAGTGACCATTAATATAGAGTTATTGTGTATATCAGTATTGTGTCGGAGTGCGGTGGAAAATAGTTTATACAAGGAAATTCTTCTATTTTTTGTTTTAATATTATACAAACAGAACAAGACACAGAGAGCGAAAAGACCAAAAGAGAAGTCCGTGAAAAGTCCGTCCGGTATTTGTCCCAAAGTCCTGCAAATTGAATCTTTCCTTTTTAAAATTGTTATTTCAGTCCAGTCCTTGACAAGTCGACTCTGTCCTTGTCATCCATCTCGTGTTAGCCTTTTTTTTCTCTCTCTGCAGCCAAAAGTACTTCCCACAGGTATCCATCTATCGTTTCCATGAGTTTTACGTCCGAGATACATTGTTTTAAAGTCAAATGAAGCGTCGATGTTGAAGTGTCTTATTAACCTCAGTCCGTCCTGTATTTATGAATAACTTTAAAAGAGTTTGTCAGTGTACAACTTGTGGCGCACTCAAATACAGAGTAAAGAGTTTGTTGTTAAATGTTAATCTAATTTAAGGAAAGGCACTACAGGCCAAAAACTTACCAAAAGTCTTTTTTTCAGTCTGTTTTATTTCCTTTAATAACCTTACATCCATAGTTTTGACAGATAACCTAACTGTAAATTGTTTTGCATCTAATATGTAACAAAATAAAGCAAGATCTTTATTTTTTTTCATTCGTGTGTCCCTAATATGGTAATTTTTACACATAAAATACCTTATCTTTGTATGAAAACATAAAAAAAAGTTTGAAGTTGATATCTCTAAATTTCAGATTTTTTTCCTTTTCACCTGCAGAGTCTCGCCTTCATGGAATAAGAATATTTAATAGTTCTTCGTTACATGTATAGTAATGAAAAATCATCTGTATCCGTTTTTCCATAGGAACTCTTCACGTTTGAAACGACATTAATACATTTTGCTCAGTGCATTTCAAAAAGATCAGCAGATAAGGCATGTTACTGACGTGCTTTATTGCAGGTCACTCCGAAATGATAAAACCAAACATTCTTACTCCATAATTATATAGTACAGCATTACATCTTAAAATTGCAGTCACTATTAATACAATCTCCACTGCTTTGGCAGAAAAATAGGCTTGGGGCCATTTAAAACACTGAATATATACGGACTCTATACAACACATTAAAAGCATCACCCACAGTCTTTTGGTATGTAACAGACAAAGTTACCAAAAAAACCCAAACATCTTATAGAGTAAATTGACTAAAATTCAAACATCCACAATAAGACGAAAAGTGAGAAGCAGGAGGCAACTTGCTCCAATTCATATTTTGACCCCAAGCAAGTGTAATCTAAGTCTAAAAATATAAATAGCTCAATAAGAAGTGACTTAAAGTTAAATATGTGACATTTAATAGTAAACAAATACATCCAAACAGTCACTAAATGCTTAAAAAGACACGTTTTTGCAGTCATTCTAAAATATATGGCAATAAAAGCATCTAGAGGTAAAATGAATGGTTATGGAATAAAAGACCCATTTGGAAATGTGTCAAGCCTGAAAATATGAAACCCACTTGTTTCTAGTCTAAGTTTATCATTTTATATCGTCTACACAAATATGGGTATTTCTGTTATGCTTTTAAAATATAATTATGGCTTACAGACACTCTTGAACAGTGAACACACCAAATGTAAGTCATTTGGTGCATAACGTCACTTCATCCACTTTGAGAGCTGATCTAAGACATGCAAAGTAGGTTAAAGGGGACATATTATGCAAAATAAGTTACCTACCACCTATCCCTGCCCACATCCCTGAACTTAGTTGTGATTAGTTCAAAAATGAAGATACTGAGTGATACATGTACAGTTAATGATCAGCCTCTTGCTATGGTGAAATGTCACTATGAAGAGGCGGAGCATATCAGTTTTGAACAGGAATTCAATGGAACCGTTCATATTACTGCCGTTGTAGATCCATATTGCGGTTTACAGTAAACAAAATGTAAAATGAGGATCTACGTATGTTATAGTTCAATACTAGGTACCTGGAAAAAGCATAATGTGTCTCCTTTAATGAAATGGGCTTACATACATTACATTTTTCATTACATATATGCCAACTCCATATGCAAATGGGAATACATGGACTTGATTACAATGTAAAAAGGAACATTGAAAAAAACCAAACAGGAAACAATACCCATGTTTGTGTGGACTTATCCTTCATGTAACTGGGGTAAAATGGAGCAGGGTCCTACATGGCATATCACATAAGTTATGACAGAGCAGTAATTGTGGTCCCATTACAAAATGTACTGGTTCAATGTGGACAGTTCCTCACGGCAGTAACAAAAATGAACGAGACTTACATTTTCTCAACATTGTTACACGTACAAAGAAAGGTTTTATTCTGATTTCAACAGAGCATTACATTTTAGATATATATTATACAATTGGCAAACGTTTAAGCTAATCAATAAAGAACACTGACACCACTTACATGCAGCTCTGGACTGTGTTTGCTTTAGTTTTATGGTTTAAGGTTCACACTTTGGTTTGGTCCGGGTTTGGTCCGGGTTTGGTCCGGGTTTGGTCCGGGTTTGGTCCGGGTTTGGTCCGGGTTTGGTCCGGGTTTGGTCCGGGTTTGGTCCGGGTTTGGTCCGGGTTTGGTCCGGGTTTGGTCTGGGTTTGGTCCAGATTTCGTTCAGGGTTTAATCCCAGTTTTTGATGTGGCGATTGTGGAAGTGTGAACGTACCTAAAATGAAATTAAGCAAACGGAGTGGTAAACTACTAGCCTTAGTGAGAAGGGTCTGTTTGGTAGGGCATCCAACATAATAACGTAAATGAATCAGCAAATCAGTAACTGCTCTGGAGAGAGAAGGTCATTTGAGACACTGAATTTACAAAAAAAAAACCTTTTACTCGTGACTGCTCTGTAATATTGAGACCACAATTACTTTTGTCTTTCAGAAAAGTGAATACACGCATGTAAAATCATTGCTCAATAAACCAAATTTCACAAAAGAAAATGGTCCCCACTCTCATTAGCTCTGCTTGTACGTCTACATTCACTGTCAGTGGAGATGCAGTGCTCCTGGTTGTGAGGACACTTAATATTGAACATATACATATACAGCAGAGTACTAAAAACGTTACTACAGGTTCTTTTTGGGGTCAGACTGCAGTCTCCTGGTCCTCTCTCTGAATCATCTGATAATGTTGGCGGTTTTCCAAATATTCAGCCAAGTCATGGTCCGCTGCTTTCTCTGCGCGTTGTTTAGGAGTTTCACCCTGGAAAATCAAGCAAAGAACAACCATACTGATTACCTTTTCCTTTACAGCGCTACTGTATGCTCTTGTAATGGAACATTGAGATGGAAACAACAACAGCATGGTCATTCTAACAAATGGAGACCATTTAAATTACATTAGGAGCAAGAAGTGGTCTGATATTTAGTGGAAGGATGCATACTAATAACATAAGACTGATGACACGCACATTTAAGTCTCATGTCGAAATACATGTAAAGGTGCACTATTGCCTGGTGGTGTCGTCTGCCTGTCTCTACCAGAAAAGTTACAAATTACTGGGCAGATCTGTAGACAGGCGACCTCACTCAAAGTACTTCTTAGGAATAAAAACACTTGTAATTGAATAAATGCAATAAAAGTGTAATGCCATTACAAATAAAGCAATAGCCTAGTGGTTACAAACCCCACACCAGAAAACAGACACAAGGCGCCTTTATGTGCACCGAACCGTCTTTCCTAAGTTTGGATATATCGGCCTTACCAATATGTTGTAAGGGTCCATAAATTATCTGAAGAATGTAGTCATGGCGCTGTGGCCCTGCAGTGACCCGCACAACCCCAAAGGGCAAAGAGTTCACTAAATCACCAAAACAAAGCTGCATCTATCTCCTCCTTTTCACAGTGCCACCTCAACTGAATGAATAAAAGATACAAGCAAGTGCAGTTGGTTAGACCAGAGGGAGTAGTACAGACTTATCTAGGGTTAGGGTTACACATTTAGTCCAAACATACCACTACAACAGACCTGCAGAGGTGGAAGAAATGCACAATGTTGTTATGTAAAAGGAGCAAAACAGTAGCTATTTTGAATCAATTTCCTGATTTTTATAATGAATTGTATGTATATATTTTGGTTTGCTCAAAGCCAGCACTTGAACTGAAAACGTTTACCCCACAAACTATATGAAAAGTACTTTCTACTTTTTAGTCCAGGCCCAAAATCAAGGCCCATCTCATTTTGGTTGCACTTACCATATACAATTCATTTCTGCAATATGATTTTATCCAACAACTAAGCTCACTTTCAAACTATTACTTTCTCCCTCCACCTGTTCTTACCAAAACAAGTAAAACATCTATGTTTACAAAGTACTGCAGTAGTGAGTTAGTCCCACTCCTCACTCAGTATCACATGAAGTCTTTTCTTTTGGGGCAGAAGAGAGAGAAAGTGAGATTAGGGGCTGCTTCCTGTTAGCACTGACATCTCCATGGAGACGCAGCGCTGAGGCCTTTGTCATGGCGAGTCCCAGTCCCAGATTGTGCCCAGATCCTGCAGAGTCCGGGCTCCTCATTGACACACAACATTAATCACTTTATACAAGTGGGTCACATGCTCCTGAGACACTCGCTGGTGGCAGTCAACGGCCTGAGAAACTAACAGGAAATGTGCCTCTGAAATATAACCGAATTAGGCTGAAATGAGAAGGAACGCAGCCAAATCCAGCCAAATTGACAGGTTTTAAAAGGCATTTTAAATAATTTATTGGTCACATTGCAGTTTGAAGCTGTGGAAGACTGGCTCTTATCCCAGTAACTACAGGACACTCCACGAACAGTGGATTATCATTTACCGGACCGGTACTAAAGTGCTAGTGCTGTTCAGTAACAACATGAAACCACTCAGTCTCTTCTCATTTACGATGGAAGCTGAGTATTTGCAGCTGATTGGATGGTATGGCAACTAAATAAAAACATGAGCTGCAATAAATAGCAGCAGAAACATTGATGAAGCTAGTTAGCATCTGTGATGAGTCATAGTTTCTTATACGACCCTCTACAGCTCAAATGCTTTCGTCCTACAAAAGAAGAAGGATGAGTTAATACAGTAAATGTGGTGAGGCCTAAAGTACAGAAACAAGTGACTTTGGTCTGTAACATGGCTCAATTCACAATTGCCATTATTGTGCATGTTGGCTTGTGCATCATTCACCATAGACTCCCAGTGTCATGCTGATTCGCTCTGTTGTTGATCATGAGAATTAGTTCTCAGTCAACCCCTTTAGAGAAGTAAAGGTTTAACAAAGTAATAGTTACCTGAAGGTCAGTCTTCATGAGTGAAGCTCCAGCCTCCACCAGGAAGTGGCAGATTGTCCTCTGACACGAACTGGCCGCTTTGTGCAGCGCCGTCTCTCCTCTGTAACCAAAAGTACACATAGTGCAATATATGAAATCAAGCTTTTGAAACTACTGTATATCTAAGTACTACTAAATATATATTCTCGAAATACTATTATACATACAATGATGTTTTTAAAAACACTTACGTCTCCTTCTCTGTGACGTCCAGGTGAGAAGTGGGCACTGGAAGAAACGACAAACGTCAGCATCAAAGAATAACAATCCAAGTTAAATCCCCAACTTCCATCTAATGAATATTAGACCAGAAAGTAATTTTTTTATTCAATGCACATAAAGGGTGCAAAAGGGGCCTAAGCACTGAACCTACATGTCCACATTTTTTAAATACTCCACTTGCTAAACCCATAAAAACACTTTGTCCTAAAATGATGACAGGAATTGCTTTGCTTTGGAGCAGTAAGCAGGTTCCTGTCACAGTCAAAAGTTCAGCCTCATCCATCAAAATGAGAGTGATTTATTAAAGGAGACGGAACTCTGCACAGACTGCGTTCACCTGCTGCTGGGAAAACATGCTCCAGTCTACTATTAGCCAACACTCAAGCAAACAAACTCAATTGGCCTTAATTCAGTTTAGTTTCATTCATTTGTAACTGGTACTGTTACAAATGAAGGAGTGAACTCAACGTCACAGGTTTCACACCAAAATGTAACCTTTTCAAAAAGTGCCAACAGACTAAATAACACACGTAAACAGGACTCAATGTTAAGAGAAGTCTTCAATACTCAAATCATTTCATTTCAATTTTGATGCACTTGGATCATTCGCAATATTCCTGCCTAAAACTAGCGTCATGTCAAATGTTTTGATTAAATGTGCAAATAATGCCTTACAAGGTCCTAAGAAAAAAAAAATGTTTGTGTAAATGTTTAGTAAGCGCATTCTAAAAACATGTGACACATCATCAGTCATTCACAGTGCTTCAGAGTCAAAAGACAGCAAGCTATTTTTTTAGAAGCCTCAACTATGTAGTACAAAATGTCATGTACAAAATAATAGATAATAATCGAAAATGGGTTCCTTCTATTAAAACACATTCTCCATTTCAAATTCAAGTAAAGTGTATTTTTACATGTTTAAAATGGCATATTTCCTCACCGTTGTCAATGAGGTACTTCATAATTTCTTTGCTGCCAACGTCCACCGCATGATGGAGCAGTGTGCAGCCGCCCTGGTCCTGGAGTAGCAGGTCTGCCCCCTGCTGGTGCAGCGCCAACAACTGCAACACAAACACAGCACTTATTTCAGTATCAAAACTATTTACAGAACAGGAAACATGTGAGTGACTTACTCTGGTCAAGTTTTCTGTCTTTACACATTCTAATAATTCTGCATCTACAAAGACAAAACAGAATTGGATTGTTTCAAGTTCATAAAGTGATTTTAATTCACCGATCCAGCTTTTCAGGTACAACAACGATACAAAATGTGTCAAGCCTTTCTGTAAAAGAGAAGATACAACAATCCCCAGCCAATATCACAAATTGACACCAGATACAACTTTTTTTCTGGAATGAACCCGATACCAACGCTGTAATTTTACATTTATATCAAGGCTCACGTACTGCTTCACAGGACTGAGAATTCATCGTAACGCATTCATAGTTTGGGACTTTTACGACAATGACAATACTCTAATGTTCCCATGGTGTCTTTTATCATCTTGTCTGTTTAAACCATATGCCAGATTGAAATTCTTTATTCTTACAGTTCATTATATGTTCTCATTTTAGTGTTTACCTTTCTCAGTGTTTCGTGGGGCTGGAGTTAATGAACTGCAACACAAAACGGGACAAACCAATGCATCATTTTTTACCATTCCATCAAATATTTGACTGTAGCTGAGGCGGACAGACACAAAGCACAACCAGCACCGAGCCACAAGAAGTCAATGGATAACAAACAGGAAGTCAGCAGGTCAGATACAGGAAGTGGAGGCTCACACAGAGGAAGTACTGGACTCCTACCTAATCATGGGCCTGAAATCGGCGAGGGTTGTATTGGAACGGTGCACATTGAGAATCTTTGCCCCTCTCCTTTAAATTAACACACAAGGGACAATGAGGACAACATGCACAGCCATAGCATCGGCAGCAGCAATTTATTCACTTTTAGTCATCTCTCAAAAAGGCTTTGTTTGTAGAAAGGGATGGCACATTGTCCCAAGACTCCCAACAGAGTCCGAGGTCAGTGTAAAAGACTGTACAACACTGTAGATAATTCTAAAGTAAACAATGTTAAAGGCTCAAGAGAAACACATGGAGAAAATTATGCTAAATTTGGGCATCAAGATTAAAGCTGGGGTACCCAATTTTCACACAGCAAAACCAGATGTAGGCATTAAAATCAGCCTAACTTGTTCCTAGCTCTCACAAACCCTTTGGCACATTGTTAAGAAACACATGCATTCATTTTAAAGCACATTCATGGTTTTAGAACAGCTTTTTCAGACTGTGAAAAGAAACTGGGGCGGTCCACCCAAGCACAGCCAATCAGAGCACTGCTTTCTGCTCTATCTTCCAGGTTGACAAGAACTAAAATGCTTTATTATAATCCACAGACAACGTGCAGTGGGATCATTTTGTCACATGAAGCTGCTTTTACAATACCCACTTTGGTGGAAATAAGAAAATGTACTCATTTACAACATAAAGTCTGGTACACCAGCTTTAAATAAGATAACCCTTTTAAGACATAAATAAGATAGTTTGAGATGTAACTCCAAATTAAAGTCATTTACCAAACTACAGTCATCATTAATGTAAACATTTTGTCTAAACCCCAAAATATGAAAAACATCAACCTCAGGCACACAATCAGCCACATATGAGCACAAGTGTAAAAACTATCCAACCAAATTGACCCTTTGATGACTTCCACCACCTTTGACAAGTTAGAATGGCCACAAATGAATAAAATAGATGGATAGATCTGTTTAATGTCATACTGTGGCACATTCCAGGCAGTGGATTATCATCTCCATGTAGACAAGCAGGTGGTGGATTTAGACATTTTGATACATTTCCAGAACATTTTCATAAAGTGGTGGTTTTATAATCTTCTATTCTGAACCCAATAATCATTTCTAATATTTTAAACGTTTAAATGATCCTGAAACTAATCGCAACGGTCTCTTTGAGAGCAAGTTGCAGGTTTCTTTAAAAAAAAAAAAAAAAACTCTCTCCATATTAATTATTGTAACTTGGCAGCAATTACTTGGTCAATGTTGGTCAAGTAACCTACTGTATCTTGTATGCGATCCAACCACTAAACGATTAAGACATAAAATGCTGACAGCCTAAACCTGCACATCCAAGTTTCCTCTAGTTTTACCACAAATGCAAGGGTAGTGTAATTTAACAGTGGAGACAGGAGGGAAAAAACCAGCCCCATCATTTAAATGGAAACCTTATGAGTCATGAAGCAATGGAAAGGCTGAAACGTAACTTTCGTATAACGGCTATAACTCGGTCTCAAAGCATCAGGAACGGTTTACAGCAAGCCTAAGAGAATTTGTTGCTAGATTCATTGTACATGGAGTTGAATGATGAAGTCTCTGATAAAAAGGGTCATACAACTTAAAGCTGTCAATTTTAAGCATACAACCTATTCTATATTAAATTTTTATCACGTTTGCACTGCTATCAAATAAGTGCAATGTTAAGATCATGAAACTGTTTGAAACTGTTTGAAACTGTGCCATTATGGAGAAAATCCTCTCTGGTCCATGACGCTCTACTGCCCCACAATGGTAAAAGACAGTTACTACATCATTCATGAGCTTCATTGGCATAAAATACATGCATAGAACAGGACTCACAAGATTCAAAATATTGGAAATCATGAATTGTGGCAGTTATTTAGTTGCTTATTTTTTACATAACATTAAATAAATCTAAGTCTATCAACTAGGGCTGGTCCATTTATTGAATTTGAATTGTGATAACAGTTATTGCTCAGTCAGTTACAACAGTGGTTAACTCAAAATTCTGTTCTGAATGATAAATGGGAAATGAAAAACTCTAAATTCCCACAAAACCTTCACGTGCATATTCTTTCTTGCTTGAAACTGTAAAAATGCAATGCAGGCAAGTACAGACAGACAGATAAAATTATACAGTGGTTACCTGCAGAGTTGTGCCTTTGCGTTTTGTGACAAGGCATCAGTCACTGAGCTGTCACTGGAAATCCTCTTCCTCTGAAAATCTCTGACCCTAAAAGAACAACAATAACAATGAGACATAATTATGAGCAAACAACGCAGATCATGTTGTCAACGTGACAATGGGGGGGAAAATAAAAAATAAAATCTGTTGTCGTAGAGTGTTGGGTGTTGGGTGAGCAAAACAAATTGTGATGACTGATGTCATTTTAAACCTTTATATAAATGTTATATGTTTATATAACAACTGTTAAACCAAGTGTTACTCATACATCATTCCTCTCCTGTGTTTTTTAGTTTAATAGAGACAATCAATACCGAATACTATGAAAACAAGAGCCGCCGAGACCGGTCAGTGTTCCCCGCTCGTTGTCATGGAAACAGCACTTCAACGATCGGCAGGAGTTCGTTTTGTTGGAGATGGTTTCAGATAACAACCAGCTGCTGCCCGTTCACACCAGCTCCGTTCATTCACACATTCAGTCGACACAATAGAGACTCAAGTGAGCACAGAGGACACTAGGGGGCGCTCAGCTCACACACAAAACAGTCACCATTGTTTGAGAAAGATCAGGTACATTTAAGGGTGATATATCTGAATGGTGAAATAGGCTCTACAAAATGTGCACAAATGTATTGATGCTTTGAAATGCATTACTTAAACAGAACTAAAAATCTATTCATATAATGTTTGTACAACTCCTTAAAAAATGTTTAAATGTTCAGGACAAACCTTTAGTCCTTCTAGAAGTTATTGCCCTGATGAAGGCATTTTTCAAACTATTGCCATGGAATTAATTAATAAAGTTATTTAATGGAAATCCCTTGAGTTCCTAAGACCGTTTTTGCAATATAATCCTTTATATTTTCCTAAAAATCATAAATGTTTGAGTACTTTCCTTCTCGAGGGGTCGAAGCTGTCTTCCAACTAGGACGGCAGCCAATGACTATTTTAGTAGTCGACTAGTCAGCAATAATTTTTTGATTAGTCGAACAATTATTTCTATTGCACATTGAGACTTTTTGAAATACATTTTTAACCAAATAAAGGTTGACTGACGGCTTCTTGCTAGAGAATATTTAATAAATATAATAAAGTGTATTCTTGATGAAAATGAGAAATAGTTCCTTCTTTTTGATTTAATAATTCAGCTGTCTTTGTAATGAAAGGGTCTTTTTGTATGCGTTTAGTCTCGATCGGCGGTCCCCGACCTTTTTTTCTCGTAAGGACCGGTACAATCAGAAGATTTTTTTCCTTCGACCGGTTGGAGGGGGCGGGGCCAGTAACAACAAGGTAAAATGTGTACAAAACCTTGTTCTAAATATTTAGTAATTGTCTTATTACTAATACTTGATGTTTATTTGGCTCTATATTTTCTTAGTAAAACAGGGACATAGCAATAGAATTTAAAACAAAAACAAAGTACATTTTAATATATAACTTTTGCCTCTGGGCACAGTAGCAGATGGCCCGCGGCCCGTTGGTTGGGGACCCCTAGTCTAGATAACCATTACGTCTTCCAACAGTCATATGATTGTCATTTGTATTGTTTTAATCAAACATTTTGTATATTGAATAAAGAAAACTTGATTAGCACTTTAATCAATAAATAAGTATTTATGGCGAATTAATGACAATAAATAACCAACTCATAAATCTATATATATAAGAAAATGGAAATACTGTACTTTCCTGGTTTAAGACTGTACATTTTCCAGTATAAGTCACCTGTTGGGGGCAGCGTTAGTGGGCGTGGTGGGGGAGGTGGGGGAGGAGCTGAAGCTGAACTCTCTCTGTTCGTCTGAGTCCACGAGGTCCGGCATCGCGGGCGACGTCCCCACTGTTTCCGTCAGGACCATCTCCGGGTCCAAAATGTACAGCTCCTCCTGAGAGATCTCCGTCACGTAGTTCAGATGCTCCTGAAAGGCACAGCACCAGGTTTGTGCAGGGGCCAGAAGAGGAACGAGTGACGCCAAACACTTCACTCATTGAATTCTTCTAGTAGTTAGTGTTTCGCAGTAATATGGGAGACTATGGTGGGTCTAAAATTCTCTCCATCGTCCAAAAATAAAAATAACAGACTATACAATAAAATGCATAAATAAATTGACTTATAGTTTCATATCATAAACAAATAATAGCGACAACATTGGTCAAAAGAGACAGCTAAATATTAAATAAAAGGTAGGTAAGGTAGGTTATTTTGATTTCGATACTAAGGAATATACTGCTCGTTTTTACACAATAGACTGGAAAAAAATAATTGTAGTTATTAAACATTGTGGTCTTATTAGAGTTCAGATTAAGCTAAAAATCATTCTAAAAATGTTCTTTAAAAAAAATACTTTGTCCTGTTAATATTATTATTTTTTATCGAAACTTGTTAAAATTAGTCTCTAGTCTCAATACTAGTTTTAGTATGGATTAGTATCTGATTTATGATACTTTTAGTGGGTAGTAAGTGACATTTATACTCCAAAAGTTGTAAAATTGGTGACATTATTTGTGTCACCAAAGTCTCAACAAAATCTGTGGGAAACACTGCACTCACTCACAAATCCTTCTCAAAAACGTGTTCAATCACAGGCTTTTCTTTGGTGAGCAAATGACAGAAGAGTATTTTTGTACCTGAGCTCTGTCAATCCTGTAGAAACGGTCAGCAGTAGTACCTAGTAAACACAGAGCGATATTGGATATTGTTATTTTCATCAGGCGGAAGGTAGAATATTTTTTTAAGCTTTTCTTTATCATTATCGTTTTGTGTACTTTTAATTGTTTAGTCTGTACTTACAGTCCAGGAAACACCACTTCATGGACAGTTTCTGAGATGAAAAACACTCTCCTTGCATCAGATCCCCGTCCTATAAAATGGTAAATTTATGATTAACCTCAACTACTCCCTTTTGCGCAAAAAAAAGGGAGTAAATAAATTAAAACATTTTTTACCGTCTCAGTTTCGTCTTGCAGTCTCTCTATGTGCCGTCGACAGGTTTCCAGATCACAGTCTCCAGGAACAGTAATCAGACCCAGAGGAGTGGCTTTACAAAAGAGGTGCAAGAGTTTATTGGTCAAAATATTCCATTGAGTCGGTAGTTTAATCTGTGTAGTTACTTACAGGCGTCTTTGAGTTGGTCTTTGTCGTAGTGCAGAGCTTCATACGCCGTCATGCTGATCCTGTTCACTCGAATCTGCAGCGTCTCTGGCACCGGCTGCTGACTGTCAGGCAAAATATAGGCTATAATTTATTATTTTTTTGCCTAGGTCAAAAGAATCCACGTTTCATGAGTTGACGTTATGAGTTTCTTTGTTACTTTTCAGGCACTAATATTTCTAATCCCATAAATCTTAGGCACAATTTCCTCAGATCGGCCTTCTGTCTTAAAGTGCATATGACAGGTTTTTATGATTTTCTAATTTTGACTTTATTTGGTGTATTTGTACCTGTTATAAACATAAATGATAGTTTTACACCAATCAAGTAGCTATTAATGGGGAAAAATTTTAAAATCTGTAGAAAATAACAGGAAGTGATATCACACGAGGGACTCATTCCACCCAATTTGACATCATATAAATACATAATTCACACTAAAGAAACACATTTTTTAACCCTCTAAACATTAATTCGACAAAATAAAGGTGCTCGCATATATTCTTAAATTATAAACCTGAAAAAAATTGCTATTCTAGGATAAAATGTGTTTAATTGTTCAGCTAAATTTTAAATATATTTATCTGAACTGAATTTTAGTTCAATGAGTAGTCCAACAGGTCATAGGCACTATAAGCACAAAGAACTAATTACTACAGTCTTTGCTTGAGATCACAAGAGCAGTAATAGTAACATAATGAACTGGTAAAGGTTCTTGTGTTCATCCTTGGATTTGAACACGCGAGGCCCTGTCTTTGTATGTCTAAGCCCTGTGGTTCTCACTCGTTGAGGTGGGGCATGGAGATCCTCCTCTTGGCCTTCTGGACCATGTTGGCCTGGGACCGGAGTCTGATCCGGATCACGGACGGGGCGAGCTTACAGGGCTCGCCGTCCACCTGCATCGGGATGGACTTGAACGTGCTCAGGGTCACCTCTCGGCACTGATGCAGCCGCTCGCCGTGACCCCCTACCTGCAGCGTCGCCTGGGTAACAAGAAGGGAGTTTTTATCTTAATTACAAGGTTAAAGGACACACATATATGTTACGTAGTATTCAACTATCAAATAACTAGATCATTTTTTTTACATTTTGTTAATTATAAACTGCAATATTGTTCTTAACACTCAGAGTCGTTTTAATTTTTCAAATAATCAAAGTACAGGGACGTGGGCAGGTATAGGGGGTAGGTAAAAACAGGAATTTTCTGCCACTGGAGCCTGGACAAAACAGGATTACTAAAACATGCAGGAATCACTAAAATACAGCTCTTAGTAAACTAATGATGAGGAAATATCATTAGGGTAAATTTGTCAGAATATAATGAACTACTGTCATTAGTAGAGCCGAGACGGTCCGATCATAAACTAAAGACAACATTCGTAAGAGAGACGGACCAGTGATGTCATGGTGAAGCCGATGACTTCGATGCAGCCGTCGTCGTGTCTCTGCGGCTCAAAGTCGTGGTGTTCTCCCGGGTTTCCCCACGGCACCGTTCCAGCACAGTACCTACCAAAATGTACGCATTAAAAAGACGTTCCTAACATAAACATTCATCTCCAAGGCTGTATAAAGTATGTATTCAAGCCTTGACCCATATTTAAGATGCGCGTAGACATGTAGGCCCAGTCAACAGTTTAAACTAATAGCAATTGCATTTACTGATGGAATTAAAGCATTGATTAACTATATAATAACAATTAGTCCGATAATGAGCTTATTCACCTGGGGATGTTGAGGAAGAGGAGGCACTGTAGCTTCATCTCCTGGACTTTGGTAGTGAGGTCTGTTCCATCACACTGAAGAGATGAGATAAAACACACAAAAAATGGTTGATCTTTACATTTTTAAGATACATTTCAGCTGCAACTGTTCAGTATTTGATTTTCCATTTTAAAAGAAATGTTTTCAAGGCAAAATACATAAAGCAAGAAGGATGAACATTGTTGAACTGACCACAACTCTGATGTGCTTGGCGAGGTCTTTCGAACTCCCGCTCAGGAAATCAGAGAAGGCCGTCTGAAAAGCACAAACAGAGGTGTGTCCCGGGTTAGATTCAATTACAAATCTCCTTTTTATTCTTATCTGAACAAAAGGACGCACTTACTCCTGCATAGAACATTTTATTCCTGAATCGACTGTTGAACTTCTCCGGATTGGCCTCTGAAATGTCAATAAGGTCAAAGTTAGAGGTCCTTGGACACCGTATAACTGCCTATAATGTATTTTTGTATATGGATTTTGATTCAAAAATGTTACTTATAAATACAAATAATTTCTTAACTTGTAAATAAATAACTTCTTGTGTAAACATTATATTCTTGGTAACTTATATTTCCCAGAATATATATTTGAAGTATATACTTATATTTGAAGAAGCTGACAGAAGCCAGGATATACAGACAGAAAGACATCTTTAAATATTTTAAACAATTTAGGTTTTATTTTTCCAATTATTTTCACACACAAAAAAAAGACTTTAAAAAAGGGAGAAAAGTGTTCACCTCTTGATTCATGGAAGCCCAGTGTGACGTGAGCATCGAAGCCCAAACTGAAGTAGTTATTAAAGACGTCAATGGGAAGCTAAAGGCAAAAAAAAAGAAGTTTAAAGAAATGTACAACTATATAGAAGAGTTGAAATGAGGCAAAGAATTGGAGTCTAATGACACTAGATACGGCACATCTACACACTACACACCGGCTGGTTGAGGAAAATCCAACTACAATGAAATATTCTGACAGACTTTCTCAGCAGCTTCATAAAAACTTACAATTTTAAATCCATGCAGTGACTGATCACAAAAAGGGTGGTCAAAAGTATATACACACACAGATACTAATCTATACTAAAACTAGTATCAAAACTAGATACTCATTTACAAGTACTAATACAGAAAGAAAGTAGTAAATATTAAACTATTAAATAAAAAGCTCTCGATCTATATCAAAACTGGTATTGTAATAAAATAAGAGAATGTTTATTTGTCCCACTAGTTTCATGGTGACACTACAGACAATACATCAGCTTAATGTAATAATATCGTTGATAATGCAGTGTGTGTTGTGCTGCACCTTGTCGGTCTGGTGTTCGTCCCTGTCCTCGGGCCGTGCCTCTGGGTTCGGCTCCACCTGAAGGTCCCATCGGTCCAGCTGCACTATGTTCCCATCCTCCACATGGGACAGGATCTTTGTGATGGGCTCATCTGTGTAACCCTGATTTACAATAGAGGGCTTTCATTCACTCACATTCTTAAATTCGTCACTTTATTGCATTTATTTTAAGGTGCACTATGTAACTTTTCTTGTTTCTTGTTATGTTATGGCTTTGCATGGCATGACATTTCATTTAAAGTGCATTCTTCTAATTATTGTTTAGCTTTGGTGAGATAGTCCCTGTAGTAAATACTTTTCATAGTTTTACATCAGTCAACTTTCAGATTGTGGAACATTCCGTGATGGACCGCCTCCCAGAAAAGCTAACTAGTGCGCCATTACTGTAAAATGTCTCTGTGTGAGGTATATAGGCCTGCACTACTCACCCCGCCCCAGTTGAGCGTCCGGGCCAAGTCGTTCCCCGTTCCGAGCGGTAATATGGCGACCGGTGGTGGAGGCCGAATCTTCAACTGGTCCAGCACCGATAAAATCCACCCCACCTGCAAAAACGAGAGCGTGTCATTTCCGGTTTGGTTTTTAAAATCAATAAAACATTTGCTCCTCAAATTTGAGCCCAAATCTAAAAATGAATATCTGGCAACTCTTCGTGTGTGATTCTGTTCCGTACTGTACTGTACTTTTCAACGTGCCTCACAGAGCTGGGGAAATCTGCTTTTTCCTACTATGCATTATGGTCTTGGAATAATTTACCAAAAGACCTTTAATTGGAAGCTGTGGTGTGACATGATAAGTTTAAGAAAATTGTAAAAAATGTGTTTTTCTAAAAACAGCGCAGGAAACATAATGTGATATTTTGTTGTTTTCTGTACTGTTGATTGTGTTGGCTGCTACATTGGCAAGGCTGAATCTCCTGAGGCCAAGGTAGCGGCCAACACTATCAATATATCAGTCAATCAATATCAATATATATATCTATAATCAGTCTATATCTATATCTATCCTGGAGTCACTCACCGTTCCATCCCCTCCACAGGCCAGTATCCTTAAATTTTGCACTTTGGCGTAGAGCTCTAACCTAAAGAAAGGAAAGTTGTGTAAGTAGATCAGAGTATGGATGTCATTGTCCAGATGAATCAGCTTATTGATCATCATAATCATTCAGGTCACAATATCATCGGAACTAAAAAATAATAAATGAGAGTTTTAGAAGCGAAATGAAGTAATTCCCATTAAATCTATGCTCCGTAATGTATTTATCTTCATCTGCCCGTTTATGTGACTTTATCTTTACTTAATCAATTCAGTTTGATTTCATATTGCTGGTCATATTCTAGAAGAATGGCGATCTATTGGACAATGTGAATGAAAGAAAACTAAGGATTTCCCATTTATTATGTTGTCAATTATTATGATGCAGGAATGACATTCCTGCATCAGAGATTTACTAAACCTTTACCGTATGCTTACATACAATGGAAAAAGTAAATATGAAATGTACTACAGAATACAAAATCACTCTCTTTATACATTTGAAAAAAGTTGTTATTTGTGCCATAAAGAGTCCGGAATTTGAGGTTTGGTCTTACCCTTCTGTAGGCCCAGACTTTGACAGATCGAACACCTGTCGAGGGTTCAGGTACCACATGAAGGACTGGATGATTTTTGATCCCTGAAAATAAAAATATTCGATGTATCTATTCTTTTAGACAGTAACATGCTGTGCAAGTGAGTGATCCTTCACCTGATTTCCTCCACTCTTTGGGTTCACAAACACTAGGAGAGGTTTCATTAACTGAGAGGGAAGATGCTTCACTAAAAATGGCTTCCAGCGACCGTCCTGGAGCTGACAGGAGAGACTTATTTAGTGTGTTAAAATTAGAAAGGACAGAATCAAGTTGTTCTGAAAAATCTGTCTCAAAAGCAGCTTCACCTTCACCAAGTTCCAGGATTCCAGTTATTCAGACAGCAATAATCAGCGAATATAACATTTCTAAAGTACCTTCTTAGGCACTCAAATCCAATGTGAATTTTGACGTAATAATCTACCTCAGGGCTGAACAATTTGTGGAAAATATCTAACTGCAATTTTTCTGATTTAGTTCTGCCATTAGATTTGCAATTTATGTTTTAATAATAAGGTTCTGCTCAAAGTTCACATTTGAAACTCGTCGAGGAGAATTAACAAAAAGACCGAAATAACTGACAAATGCACGCTAAACCACAAGGTTAGCAGCTTTTATGCAGAATAAGATATTATGTTGTTCGCTGAGGAAATTACAGTACTTCAAAAACTACAGGCTTTGCGATTAGATAATTGCTTCCATTCAAATAGTGAAATTCTATTGCACACTTATAATTCAAACCCTCAAAGCATGAACGGGGTTGTTGCATCTACTGTATCTTTACATGTAGAGTAGTTTGTATGAATCACTCAGCTCTTCCTTCTGCCTTAAACACAGTAAAAGTACCACAGCCTTCTCACCTCCGCTCCCTTTTTACTCGACTTATTGCTTTTCAGTGACGTCCTCTTCTTCTTTTTACTGGATTTTAAAGAGGTCTGCGGAAAGAAAAAAAAGTTACAAGACATATGTAAGATGGATGACGAAACAGCGCGCAGTGGTCCGAACTGGGATCGCACTGTAAACCTTTAGTTATAAGAAGACTACTCTACTGCCTAAACCATTGTCATCATCAGGAAGTTCTTTATTGACAGTGTGTAGTTTCTTCTTTCAAAAAAAAATTATAATAAGTAAAAAATAAATTACACTTTTACATAAGCAAGAATTAAAACTTCACCCCCACATAATAAAATTAATTCCTTTGTATATAAATTGTACGTATTATGGGTGGACAATATGTTGCAATTTAGATAATCTAATGTTGTTCTGAAGATATGCATTTTTTTTATTCAGTATATTGTTTGTGGTAAAAAATGCTAAATAATACTAACAGAAAATGAAAAACTTTCAAATAAGCGTATAAAAGGTGATATACATTTAGCTCTTTTAATACCTTTCTTTTGAATTGCAATAACATCGTCTGAATAGAGTTATCGGGATATTCCAAAACATTGAGATTTGTGTTGATATTGCCCACCCCTGGTATAAATTAAAAACATGAAATTCCAACCTGTGGCTTTCGGACTCGAATGATCCATGTGGGCGGGACTATGACCGCAGCGTGAGCGCCTAAAGAACAGCACTCCTCAATCTGCTGCAGCATGAAGCACGTCACCTTATTGTGATACTGAAACATGGAAATAAAGTTGTACATTTATGTTTAAATATGAAATCAGAACAAGCTAAGACCGCAGATGACAGATACTTGAAATGATATGTACCCGTATGTGTAGTTTTATTTTAAATGGAGATATAGTTTGAGACCCGGCTGAAAATATATTGTAATATTACTCACTGCCTGTTTGCACCACGAGCAGCTGATGGCCACAATCTCTTTACTGTGAAATGAAAACTTCTGCTGAAACCCCTGTAAGAGACACAAACATGGAGGTTAGTTCATAGGGTAGAGATTATAGATGATTCGACCGCAATACTGAAGCCAGATATTGAGTTTGATCCAGCAACATGTCCTGATCAGTTATAGATTCAGGGTATGACTTTAACGTTTTGCCAATTCATGTATATAAAGACTATTTACTAGCCACTGTTACTGCACGAAACTAAGACATTTGCAGTAAAGCTTATACAATGCTGTTGCAGACACACTAATGGAAGAATAATACACATTTTAGGTTTGACAATCTAATATATTCACGTAAAGTCCTGTACTATTATTATATTACAATTATTTGTAATTTAATTGTATTTAATGTTGTATTGAAAAATGTGAGTGTTGTTTTTATGTTCAAATATTATGTTACATACATTGCAATGAAGTAATACATAAAAAGTACTATTGGTATCGGTAAGGTTTTTTCACATTTTTCAAATTTGAATCGTGAGCATTAATTTTTACTTAATTGTGTAAAATCTGTATAAAATTCTGCTTGTTTCATGAAATATTATTCATTGTAGTCAATTCTTCCTTTACAGGTTACAAATTTACAGTTGGCCTACATAAAGTATTATTTCAAATAATTATGATTTCAATAATGACCCAAATTATTGTGACGGTGATCAGAATTAGGACTCACCACTGGCTCGCTAGTAAAAGGCCAAAAAAGTAATTCATAAGAATACATTTTTCCATTTTTGACGAAAAGCTCTTTTATGTGAGCTCTTTATTGACTAAAACAGGCTAACCTTTCCACATTGGCGACATTTCCCCGCCTGCCGCCTCCTGTGCACCCAGTGATGCCTTACAATGCTCGGCTGAAAGAAAAACATTTAAACATTTCAATAAAGGTGTACGCTCGGTTATTTTCAAACAGTTCACACCAAATCCACCTACTGCAAGCAAGGCAACAAAACAAACCAAATATTAACACAACTAACAACACTAGCACACAACTAAATAATCCTTTTATTATTCTAATAAGGTAATAAGATCAAATGTAATGTAAATATGCTCAGCTGACACGAAACTGGGACTAATCTAAAACCACACAAATTCTAAAATCGATTATTTTGTACACATACTGTATACCACTGAAAAAACATATTTATAACTAAAGTAATTTAAGCAATAATGAAATAAACTAACCACTTGTGTCATGTGACTGACCTCTCGGACAGTCCTAGATCCTGGTTCCCTGAATGAAGGCTTGCATCTGAAGTTTATCTGAATAGAGAAGAAAGAAAAACAGAGAAACTAAATATATACGGTATATTTGAAAGTATAATTTTATTTTTTGAAGCCAAAATTGACCAGTTTTACCTTCTCTAACTGTTCCATGCACATTGTGTGGACTGAAATCTTACAGCCAGCACACTTCTTCCTGGCCACTGACTTTTGCTGCAAAAGAATGAATTGTTAAAGATTAAAGATGCACCACGCCCCTTTTCTGATGGAGGGTCTGCCACATGAATGTCTCAATTGAGATGCTATCGCTTTACTTGGAAGGTCCCACAGTAAAGTTAAGGTTAACGTTCAGGTACACTTTATTGTCCCGGTATTACTAAGTGCTACAATGGCCTCTTATACAACTACTCCATATTATATGACAAACATTAAAGGACACATTATGCAAATCAACTTCTTTGAGCTTTTAGTTTTTTCTAAAATTGTTTCCTCTCAAAACATGCCTTGAGTTCATCCTCACTGGTTTGATGAATCCCTTCTGATTGTCAAAACCACCCCGATGTGTGATGTAATCTCGATCTGTGACGTCGCTCTGAGACCCTCTCCGCTGTTTTTAAGTCCATAAATCATCGCCAGCCTCATTCTGAGCCTTTTTGCTATCAAATCACAATCATTAAAACGGTATGGCGACATTAACATGCCAGGAGGCTAGTTTGCAGTATTTATTTAAACGTCTGTGTTCCAGTACATGGCACATAGTAAACAGCAGAGGTACAAAAATAGTATCATGTTTAAATAATAAGAATAAGAATAAGAATTGTCCTTTAAAACAAAAATGCAATAATAGAGACAAGCATTTTGTTAACCTTTGGTCCTGTACTAGAGGTCAAAAACGGGTTCAATCCTGGCAAGGATTCTAGTCAATAACTTATCATCATTATTAAACAAAACTAGCTTTCCTGTAAGCGAAGGCTGGATTCCGTTTTCCCTGTTTTCCCCCCATTTCTCTTCTTCCAAATTAGCTTTTTTTAGCGCATTTCTGATCAGGCGTTGTGTTTAGGCACTAGAAAAGGACCTCTAAAGCCAACTTTGCTTAGCTTCGGCTATTTTTGGCACCGTTTTTCTGCTGAAGAAAGACTTGATTCAAATCGGTTTTCTGTAGGCCCTGAAACTAAATACACATACACACACACACACACACACACACACACACAGACACACCAGAAAAGTTACATGTTACAACCACCTCAACCAGCATAAACCAAACTCCAGATCCTACAGTATTTGGAAGACTTTGTAAGCACCCTCGAATGGGATGATGTAGAAACCCCACAGTAGTCTACGACAGCTGAAATCACTCTGCCAGGCTCTCCACTTGTGCCTTTGGAGCATTTATTACAGGAAGATATTCACTTTGAAACTCTGGATCAGATGGAATTCAAGGACTTTTTGGTAAAAAGAGAGTTGCTTCTGAGCCCACTGAAAGCAAATTCAGGCCCAGTCCCAAGAAGAAGAAAGTGTCGCATTGCCAGCCCACAACCAATCAGAACAAGGCTGGTTCTTCCTTTGTGCCTCATTTTTATAGTAAGCTAACAATAAATATTTATGTTAGACTTTAAAAGATAATCACAACGAAACTTTCTTTAGTTTGGGTTCAATTATATATATCACAAAAACGACTACTACTAAAAAGCATTTTATTTGCCATCTCAAAAACAGTGCCATTTTTTTTACTCCTTCCAGGTCAGGGACATTCCTCTCATCCACAACTGCAGGCTGAGGGACCTGAGCAAACTGTAAGTAAAGACAAACAGCAGGATATTTTACCCCCTTTGCCCAAATGTGGTGTAAGAATGATTGACTCCTCCCACACTCCCACAGTACACCATCATGTTTACAGAGTGAATAAATACAAAGTGGAGTTTGGGTGTCTAAAAGGCAATGTGCGACTGATGGTTAAATGGACTTTAAAAGGGATGCCACATTTTCAGATATGTAACAGGATTTATATTTATATTTTTGCAGGGCAGATTATTCAAAACATTGTTTCTGCTAAACATTTTGCAATTATCCCTCTAAAATCCATACCATTATAAACAGACTACAAGAATTATAATTCAAATGTAACTGGTTCTAGGTACATCCTCTGAACCACTATCGTATGTAACATGTGTCTTGTTTGTCTCCAGTGGAAGCTGCTCCAAAATTTGAACAGGCCCACAGAAAGAGAAGGGCTCACGAGGACAAGTACCCTGGATGGTCCCCCAAGGACAACTTTTATAAGTGCTTCAGTACACCAGCACACAACTTGTGCTTTTAAAGGATATTCACTATATTCACTATGGAAAATATACTGCATAAAATAACAAAGTCAAACAATTTTACATTTTGTCTTCAATGTTAGAAAGTTAGAAGTTAAAAGTTAGAAGAAAGGACAATGGATAACCCCCAATTTACACCAAAGCAGTAACAAGCACGTAAGCACAATGTTATAAATTACACTACACGCAGTAGTGTCAAAGAAAACAGCCAGTGCCCTTTAAAATATGCCCCTCTAAAATATGGTGACGTAAGCAACGTGCCTCGCATACTGATCGTGTCCAGGACCTCGTGCATCGCAGCCAGGACCTCAGGAAATGATTCATGATGGACTAGGAAGAGCCCAGAGGAAACCCACCCAAACACAGGAGACTCATGCAAACGCCACACAGAAAGCTTCACGCCATCCGGGAGTCGAACCTTCTACCTTGCTGTGAGGAAAGAGTGCTGCTGGTATAGCATTAAACTTAACCATCGCCATAGAGATCCCAGCAAGTTTGCTTGATGCATTTTTAAGCTATAATGTAATTGAATAAATGCAAGAAAGATACGTTTTATACTGTGGAACATTCCAGGCAATACAATAACATCTATAAGGAGACAAGCAGCTGGCGGTCCCTTCACCAGAACAATTACATTTTAATGCAAGTATATTTTTATCTGTATTTGCTCACCAGTGACTTTGCGATGCAGTACTGTTCACCCACATAACAGAAATCACCAGAGCCACTCGTCTCAAACCAGATGTGGTCGCCAAACTGTGCATTTTCCTGAAAATACAAGATAACCTGATAATTGATACACAAATAGTAGTTGATCACATTGTAGAACCTGGAAACGACCACATATTTACAACACCATGACAATGGCAGGCAGAGGACACTCACGGTCCAGTCAATGGAGCTTTTGGGCTCTGGGCGTGACTCAGTCGATGTGGGCCCCGTGTGCTGGAGACCAGACTTCGCAATGGCTTTTCTGCAACAACAGAAATACAAAGGACTTAATTCATACTTTATTTTCATTTTTATTTTTTATTTATACATTCAGGGATGCCGCAATGATCTGGCAAGTAGAGGTGGGAGATATTGCAGAATAATGTATATGAAATTATAATTTGAGTATATAATTAAAACTATGAATTAACAGAAAAAGATGATATTTCTGCATTTTGGTCAATTTTATGGTTCATTCACGAATTGTGCAATACTTGAACCTCAACCATAACATTTACAGGCACATATTAGCACATTCCTAATGCACTGTTAAAATATTGTCTGAATATCCTTTATGAAATTATGCAAAAAGATAATAAAGCCTACGGGCCAAAAATCCTTTTAAAAAAAAGAAAAGAAAAAAAAAGAAATTATGCATTATATTCCTTCCGGTAAGCGGTTAACCCAGATGCCTTTCCCCTCTTTGCCTGGTAAGTTTGAGTCAGTCACTCCGGTTGGCCAACAATTTCATATTTTTAGGTCTCATTTCATTACAACTTAGGTCACAGTGACATTAAATTCACTTCAAAACCTCTGGTCCTCAATACAGCAGATTTACCCGTGCCAGAGTCGTAATAAGAGACTGTAGCTTAAGCACTCTTTTTTTCCGTCGTCTCATTAATGCAGCCGACAGACCATTCAAGTGCTGACTTACATGTTGAAACCCTGACACTACAAGAATGCTCACTGGTCAGACACTGCCTCCCAGCATGAACTCAGATGCCCTCCCTTCGGTTTGGCCCTGGGACCAGCACAGCACAATAACCATAATTGTATAATATAATGTATAATAATGTATAGCACTCACGTCATTCTGTATTTGAACATCCTTACAGTAATCATAAGCCGAAATGTAACAAAATTCAATACACAAGCTAGATTGTGGGATATGCAAATATGATTTTAACAGTAAATAATGTTATAAACCATTATGTCTGGTTGTTTTAAAATATTATATTAAACAAACAGTAATCCTCTTAGCTCTAATGTAATTGTGATCTACCTCATTAACTGTCCAATCTACACCTGGAAAATAAAAATCTAGACAATTTACTAAAAATTTGTTTTTGGAATTTATTTTGGTGCTGAAAATGTACTAGCTACAGCTGTTGTGAAGGAGACTTCTAGCACACAGGAGAAAAATAGATGTGTGTTAACAATAGACTTGGTACAAAAGGGTTCAAATGAGAGTCAATTAGTGTCAGACAAACAGTCAGGACAAAGACAGGACAGACTGTGTCTTTGTAAAAACAAGCCACTAATGATGCTGCTCCAGGACGATGCATCTCTCGGCTCCAGAATGTCACCTCACCACACTGAATATGCCTTCACACCATTATCACTACTGTTATACTTTATAATCAGGGTGGACACTTGCTTTGGTCTTGTTCTAACACTGGTTTAGTCCTGGTCAGGTCCAAGTTTAGTCTCAGTTTTGATGTGTGGGGGGATTGGTTTTCTAAATGGCGAAAGCTTCCTCTACTCCCCTTTCAAACCAGGCAGTTTCTCTGTATGTATGATTACAACACATATTTCCAGCAAACTGTGTCATATGCAGGCTTGAAATAAACTAACTATGTGGTGTGTGTGTGTGCATACTCATCAATAAGGACTTCAACATTCATAAAATAAAACATTCAATTTTAAATGATTAATTATGATGGCATTGGTCCTAATTTTTTATCACTCTGAAACCCATGGATATTGTCCCATTGCCTGCCCCTACTTTCTCATTTAGCAAAGAGTTATACTGCAATAAATCAAGACATTTTGTTGATCAGGAGGTGTCAGATAAAATGTTTATAAATGTGTTAAACAGTAAACTCATCATCCCAACATGTCGTGAAAAGCCAACATTTTTATCTTAATTGTGTTATATTTAATTATCAAAAAAACAATTTCTGTATGACAGACATTGCCGCAAAAAACTATATAAAATGTAATAGATATTTCAAAGCTCTGGATGTTTTGCTCAAATTGCTTCTATGTCATTTTAATTTGACTGTTATTGTTCTATGCCGTTTAGTAGCCTGTTTTTGGTGTAAAGCTCTTTGTGAAGTTAAGTGCTCTATAAATAAACCTGGACTTGATAGAAGGAACTACATACAGCAGGAAGGCACTCCAGCTTTCCAGGCGGGAGTCGTAGCCCCCCATTGGGCTGAGTGCCCCGGGACCACGGTAAAAGGCCGGGTTGTGCATGTGGTACACGGAGCTCCGGCGGTTTGGAGGCAGCGGCAGTCCTCGTCCAGGCCACGGGCTGCCGGCTTTGGATATGGTCGAAATCCTCCTCCGTTTCCTTTGACTCGAACCGCGATATCGATAACACAGCCCCGTCTCTCCACCAAAAATCTGTGAAGAGTTCCTACGGAGGCAGCGGGGGGCACGTATCAGTGGGCGGGACGAAGTGGGTGGAGCTTGGTGAGGCATGGGCAGCGGCTGTGCTGGAGTGGGCGGGACGTCGCTGTATGTTTTAGCAAAGTCCAATGAAAACGAAGAAGCGGAAGGCCGTGGTGAATCGGAGCGCTCTAACTGGTCGTCCTCTTCTGGAAGCTCCTCCGCCTCCGAGATCTGGCTGTCGTCCGATTGGCTGTCGTAATTGCTGCTGCTGTCGTCGTCTCCATCTGATTGGAGCCCGCGCACCTCCACCTGTTGCTCGCTGTGAGGCCCCTCCCCCTCATCCGCCATTTGCAAAAGGCTGGCCAACAACATGGAAGGTCCCAAAAGGTGCGTGTCTATCGTGCGTAGTTTTCCAGCTTTCCGCCGTCGAACTGCAAATCTTGGGTTAAGACTTGGGGTGGTTGTGCTCGACCTCCTCCTGCCAGGGCCCCCTCTCTGCCGGGACACGATCCGACCACTGCTTACACATGGCACTCCTTGGAGTTGGACGCTAGATCTGCGACGTTGACAAAGGCTGGAAGAGGCAAGTCCTGCGCTGGACCTGCGCCGCGCTTTGCTCGTAGGCACAGCGACACTTGGCCTTCTGTGTCGGGTGGGGTCTGTATCCCTCGAAGTTGTCCCGTCTTTTCTCCTAAAGTGGCGTCGGAAAAACGTGTCCATGATGACGTTTAAACACTCCTCTCACTGTTGGAAGTAAATAGGAGTTAGCTTAAGGAAGATTTTGCTAAACAAAACCAAGTAAAATATGGCTCCAAGGTAAATTCTCAAAGCTCTGTTACTATAAGCCTGATTGCAAATGTGAAACTTGTTGAAAACACTTCTCCAGAAGTAAATACTTTGCACATTCCATTCGTTTGGCGAAGCAGTTATAAAGGAGGCTACTTCAAATATGTGGTACATAAACATTGTAATACCACTAATATTCATCAAATGTTTTCAACATAATTTTTCTTTTTATGAAAACCTGCCTTTGTAACTTTTTAGCCAAAAAATAGACTTGAACATACTGTGCCTAATAAATCAACATTTATACTTCATTTAAAATCATGGGCCATCACATGGTTTTGGTTACAAGGCACACACTGCATAAGGCACACAATGCAGTCATTCCTATAACTCAGAGGGGAACCAATCCAACAATTTTTCAAGAGCAAAGAGCAACAAATTTCGAACTAGCCTGGTGCAACAGACAAAGAACAGCCTTTTTTTAAACCACTATAGTACCACCATCATGCAAGAGCAAACCACATCAGTTGACCTATCACCAAATTTCAAATCCATTTTCTTCAGAAAAACAGGAAATCATGAATAATAAATAGCTGAGGCGAAGTGCCTCACAACAGGGGCCACAGCAAGACCACAGGAAGCCGTCATCTCAGGGTGACAACAACACTCAACAACGCTCAAATAAAAACCCAGAAGTACAAATATATTGAACCGATAGGGATGTTTAAAAGGTGACATATTATATAAAATCAACTTTAATGAGCGTTTATCCTCATTACAAAAAGTTTCCTCATCATTAGTTTCCTCAAAATTTATTTGATTGATTCATGCATGTTTGAGTAATCCTGTATAGCCTCCTGCAACTGAGGCTCAAGTGCTCAGACAATTTCGATTTTTATCTACCCCCTATCCCCGCCTATGTCCCTGTACTTAGTTGTAATTTATTTTAAAAAATTAAGACTTCGAGTCATACATGTAGGGTTATAAAATATCACGTAGACACTTTTCAAAAATAAAAACATGCAAATGACAATCTGCTGCTTGTTACAGTGAAATGTGAGTTCACACAGTTCTGCAGTTTTGAACAGGAAGTCAATTAATCTGTTTCTATTATTAAACTGTTTTAGATCAATATTGCAGTTACAATGTACAAAATGTAAAATGCGGATCTAATTCAATATTGAGTAGCTGAAAAAAGTACAATATGTCTCCTTAAAAAAAAATCTAAATAAGTGGTATCAATACTAATAAGCCAATCAATAGTCTAAACCATTGTCATTTATCAAGTCGATCAAAAAAGACTCATATTCTTGCAGTTATCCTTCTTTGTCGTTTGAATGATTACAAGCAATTGCACAATTTGCATTAAACTACACCTGTAAAAGTGACTATAATATAGTATTTAATATATGGTGTAATTAATAATGTTTTGTGAGAAATGTTGGTTTGTCATTTGATTATCATGATAAGACTTGTATTGAGGTTTGGCGAGAATGGTATCCGGTGACATTTAGGCAGACTGAAAACAAACATAATAAAACATTTTAATTGAATTTATTCACTGGACTTTGATCCAAACTATATGGGGCCTGTGTAAAGTCAAACAGATCGGCCCCATGATTTTAGCTGTTGGCAAAAAGACCCGAAAAAGGACATGAGGAGACTTACTTGGCTCTCGAGGAGCTTTTGCATTATGAGCTTTTGTTTAGCCTTAGTGAGTTGAAGTTTTCTAATCAGTGATCGTTGCCCCTCCCACTGGTTATAACTGTGACGACGCAGCAGTTTAGATTAGCGTTTTCCTGAAGTCGGTCACTATTTTTAGTTTGCACTCACCTACACTCGTATACTATGCTTGCAGCGCAGACAATCAACAAAAATACACCAAACTTTTATTTTAGCACATTGGCTGCAACGCCTAATTGACTAATCATGATTGTTCAACTATACAAAAAAATTTAAGTGTATCATGTATTTTGATAATAAAACACATAAAACGCAGACAGTGGCATTATTATACTAAAATGTTTTTGTCATCAATAATATACTTATTTTATTTGTAAATATTCACTATCTAGAACACTCACCATATGTCAACCTATATTTGGTTGATAAAGTTGTATTGATGATTTTACTGAGATGCTTTCAGTCGTATGCACAGACTTTGATGGTTTGGTCATAACAAGTGATTTCAATGTTCATGTTGATAATATCTGTGACAGAAACGCTAAAGAGCTTCTTGCTGTCCTTGACATTTTCGTACTCAGCACGTGAGTGGCCCCACCCACAGCAGAGGGAACACTCTATAGATCTTCTAATTACAAAGAGGGTCAATATTTCAAACGTCAATGTGGCTCAATGTTACTCTGTCTGATCACTTCTGTGTCTTCCTGTCCGTTTTTCCCAAACCACCGGCTGGTCCTGCTGTCCTGTTCGGAGACGACACATAAATGACAGCACAGGAGAACTGTTTATGGAAATGACTTTGAAAATGTCTCATGTTCTAATGTAAATGATTTGTTGAACTCTGTTACATCTAGTGTTTATGAATGTTCTCGACACCATTCCCCTATGAAGGCTAAAATTGTTGAAAATAAGCAGAAGGCGCCATGGAGAAATGATTGATTCGGTCAGGGCAGAGAAAAGGCAGTGCCGCCGGGCCGAACGAAAATGGCGCAAGTCAAAGCTCCAGGTTCAAAAAGAGATTTACAGAGAGAAGTTGTACATGTACAACCTCATTTTATGTAGAACTAGGGAAGGATATTTTTCTGAAATAATTGGAAGCTGTAGTAACAACTCGCGTGTCCTGTTTGTTTGCCACAGTAAACAGATTAACAAACCCTCCAGCTCAGCTGCCGTTAGAACTCATTTCCACATCCAAGTGTAATGACTTTGCATTATTCTTTAATGACAAAGTTCAGGGCATTAAAAAGTGCTATAAATTCTACAATGCAAAAAATAACTCTAAAACCACCTACACACTTAGAGCTGACTCACTTTGCACCTGTAACTGACAAAACTGTCCAGGAGATCATCACCAGTCTGAGTTCATCTACATGCTGCCTCGATGTGTTAACCACCAGATTTCTAAAGTCTGTGCTGAACAGTTTGTTAGCACCACTCACTCACATAGTTAACATGTCGCTTCAATCTGGAACATTCCCAATGTCTTTGAAAACTGCGGTCATAAAGCCTCTCCTAAAGAAGAGCAGTCTTGATGCCGCAGTACTGAGTAATTACCGGCCCATCTCTAATCTGCCATTTTGGGGCAAAGTCCTTGAAAAGGTTGTTTACCAACAGCTCACTGATTTCCTCTTAATAAACAACTCATTTGATGTTTTCCAGTCAGGTTTTAGACCTCATCACAGCACTGAGACTGCTCTTGTCAAGGTGACAAATGACATCCTACCTGAACACTGACGCGGGCAAAGCCTCAGTCTTAATTCTGTTAGATCTGAGTGCTGCTTTTGACACTGTCGATCATGGGATCCTCTTACAGAGACTAGAGGACTGGGTGGGCATCACTGGCACTGCCCTAAACTGGTTAAAGTCCTATCTGGAAGACAGGAATGGACGTTGTTGAAATTGGTAACTGTGTCTCAGACCAGATGCCCCTGACCTGTGGGGTGCCCCAAGGGTCAATCCTGGGACCCCTTCTGTTCAACCTCTACATGCTGCCGTTAGGTCAGTTGATACGCAGCGAAAATGTGTCCTATCACAATTATGCAGACGACACTCAGATCTATGTTTCACTGACGGCAGGTGAATATGGACCAAGTGGATTCACTCTGTCACTGCATCCAACAGATCAGTGTGTGGATGCAAAGCAACTTTCTCCAGCTGAACTCAGGACAAGACTGAAATTCATCGTCTTTGGCCCACAGAAACAAAGAGAAAGTTAGAGTGTTAGTAGTCACCTCCAGAGTCTCACTCTAAAACAAAGCAAGTTAGAAATCTGGGGGTAATAATGGTCTCAGACTTGAAGCTTTAACAGCCACGTCAAATCAATAACATCAAGCAGCTTTTTACCTTTTAAAAAACATTACCAAAATCAAAAGTATAGCGTCTAAATCAGACCTTGGAGAGACTTATCCATGCGTTTGTCTCTAGTAGATTTAGACTACTGTAACGGCCTGCTCACTGGCCTCTCCAAACGAGCTGTAAAACAGCTGCAGTACATCCAAGAATGCTGCTCCAGGAAGTACAATCACATTAGTCCTGTGCTCAGGTCTCTGCACTGGCTCCCTGTGGCTCAGAGAATAGACGTTAAAGCAGCTCTGCTTGTATACAAGTCTCTCCATGGCCTAGCACCAAAGTACATCTCGGACATGTTAGTGCCATATGAACCATCTCGGTACTCTGAGGACCTCAGGGACCGGCCTCCTGCTGGTGCCCAGAGTCAGGACTAAACATGAGGAATCTGCATTTCAGTTTTAGGCAGGTAAAATCTGGAACAGGTCTTCCTGAGGATGTGAGACAGGCTAGAAGCCTGTAATGTGGCAATGTTCAAATCTAAGCTGAAAACTGTTTTGTTTGGCTGTGCATAGGACTGAAAAGATTTTCTTTGCACTCTTCTCTTTTATGTTTTAAACTATTTGACGGATAGCCTGAAAATGGCACCTTTAAAAAAAAAATGTTATGTGATTTTATTGCATTTTTTTCCTGTTGTGTGAAGCACTTTGAATTGCCTTGTGTACAAATTGTGCTCTACAAATAAACTTGCCTTGCCTTGCCTAATGTATTTAAATAAGTCTCAATGTACTGTAGAAATAAGCAATCAAACTTACAAATACTGCATGACATTTCTGTTTTTACTTTTTCCCCAAAAAATATAAAATAACATATTCAGTAGTATAGCAGTTTCCTGCATTACCTGCAAAATGAAGACAAAAGTACACATTTGTTTTTTAATACTTATACATTTGTGCCCGTACACTGCACGGTTGAGATGAAAAACCTGTTTGAAGTCAGTGATGTGCAGCTGTGGTTTCCTGATAGACATTTATAAATATCCCTTTATCAGAAAAAGTGAAGTGAAGGTTGGAGAAAATACAATTTCAGTTTTTGATGTCCACAAAAAACTCCATACATGTTAGGTGTAATAGTATTTTAAGATGTGGAGTAAAATGTGGATGAAGGCAAGTAGTTTTAATCTTTTTTATCTGCAGCTTATGTTGTATAAGCCCCACATCAAAACTGACCAGTGGTACGTACAAAAGTAAAAAGTACTGTACTTACTTGTTAGGCATCTGTACTTCACTTAAGTACATGTTACAGCAGATACTACATTTGAGAGAAGGTATCTGTACTTTCTACTCCACTACATTTTCAAACTGGCCTGAAAAGTATATGTACTTTCTGCTTGGTTTGTGCGGTTATTTTTTCGCACCTACAGTGTGACATCTTGCCTAAAGCCTTTGAGCAAATAAAATGCACATTAAAAAAAAAAAAAAAGTCTAAAAACAATTCTTCATCAAGGTACCACATTTTACTCTTTAATGTTATATAAAATCTGCGTGATTTTTTATTTACTTTTTACTCTAAAAGTAAAAATTTAAACATATCCTTTTTTTTACTCCTGTATCTGTAGTTTTTCGAAATTTAGTACTTCTTTCACTTCTTATGAAACGGACATCTGATCTAATAATTGCCAACATGTTTTGCTGCTTATTTATTGTTAGCTGTAATCTGTATCTGTTCCATAGAGTAACACAAAAACAAACAGCCTTATCAAAAAGCAAATTCAAAAGCAGCTCTTCGGACAATATCTCATTAGAGCCCCATTCTCTCCAATAGTAACACACACAGGGCAGCGCGGTGGACCACAAATACACCTGGACTTTGGACAGCAGGAAGTAAAACGCAGTTTACAGTAAATCTATTTTCCCAAAACTTTTTATTGTCTTATAAAATTTGAATGTTTTGATAAAGCTTGTCATATGGCCGCATTTTTTTTTTCTTTCATTCTGTTGAAATTTGAATACTGCAATGTGATATTACTGCACCACTATCAAGCCTATTAGCATTTTGTTTTAATTTACAGAAGGGTTGCACAATTAATCGGAATTTTAATGGATGCAATTAGCAAATGGCGAAGACTGCAATTTTTGAAATGCCATGATTTCCCCCACACATACCAAAATATCCGGTTTATTCTGCATAAAAACGTCCAACCCTGTACTTTAGATTTGTATATGTTCTGAAATATGTGATTCTTTTATTATTTTGTCAATAGCTATTTCAGACTTTTTGGTAAATTGAAAGTGTTTGAAATGTGAACAGAATGACAGTATCATAACATAAAACTAATCTTAAATCTAATCCCAATTAGATATTAGCTCCCCAGAGGATTTAGGAATTCTACTTATTCTACGTAATTCTACGCTGAATTATTCTAATTTGACAAACCACATGCCTATTATCGTTGTATAAGTATATTTTCGATGCCTATTGTGTGCCAGGGAAAAACTAATGTGCCAGGAAGAAATGCCAGATGTGCCATCCAATCTGTTAAATGATTTACACATTCATTTTGTGAAAGGTTTGGTAGGGCTGTACGATTTGGAAAAAATATCCAAATGTGATTTTTCTGACAAGCATTGCAGTTGAAATTAGATTGTGATTATGTTTTACACTTAAACGCTTCCAGGAGAATTGACATAAAGTCTGAAATAACTGACAAATGAATGTATCTAATGTATGTAATGTATCCCACGTAATTCAGAACATGTTTATGCAGAATAAGACTATTATGTTTGGGAGTGAAATGATTGTACTTCAAACATTGCAGCCGTTGCGATTTGCCAATTGTGTCCATTCAAAATGTGCTTTCAATTCGATTGCGATTAATCTTGCAGTTCTAATATTTGGGCATTTTAAAGTGTCATGAGCAAACTTGTGCACCAGAAAAGACATAAACAACCACTACTAGTAAAAAAAAAGAAAGTGTGTCATGGTTCAAAAAAGGTTAAAAATAAATGAAAATTAGTAAATTTTTTATAGGCCTCTTACTTTACCTCATCTCATTTCTTGTGACGCTAAAAGGAGTAACTCTCCATTCTCTCGCCATTTTCTTTTTGTAAACGTAGCTCTAGGGAAGGATATTTTTCTGTATGGTAAGATACCCCTGATTTAGAGTCATTTGCTATATCAGCTCTACTTTTCCACACAGGACATTATTTACATATTATTCTTGCCTGCTTCTGTAACTCTCCTCCACGCCATTTCCACAGCAGCAGTAAAACCCTCAGCCACCTCAACCTTCTCCTCCTCACGACCTCCAGGAAAGAATTACAGTTCTGAAGATGGCTCACAGTTACCAGTCCAAACATGTCAATAATAAGAGTGTGCTAAATTATCATAATATCGATATACTGTGATACTAACTTTGATGATACAGTATCAATATTGTGGACTGTTGTATCAATATATCGGCAGTATTTTTCGTTATATTTTTCAATAATATTTTGTGACAGCACTACAAATTTGTTGCTTGTTTAAAGAAAGGAAACTTGTTTATGTAATACTTTTGACATTGGATGATTAAAGTGGGTGTATTTCATGTAACGTTTGTGCAGGTAGAAGTATAACAAAGAAATAATGTAGAAATGATGATGTAATTGGTTCTTAAAAAACAGTAATATATCGCAGAATATCATGTGCAATATATAAATAATTCCATGTATCGTGAACAGTGCATCGTGTCGTATCGAAACATGAGAGACCCTGTGATCCAGCCCTAGTCATCAAGGGAATTATCCCCTTTTGTTTTTGGATTATTAACAATTAATTTTCCCAGCAAATCACGGATTGATTGCATCATCATCCTGTCCATCCTCCAGAGGCTACTTGCAAAAGATTATCCATTAAATAAACAGTTAGTACCTCACTCATTTGTCTCCTGGTTGACATTTAAAACTTGCTGAATTGTCAGAATCGATAACAGGTGTTGGCATTGCTTTGAATAATTATTAACTTTCTCTCAGCGAATTCAGCAGTTCAGATGATTTAAAAAGTAATCCTTAATTATGTTGTTTAACACAAACTTTTTGGGAGGTAAGGTGAGAAACATATTATTGGAATGTTCACAAAAATCTATCAAGAGTCTGGACACGTCATTGTCGACAAATAAAGTCAGTGCATTAAATAACTAATCAAATTGTTCTTGAACTGCTAGTACTGATGACTGTCGCCATGGTTTAGACCAGGGGTGTCCAAACTTTTGTCACAGAGGTCCGCATTTTGAAACGTACATGGAGCAGAGGGCCACAGACAACCCAACAATGAAGTGAGTCATTCGAAATTTAGCATTTGACCTTGTTTTGATGGGCCTCCACACCTTTAATAAGACCTTGAACATTAATATTACGTTGGTATAACATCAAAATGCTTGAATGTGTCCAATTTTACAGTAAAAAGTACTACTTTTTGTTGCTTGGGTCAACTTGGCAGAAAATTGGTCTGAGGGCCGCATTTGGCCCCCGGGCCGTGGTTTGGACATGCCTGGTTTAGACGGTTGGTTACATATAATTCAATGACGAGTTCTTTCTGTACCTAGAAAATCATAGCGCAGAGTTGGAAGTATGAAAAGCGCTGATCTTAAAGGAGACATATATATATTTTTCCAGGTACTCAGTATTGAACTGTAATATAAGTAGATCATAATTTTAAATTGTGTTCATTGTAGACTGCAAAATTGATCTAAAACGGCTTAGTAATAGAAAAAGGTCCATTGACTTCCTGTTCAAAACTGCAGCACTTACAGAGACTTTTCAATGTAACAAGTAGCGGATTGTAATTTAGATTTTATTTTAGAAAAGTTGTTTTGCTACATTTTAGTATCAATCGGAGTCTTCAATGTTCAAGTATTTGCAACTAATGCTGCTTTCCAGTTATCCTTGAAGGTTGGATTTTCCGTGTTCGGACTTTCCCACTGGAACTTCAGAACTCTGAGTTTGTCCGAATTAGAAAATTCAACATGGCAGTCGCCTTGTGTTTGGATGAAGTTTGCAATCCAGCAATTATTATCCACTCTCTGTGTACCTGCTCCTATGCTGCCTTCATAAATGCGCTGTTATGCTAAAGTTGCTAACACTACGTTGAGTTAATGTAAACAAAAGCAGAAATTTGCTCTCAAACAAGCCGTAATAAACTGTAAATGTAATGACAATGGATGAGCATTTATGTATTACTTGTACGAGTCGTTAGGTTACTAGGCGTAAACTGTAATCCTGCTCATTGTTTTTCCAATTTGACAACTGGAACACAGAAACTTGGAGAAAACTTGTCACCGAGATCCAAGATCCGAGATCCGGCCTCCATGGATAAATGGAATGCAGCATAAATACAGAGATGTATGCAGGGATAGGGGGTAGGTGATAACAGGAATTTTCTGAGCACTCAAGCCAGGACAATACAGGATTACTCAAACATGTATGATCTAAATACAACTTTCAGTAAACTAATGATGAGGGAACACCGTTTTAACAAGGTTAAAATAGCATTTAAGTTGATTTAGCATAATATGTCTCCTTTAACATGAAGAAGTGTTGTGTTGTATTGTGTAAGATGGGTCATGCTGCAGTTTCATAAAGACCCCATTTTAGAACAATTCAAAATACTAAAGAAGTTCTTTTTACAAGCCACAAATCCGTATCTTTTACAATCATCAAACATACATTTTTACCCTTTTAGTGAGTCAACTGTATTTATTAAAGCACTCTTATGCAACAGCATTTTCACACCTAGCGTTGCTTTATGTATATTCATTTATTTATATTGTATGACTGTATGATTATTCAGTTCCTCATTTGTACAATCTTGCATACATTGGTATCAAAGTAATGCAAATTGAGTAGCGTTTTCAATAAATACATTATAAATACAAAAACACATCAATGTTACAACGTCATTAGATGAGAATTTGGCTTGCACAAGATATTATATTTGGCTCACAGGAAATGCAATGTCCAGAATAGCCTTATCGCACAAAATAAATGTAAGAATAATTGAATAACCCTAATCTGACATAGATTCACCTAATTTGTGTTCTTATTTATCAAGTTGTGTCAGGTATAAAGAGCTGTTTTCTGTATTATCTACAAATTGAACTGGCTGTACATCGTCAAAAGTAATAATTCAAATAATGCCTTCTTAATTTGTTTACACGGCCCACTCCTGCAGACAATGACCTCAACTATCCCTTGCAACACCAAGACAAAACTAAGAAAATACAACATTGATTTAGCACTGTGGATAGCTAAAATATCACACAACGCCACCACCTACATATACAAATGCATGTTTTTTTTCCCATTATTCACACGCAAAAATGTACAGGAGAAATTACCACTTCAAAACGATATAAATAATAACATATATCTATATATTTTTTAAATGTAGTAGAAGTTGCAACAAAACAATACCGTTTGCATTGCTGTTAAATGATGCTCCAAAATAGTTATTCCACTTTTTGAAGAATATTGCACAGCCCTAAAATTTTGAACATTTTATCAGACAGTGAACTGACCTTGAGACAATAACATACTATTTTTGCTAAAAGTTATGATAAATTGCATGTTGTTTTTCTAGTATTTTCACACTGAACAGTCTCTTTCTGACACTGATTGACTAAGAGAAGTGCGATGGCCCAAAATAACTTAATAAGACAACGCTATATTGACTTTACAGCTAAAATTTCACTCTAAAACGACGGCAGAGAAATATAAAATTATCTGGATACAACCTGATACGGGGTCCAATATGCAGGAAGCGCTGAACCACAATGTACATTCGCAGTAAGAGACAGAGAGAGAGAGAGAGAGAGAGAGAGAGAGAGCGAGAGCGAGAGCGAAAGAGAGAGAGGAGGAGGTGGATAGAGAGAGGAGGAGGAGGAGAAGAGAGAGAGGAACTAAGCTGCTTTTTTAAAATAACTGAAGCTAATACAGCTCCGTCAACAAGCGTCCAAGCTCCGCGTACAGACACACAATTCGAGCGCTCCTTTGTCCCAGCGCACTTCAATGCCTCGCATGAATGAACGGCTGCGGCCACTTCACTCGCTGCCTTAGTCTCCTTCATTAACACTTCAAGGCCCTCCACGGCGGCTGCATTATGGATGACAAACACATATAAAGAAGGACAAAGCGGCACATGAAGAAAGAATAATATATAGTTTTGATTGTGGTCTTGATTTAGGGCTGCGACAGGTGATGTAAGGTAAGTATATTTGGAGTTGTGATGATTCCCAGTCAAACAAGGTCACATCAGCACTTGAAATATCGCCTCAAGTGAGAAACATTCAAGATGTCTTGAATGAACCAACATAGGGATGCACCAACCAGCTTTTCAGGTCCCATATGATACTTTAAGTATTTGGTGATGCAGGGTAATTTAACATGTCGGGTTGTAATGATTACCGTTAGTAGGCTGATAATATTATTCATAAGCCCAGTAAACTCAATGGAAATGAAGCTAAAAGGGCATATTTGTTTAAATGAGTCTCCTCCTCTTGAGCTGTATCCAGCGCATTTGTTTTATTTGCATGGCTACAGTGCTAAAAAGAAGTAGGATGAAGATTATAATCCGAAACAAGCACCTGTTCCCAATCATTATTCTGTCCAATAATCTAATGTGGATAATGTAACAAAGTTAAACCTCTGAATATTGATCCAGGCTGCCTCTTTTACAATGATGCCAACAATAAACATGTTTAAATCCTGACTTTTGTTTAGTTTTGTTTATGACTGAATGCATTTTATCTGTACTGATTTTTTATACCTTTATTTGATGATGATTTTAATCCATTGTATCTTTTTAAATGCTTTGTAAAGCACTTTTAAGTCCTATTGGTCAGGTGCTGTCATGTCCTGTGTGAGTGACAAGTGGATTAAACCAATCACAGTGAAGCATGAACACTAAGAATCAGCACATAGCTTTAGTTACATCTTATATTAAGACAAAAGGGTACCAAATCTGTGATGAAAAATAAATAAATAAATTGTGCACTTGTAACAGAGAAAGCTTGTTCATGAATTCAATGCAATATTACATTTGACTACTTTGCCAAAACTTGACAGCTTGTGGTGCACTGTGCATGCTCCACATCTTTAATAACAGTAGTGGTTCTACTTTTCCCAAGAAGAAGAAGAAGAAGTAGCAGTCAAGAGTAGCTGATTAGTCATTTAGAAAACACATGCAATCTAATCTGCCACAACAGTTCACACACCACATAGATGGTCTTGTCTCGTGTGGTTGATTTGCAAATATCACCCAGCTACATGACACATCACAAAAACACTATTTCTGTGTGAATTTCCAGTCAGACAAACAACTACTGGGATCATTACTCATTCATCTGGTTAATATGTCCTGTCAGTCACCATTATGAAGCTGATCTGAAACTCAACATATCCTCAGCATCAACACAGTGGGCAGCAGTGCACAAGATTCAAAAGGCTGACTGTCACTTACCAACATTAATCGCACAAAAGAAAATTGAATTCTGTCAACTGGACAAAAGTTTTCAAGAGTGAATACATTTCACCACTCCTCCAAGCAGCCTCTTTATTTCTGACAGGGAACTGGTGAGTCACTGACTTACCGTAAATATCTGTCCCTGATTTGGTCCGAACTGAGGAACCAAAACCTATTCACTTTTAAAAACCTTTGTCCAGTTGACAGAATTCAATTTTCCTCTGGAATCTATAGACGACTGGAGTATTATACAGACATATGAGTAACAGAAAGTACTTTTCAATGTATAGTCAAATATGATAAGGGCAATGATTGAAGTGCTACCTTAGAAAATATTCTGACTTTCAAAGAAGGACCAGGACTAAATCGAGTCTAAACCCAGCCCAAGAAAGGGACAAAACCAGACCTTAAAAATGTGCTAATTAGGGAGATAAATAAGTCTAAACTACAATATGACAAGCACAAGCTCTTAAAATCTATGACACCTGTGGTTCATTATTGCATATGTTGGACAATTTTAACAGCTGTGCTGATTTCCACCTGCCCCCTTACAGTGAGTCACTGTAAACGTCATTACAACAAAGCTGCTGTTCATGGAAGAAAGCTGTGGATTTATTGTCATTTGAGCCAAAATGGCTACTCAATGCTGCTGTGTATCACAGATTTTTAAAAATAATAATTGGAGAACAATTATTTAACACTTTAAATACTGTTTAAGTGAGTTTAGATTCATGCCGTTTTTATTATTGATCAGTGTTTTATGTTGCACCTGCCAAAACAATTTTTGTGAATTTGACAGTGGCAATAAACCTTTTCTGATTCTGATGAGAGGGGAGAACATTAACAGCTTAATTTTGTTTTTGTCTTGTTTGTGGTTAAAAGTTGATTTTGCATTACACAGAAATGAATAAGCTTGACTCAAAATAAGTTGATGAGTTGTGATACCTGTACAACGAATTGTCATGTGGATTAACCACTATTTGTTAGCTCAGTGGTTAGTCATTTTCCACTTGCATCTCTTAAAAGGTATAGCTGTATATTTCCATACATTTCCATTTTGAAAAAACCAAACACATTCACATAAACCTGAATAAAGCAGACCCTGAGCTCACACCTGTTTCTAGTGTTAAAACCCACAAACTGTCACTGTGCCACTGACAAACTAGGACGAACATGTGGAAGACAGAAGTGGTAATAAAAAACAAATTAAATTCAACTGAAACTAATATTAGAAATAATGAATAGAATGCAGCAGATAATTTGTTAAAATGTAAAAGATAGCCAACGTCTGAGGTCAACTGCTGATGGACAATAATATGTGCCGATATGTTCAATATGAAGGACATTTCTATAAATTGGTCTAATCTAATACATGATATGTAAAAGCTATTATATTACGAAACCGACCAGCTCGTTCCGGTTGCCTTAAAATCCTTATGGGGAATTAGCAGAGTCTCACTAAAATAAATCAATAATTAATTAACACAAAGCGGAGAGCGAGTCACAGATGGATAATCACAGGTTTAAGACCTTTGGACACACCTGTGTATTTATACAAGTAAGTACTTTAGTCTACATACCATAAATGCAATCAATAATGTTAAAATAACACCTCAAACTGAACTAACCCGTTTATAAAAACACTTCCACATACGTTTATCAAGTTTGTCTGTTTTAGATTGAAGTGAATGTATGTTAGCCTTTAGCTTTGAGACAAAAACACTTACTTTTAGAAACACATTTGTTTCCTCTGGCGACATATTCATGTGGTACGTAAAAGTCATGCTGCCAGTGAGTATCCAACTGTAACTCGCTCTCTGCTGTGAGATCTATTCATTTATTTTTTTCATTTGAGCAAAACTCATTTAATTCCCACAGAGAATGAATGAAACAAGCAGTGAAGATCCACACTTTAACAGCAACTGGAACTATCATATTGCGAAAAGGGCCTATTACTTCGTTTGGTGGAACGGAACCTGTGGTAAATATGTGTCATAGTTTAATATCAGTAAAGTTGCAGTTTGTGAAGAAAAATGTAAGTGGATGAATTATAGAACAGAATCCCGGAGTTCTATATCATTTCTAAGTGTACATTTTCAACATATTTGACCGTTTAAACCAGGGGTGTCCCAACTTTTTTCACCGAGGGCCACATTTTGAAACTTATACGGAGGGCCACAGACAACCCGACAATGAAGTAAATTATTTGAAATTTTGATGAGCCTCAACACCTTTAATAGGACTTATATATATTAGGTTGGAATAACATAAAAATCTTTGAATTTTTCCAATTTTACAGTAAAAAGTACTACTTTTTGTTGTTTGGGTCTAGCCTGAGGGCCAACAAAAATTGGTCTGAGGGCCGCATTTGGCCCCCGGGCCACAGTTTGGACACCCCTGATATAAACAATCATTTAACTAAACAAAATCATTATTATTTGTCACATCATACCTATTGCGTAATTTATATGGATTTTGATCCTTGTTTACAGTATGATTGCTGGGGAACAGTGGAATTACCTCTGCCTATGTCACAACTGCTTCTCCTGTCCAACCAGGAAGTTCAATTACAAACGTCACCAAAACTGTCAAACTGGAGAAAAATTTTAAATGTTTTGTAAAATCTCAAATATAATCATGTTCACTACGGTTGAGTGAAATGTGTAGTCTAACCAGTCATGTGCACTTTCATTTTAAAACCTCAATTACAAATAAAATCATTGCAAAATCTGTCAGAGAAATGTGTTTATCTTAAAACTGACCATCCCCTTGAACTGCACTTCACCGATCCAATAATCTAACTGTAAGACCAGAACTCGGGGGACAAACGACTTGTATTTTGGAGTACTTGCACCTCGGAGTACTGTAATATATTCACAATGTCGGACTTTCCCACCGTGTATCTGACTGGTACAGGCCGAGCTGCAGCAGGTGTGAGTAAGAGTCCATTACTGAGGCTCAGATTCCCATCGATGTTTGTCCCGTTTCCATGGAGCCCTGCGTTGTTAGGGACAAATCTACGCAAAAATTTACATCAGCTGTGACTTTACTGTGAACGCTTACCTATTTTTACCACACAAAGAGCTGTGTCCAGGAAAGAGGAAGTCTGTTATTTTTAACCTGAATCCATTTGCCTAATTCGATGCATGCGTCTTTGATCACACACAGCAGCGTTTGTTAGGGGTCCTAAGCTCGCTGTTGTTTGCACACTTCTGAAATACAATACTTTGAAATGGTCACTGGTAGTAGTCGAAGTGGTAATTAGAGTTGCCACGATACTAACTTGATACAACAATTATAATTAAAAAAGCTCAATTTCAACACAAACTAATACTACTTCCTTTATTAAACATTGTGATCTTGTACAAGCGCTGATAAAGCTCAAGATCCTTTTTAAAACTCTTCATAAAAGGTCACATTTTGTATTGATACGTATGTGATTTTTTCAAAGTATGGATACGTATTCAAATGAGTAACTCGTTTTGATACTAGTTTCAGTATCTATTAGTATCTGATTTTCGATACCTTTGACAAAGTTAATGGTAGTACTAGTAGCAGTCATGATAATTATCAACTTATCGTTCAATAAATATTAGCTGGAAGAATATTTTTGGGGGATCAATATTTATCTTGAGTACTTTGTACTAATGTGTTAGGTTATTTTATTTTCATCTGTGGTACAATAAGATTTGAGATGTAGAGCAGGGCTATTCAACTTAAGGCCCGGGGGCCAGATCACGCCCAACAAACGATCTGATCCGGCCCACAACCCATCTTCCAATTATTATCATATATTTTTTTCTTCTCGTTTTCTGGTTTAATTCTGGGCTAGCATAAGTTTAAACTCTGTTTGCTAGTTTTTCTGGCTTAGTCCTTATTCAATTCTGCTTTAGACCTTGTTTGGACCAGGCTTTGACCTGGTTTGATTCTGGATTAGTCTTGGTTCCGACCTGGTTAGTAGCCTATCCAGCCCAAAGGTGGCGACCTCCTGAGAAATCTGGCTCTCAGGAAAATTAAGTTGAATAGTCCTGATGTAGAGGGTTGAATAATTAACTTTTTTTTGCAATAGACACAAATACATTTAGAAAAGGGTTATTCGAAACTCACGGTATTTTACCACAATATTCATTTCACGGTACGATTTTTATTGCAATGTTTTGAAGAGGCTAACAGAAACCTTTGCTATGACAAGCTTTTGGTGCGAATCCTCCCCTGAAGGATCATGGTATGAAGTTCCCTCTAATTTTTAGCTGCTGCTGCAACAAAACTATACAATCGAACAATCGATTTATTGTGACAGAACACTGCATTATTGAGAGACTTTTTATGTATGATAAGATTGTTACATCCCTAGTACCACAGTCACCATTAGTGTTTTAGTACAACTACCACTTTTCTCCCACTATTGTCACTTTATCATATCAATATATATAAAACATAAATTATCCTTTCTTATACAATTTATTCAGGAAGTTGCTACGGACGACGCCATTAACTGTACCCCTTTTTCCCGGTTGTGTGATTTAGCATTGGACAAATAAGTTTAAAACAAGACTATAAAGCCGTTTTCAAGCGCCCAGAAAAATAGTGCATTGTTCACTTGTTGGTGCAGATGAACAATGAATATTTTATACAATTCAAGCTACTTTAAATACCATTTTAGTGGTGAGACTTTTTTCTAGTTCTCCACAGACATAAATGGAAATGCCAACACAAATCAGAAGTAATGTAGACGGAGCAGAATAAAATATATTATACTTCAGTTCAAATAATATGTCTTTTATAACATAATCTTCCCCCTAAATCACGTTTAGGCTATGCTATGCTTTGTAATGAATTATTATTGATGTAAAATTGATTGGAAGCACATGTTCTTGCTCTCAGCACGAACACCAAAAGCTCCTTGACAAGCGACTCTCTCCTATGTGAGGTTTCTTCGGCGCCGTGTTGTCTCCAGAGCTGGTTCATTCTGCAGTTACAGTATGCACCTGGGATAGCGCTACGGTTGTCCAAGTTCTCTGCAGCTCTAGTTGAGTTTGTTTAAGGTCTGAAAATAGTGGGAGATTACCTAATTCCCTGGAAGAGGCTTAAAGGCGGCAGTCACTTTGGATTAAAGCCAAGAGACGGATTAGACTCTTAACCCAGTGACACCTGCCCTACACTATACTGTCCACCTCAATATTGACCCTCTTTAAAAAGGTGCACTACGTCACTTTTCTGGTCGGTGACGCCGTGGAGATGTTCTTGCTCTGCCTAGAATGTTCCACAGTACATTTTTAAACTAACCTAGCATTTATTCTGTTACAAGTCTAGTATTCTTACTGTGAATGTACAGGACTTGCCTCTGCACAGATCTGGCCTGTAACTTGGCGTGGTGGCAACTCCTGGACATTTGATGCCATACTGTGGAACGTTCTAGACCACTGGTTCCCAAACTGTGGGGTGGCCTAAGGGGTATGCAAACAGGTCTGAAAAAAGAAAATAGCAACTGAAAACTGTCTCTAGGATCTCCCAGTTCTGCCGAAAAGATTTAAATGTAAAAGCACATGATTAATTAAATTAAGATTAAGTACACACTTCTGTGCCTAATCTGTTTCTGTACCTAATCTTTGTTGCAACAGTGGAATTTCCCCATTGAGGCTATATGTGATCTTATCTTATCTAGTAAAATATTCTAACTATTATATACTGAATGAGGTGTGTAGCCCCACAGGTATTTTCTTCAAGTGCGTCGGATTAGGGAATAACACCGAATTGCCATTTTTCTTGCCAGTATTTCGAGAGATTACGTTTGCGATTAACGTTTTAATAATAGGATTCTGTTCAAAGTTCACATTTTAAAACACGTCCAGTAGAATTGACAAAAAAGACTGAAATAGGTCTACAAACTGGCAAACAAATAAAAGAATCGCACATAGTTCAGATCATGCTTGTACAAATCTAAACTATTATGGTACAATAAAAAATGGCAGCCTTTGCGCTTCGCTAATTGTGTCAATTATAGCAATTCCAATTCAATTTCAAGTAATTGTGCAGGCCTAATAGGGTCCACGCAGCTGGTCCTCACAAGTCTCAGGGGGTAGTGACATTTAGTGACCTGACCTAATTAAAAACTGGAACAACAACAACAATGAACGCAATTTGACATGTTTTGACACTTGAAATGATTGGCGCTTTCGACGTCATTCTTACGGAGGTCATGAATTGGTTACATAGTTATTTTGGGAGCCCCTGACAGAGTGAACCTTTGAATTAACATTTAACAACGTGAAAGTTTTAGAAGCTCGCTGATTTGGTGTTCAGCTGCAGCCGCTACAGTACCAGGCTACACCTTTTACATCAAAACACCACATTTTTCCTCAATATTTGTTACTAAAATCATGTGGCTTGTGATAACAAAAAAAAGACAATAAATAAATTAAAATAATAATAATAAAAAAAATTAAAATTAAAATCTAAATCTAAATCTAAATAAAAAAAAAACAAACAAAAAAATAAATAATAAATAAATAATAATAATAAAAAAAAAAAAAATAAAGAATTAATTATAAGTGGGAAAAAAGTAAACCTGGTACAATATACATTTTGTACCAGGTTTTTACAAACTTAATACTGAAACGCCAAAAGTGTGCACTGATCTTCTAACTGGAAACCTGCACCATTGCAAACGAACTAAGTTATTTTATCTGAAATATGCGACAATTTATATTGACTGACAAAGCACAGATTACGATAACATAAACTCAAATTGATTTTGAAGTAGTAATATGAAACTACAGTATAAATATTGATATTCCAGTAGGAAACGATGACAACATTCGCAGTGAAGAAAGCGACACAACACACTGCTACCCTGCTATAACGCCACTGATCCAACTTTTACTCCTCTTCTCAGTATGATCTGTGAGTGATGCATGCTGGGGAAACTAGAGCCTCTGCCTGATCTGTTTAATACTTAATTCGGACAGATTGAGTTCCCCTTAAATAATGCCTGCGTTGCGTTCCATCCAGTGGGGAAAGTGACGTATCGCGTTTCCCTCCCAAATATAAAACCATTAACTCTATCCAGTTGGTGAGTACAGAGGTTCACGCAGGAGCAGGATAATCCGATCAGGGCTGATGTACCACTGCGGCTTCTCCGAGTCCACAGTCACCTCAAATAAACTGAAGACAGAGAAGACTGGAGTGTTTCTGAGCTCTGCCATGGTCTTTACTCTACTGAACTCTAGTGGTTCAAAGATGTACTACCTGCCTGCTATGGTCAATGCTAAGATTTTAAATAAGAAAGAAAATCAATTAATGTCCAATCTATAATTGATAAATAAATCCTAGTGGGATGTTTTTGTATGATAACTTTGAATACCTTTGTTAACCTCGTAAACTCTAGGGCTGGGTATTGTCCAGTACCTCACGATGCAATATGTATCCTGATACAGGCTCCACGAAATGATACAAATCCCGATACTGGGAACTTGATACAATATGTGTCCTCCTGATACATGGATATCCTTTAAAACCGCTGTTAAAAGTTTACTGAAATTATGTTCTGATTAAGTAGAACAACTAAATTCATTAGAATTTCATGTTCACAATGTCCTTAATATCAGAATACAACTGTCTTAAGTCACATTTTCAGCTCCTCAGATTCAGCCTCGATGAAACAGTCTGTAGGTTAAAAAGTGTAAAACTCGCCAGTTTATAATGACTTTATGTTGTTTAAAAGTTTTAAAAGTATCACGATGCACATCACTGTATTGATACACGTGTTGTAAAGTCCGTCACGATATATTACGATATCGATATATTGAGTACAGCCTTAATTTTTAACCTTTTTTTCGAACAAAAAGTCTCTTTTTCAAGAGCATCCTGGCGAAGAGGCAACAAATGTTACAGATTCAGATTAAAATTACAAGCACACTGTCAAAGTACAGAGCAATCAATTAGCTTCAAAAAGATCAGTTAAGATAATTACAATGGGATGATTTTAGTTCCCTGTAGTTTAAGATTTGTTTGAAAGAGTAAAGAGACCAACTCCTTCAAATTCAAGCAATTTTGTAAAAGGTTCCATGCCCAAGGAGCAGAAAAGACTTGTGTTCTAAACTAACCTTTGACCTTTTGAAGCACCCTCTTTTCCAAATGAGCACCTGTTTATGATCATTGTTAAAATAAAAACAACAAAAAACTTAATTATTGCACATTTTTAAGATGACAAATCAGCTCATCTGCAACACTGAAGACACACGAAGACCAAAAATACTGAAACCCAAATTCTAAAACCGGTAATAGAATTAGATATAGTTATACAGTATGTTATTAATTTATATCAGAACTATTATAAGACTGAATTGTAACATTAAAGAAGCTACTAACATTTTAAATTGAACATTCTATTGTATTTTTTAAAAAGTGTGTTTTTATTATGATTGTGTTATCAAAATCTAGTATTGAGCCCGTTCTTTATTGTCAAAATAGAAATGATATCATCAGTCCAACAAAGATGTCAAGATTATTCATTTAATCGATAATCGTGCTTATTCAGGTCACAATATAAAGTGAGAACTAAAAAAAACACAAAACGTTTTTGTATGTTGCCGTTTATGTAAGAAGATCATTACTTTTTCATTCAGAAAGTTTGATTTCCTAAAGCTAGACTTGTGAAAGAAAGAAAAATAAAGGATTACAATGTTGTCATACAGCAACTACATAACGCGACATCTTTAGTGACAACGGTAACCTTCTTTTGACCAGTATTATGTGGGTTACTATTTATTCACCACTAGAGTATGTCACCAATAGATGTCGCCAAAATCTCGCCCTACCTTTGCACACACTGGTGACATCTTTGAAAGGCCAAATCCTCATGAACCCCATTGGAAACCTTGAATGTCGTGCTTTTTTCTTCTCACTCCTCTCCTAATTGTCCTTTGTCCTTTCGTCTTATTTGGTGGACACCTCTTGACTCTCCCTCGTTCCTCCTCCTTTTGGGCCAATCTTTATTTAGAAACAAGGCCAACCATCGACAGAAACAGAACTGGGTCTCGGAGATCCCTGGATGCGCGGGCACACCGGAAAATAAAAAGAGGTCCTTATAATGCCTTTCCTGGTATTGAGGTCCTCTTCCTATTCAGAGTCATTCACAATGGGCAGTTTAGAGCGACCAATTTACGGAGATGCAGGTGTTTTCTTTGTGGAGTGCAAAAATAAGGATCCTACAGTTACTTCTATTTTAGGTGGATTGTTATATTTTTGGGGCAATCGTAAATGTTTACCGTACTCTTCCCAACATACAAAACTATGACAATACGCCACACAATCAACATGTTTATTGTATTAAAGTTTAGAAAAGAACTACTACAAATATACACACTAGTATGGCGGTTACGATGATTTACAATTTATATTTAATGACATTTTAGTTTACAGGGTTAAAGGTTCTATATAAGATCCCATAGAGACTTTTGTTCTCTGCATAGAAAAGGATATCACTTCCTTAATTGCAGACATTGCCCTTGGAAATAGACCTATTTATAGGTTGGCCAATAATTGCACTTGGGCATTTTTGAGCATCATATTGGCCTTGAAGCTCGAGCCAAGGACAATGTTTACACACATGAAGCTGTGTTTGAACATTTTAGTGCAAACAGGACAATACAAAAGTACTTGAAATGACTACAGAGCTGTCTTATAGGTTTAACAATCATGTTTTTCGTTTTAAATACACTACCAGTCAAAAGGTTGGACCCAATTTTGATGTACTGTTTCTTTTTTTAACATTGTGAAATACTGTGAGTCACTGAAGGCATTGAAATGAACACGTGGAATGTCCTAAACAAAAACGTGTGAAGTGTGAATGAAGTGTGAAAATATTTGTTTTATAGTTTAATATTAGCCGTGGTCACTGCTTTACACACTCTTGACACTGCACTTCTGAGCCCTCAGCAGGCAGAGCAGTGAAAACCATTCCAGGTGACTTTATGAAGCTCATGAGAGAAAGCCAAGGGTTTGCAGCGCTGTCAAAAAGCAAAGGGTGTGGCAACAGGAATCTGAATCTAAATAAAACAAGTTTAGAGTGATTTAAATTTGTGACATAATTCCACTGCTGTATCTTGCTGATTACCATTCTATTCATTCTATTCAAACCCTATTCAATTGTGATTTCACTTTGATCAGACTAAAGCTAAATTTGACCCTGTTACTGAAACCCCAAGCGCTTAAAGTATGCACGCGTTTACAAGATTCTCTCAACCTGCGTGACACATAGCGACACATTTAGCACTAAAGAAGCACTGACGCTGAGCGGACTGTAGATGTTTTTTCATGTCCTTCCTTATAAATAAATAAGTCCATGAAGAGACTTACTGTACTTATTTGAATGACGCCGCCTTGAACAAAGCCCTGAATTTAAATATCAACTTGACACTTCAGACTTGAGAGGAACGTCCTTCTGGGAACTACTCGATTTAGACAAATGACCTCAAACTTACGACACATTCAACCCACTTGTCTGTCCGATCAATGCGGCTACTGCCCCCCCCCCCCCAACATGTCAAAAAACGTCTCAAATCAAATAATTACATTATTTTGAGCACAGTGGGTTAATTGTCCACCCACATACCAACAGAGTAAGCAGTTCAAAACTCTCAAGTGTGCATGTTGTCTCTTACTTCATGCTTACAGTACAATTCTGCAGAGCTAACAAATTGAGAGCCAATTTGAGAGTTTGTGACTGGAAGAGCAACTGATGAATGACATAATAATAATAATAATAATAATAATAATAATAATAATAATAATAATAATAATAATAATAATAATAATAATAATAATAATAATAATAATAATAATAATAATAAAAAATCAATTCAAATATTTAAAAAAGGAAATTATTTGGAGACTACTAGGCAAACTTTTCAGGACAATGCTCCCGAAGGATATGAATCACAATACATTTTCAATAAACAGGGTAAACAATTAAATAAAGTTCATAAACAACTATTCTGATTAGCATTTCTTGCTAATCTTAATAAAAGATAAAAAATAAATAAATAAAGCTGATCAAATTCAAATGTAAGTCAGGGGTTTCCACAACTAAAACTCAACATAAACATATGGACAACATATGGGAAGATTCATTCCGTTTCTTTGATAATTCAGTGCAACAATTGCAAACTGTACTTCTATTTGTGTACGTTGTCTCGCACTAAAACACTTACAGAAGATGTGTTATGATTTTGTCTGCTCCATAACGATCTTTTTGATATCTTTTTTTGACATTTTAACTTGTAATATTGATATGGAATCATTTAAAAAGCGCACAATATGTATAGTTTTTATTATTATTTTGGATGGTTGGATGCACTTAAAAACAGTTCTTTAAAAACTGCATTCTCATCATCTCCACAAAAATGACCGTTATAATATGACCAGGAGGAGCCTAACTCCTGCTTGTTTCCATGGAAGCTAAAATAATCCACAGTTTGGTATAAAATGTCAATTCTATTTGCAGTTAAATAATATTATGCTACGTGAGCTTTTACCCTTTTATTAGTGTTTATTGTACCTCAAAACAACCTTCTTTCATCCATACATTCAGCAGATTTCATCATTTGAAATGGGGGGAGGGGTTTTCAGAGAGCCAACATCTGCACCCACAGCTCAGACCAATTTGACGCAGCACAGAGATACTCCCCCTCCTCCAGGAAATGCTGCCGTCTCTGCCCAGTCTGTATGATCAGAAATGTCCTTGTGTCTCCTATCCAAAGTTTTATACAATATATGGAGCAAAGTCTATTCAACAGACACGCCAAGGCTGCAGTCGTTTTTTAGTTTTTCCCCCCAAAATCGCGAGAAATAAGTGGTATTTGTCCTTAGTGTAGACAATGAAAGGGAAAATAGGGCAACCTTTAACAAAATAAACACGTTTCTGAAATGCTAGTTTACGACAACAGTGAATTTTCTAGATATATTTTCTCATTAGTGCCAAAATGGCTACACGACGCTGCTGAAAAGTTTAAAACACTGACATAGTACACTTTTAAGTACAGGGTCGCCACATTTATGCGTAATTAGAGACATATTCAGAGACAGCAAACCCTGCGCCGCCCCACGTCACATGACCTCACAAAAGGGGCGGGGCCAAAGTCTGTGAAACTCAATAAGACCGCGGTTCATTTCACTGAGTAACATCTGATATAGCCTGTCAGTGACGCAAAAGGCACAGACCCAACGGCACTGATAAGGACTCACAATAAACCTCTGAACGGCTCAACAAATTTACTTTCACACATCGAGAAGGAATGTCTTACTATCATTGCACTAAAACAGAATTGGCAGTTTAGTTTCATCGCGTTTAGGTTCATTAAATAGACTTCATCAGTTCTGAGGCCACTGATTTGTGGGACAAGTTAATAAAATCTCTTGTATTGTTCAGAATATTCATTGTCAGACATTTGACATTTCAAAAGATACTCTCAAATTCATAATATCTTATCAGTGTTGCATTACATACTGTAAATTGTACAAAAAAACAAAAAAGGTATTTCAAGGGCAATATTTTTTTGTATAGTCTCGTGGGAACTTTGTGGAGCCAAACCTTTGAGTCTTGCCCCAAAATAATGTTTATCTGTGCCCTTTGGATCTTGGATCGTGAACAGCCGCTGTTGCTTTCTCGGGTATGAAGCAAAAAGTGAAGTTAGGATGAGTCAAAATTGGGTTAAAGTTGATCCATACAAAATCTGACTCAGATATATTTCAGCTTTGTCAAAATGTGAATGTCTTAAATTGAATTGTGAAACGGCTCATGTGAGGACAGTAAGAGTAAAGCTATACAATCCTATATAGATAAAAACTGAAAAGCTTTAACTAAATATTACAAATACACATGCTGCAGTGACACATATTTCATTCTTATCAAAAAGAAAAAAAAAAAAGTTACCCACAACTTGGCCACAATAACTTGCATCACTGAACGTAACAGATGCTGAGATGATATGAAACAGATTCTCTGAAATGTTGTGTTCGCATTCGGGTTGCAAAATCTCAGGAATTTTTAAAAGCTGGAAAATTTCCATGGAAATTACTGGGAATGAAAAGGGAATTAACACTGTGGATGGTTGTCTAGTAACAAGGAGTGATGTTTAGAGCATGACAACCTGAACGTATGCAAATACATCAATATTTACATTGCATTACATGCGCACAGCCGAGTGAGGAAGCGCATCAAAAACGTAGATTACCAGTGTGATATTAATGCATTTGTATTGTCATTTTAATATATTTGTTATGTCTGTAATGCACTTTTAAATTGGATGGTGTACTAATTGAGCAAATATATTTTGATTGGATTGATTAATTTTCCAACATTTATTTTCAAATTAAATTATCAGTATTTTGGTCCTATCAAACAGCACTGTCAATCAGGTTAAACTCAAATCCACTTTTTTGTTCTGCTAATGTACACAGACAATAGCAAACTAAAGCCTACACTACGTTCATAAAACTGACAGTAACTGATCAAAACTCAACAACTATTTGCTGGATGTCCTTCCCTCTCTCAACCATATTTCACATTTAAAACAAAAAAAATCCTTAAAACACACTATGCCCGAAACCACTGAGAAGAAACATGAACGTTAAGTTTTTCTAGCCGTTTCATTGCCAAATCCAGAACATGGGTTTATCATCGCTAGCTCTGGAATGTTCACGTCCAATGCTGTCATCATGCAAAAAGAGCAAGTGCGCCTAAACGTTTCAGGGCGGGACTCCCAAAATAGCCATGCAACCAACTCTCATAGACATAGGCGATATTGACAAACATGAATTTATACATTTTATTTAACCCAATAACAATAAACAGGTTATATTTTTAGCAATATGTAAGAAACGTGCTGAAATATGCCACGAAATACCTTGATTTGATTAAATTTTATGGAAAATTAGAAAGATTCAGAATCAACTTCTTCTAGTTAGTAGTTTTCTTCTAGTAGTTTTATTTTCCATCTTGTAGACAATATACCACTTTTTTTTAAGCAAGCCACTTGTTCATCTCGTATAATCTGAAAAGCATTATGACCTTTGCTATTGTAACAGTGTAGGGTCATTTGAGTGAGAGAGTCCAGGCCCATTACTAACTCCAGTTTAATCTGATTACACAGGGAGGCACAAGCAGCAGATCATTTAACATGCACATTAGCAACATTGTGGCTTTTGCATAGTTATCCATTAGTACAATCAATCATACACAACACAATGCAAGAGGAGATAAGAGAAAAACAAGAGTGACTGTACACCGTAACTGTGACCAAAACTATCTACTGTAGAGGCCAATAAATGAACAAACAAAAAGGATCAATAGACAACCTGTAAAATGTCCATTGCCAGTGTTAGAGCAATGGCAACATGCCATGGCTTTTGTTTACAAAGTGATGTGAAACCAGGTGACACAGATGATGAATTCATGCAAAAAGGCACACACAGATTTTCCTCAAACCAGTCCAAATGACTGCTGAAGCATTCATGGGGTCTAGGCATTTGACCCTACTTGTTAAGAGGCTAATGCTTAACCTCACTGGGCAGAGATTATCTGATGTTTCAACGAAATGGCATTTCTTAGTCACTGGTAAATGTCACAGGATAATAGCCTTTCTTTAAAAATGTTAGAATCCGGTCATGCAGAGAATTGTTAAAAAATAAATACAAAACATGAGAAGACTTGTTTAGGCCAACAATACTGCAGATGAATCTATATTTATTTAGATTATATTTTGAATATTACATTTTTGCACTGTAATTTTGTTGACTTTGTTGAGTTTGTGAAGAAATCCATACAAATTGGCTCTTTCCTTTTCAAATAATTTGCATAGATTCCCCCCTAGAAAGTATATTGCAATACATATTGCATATTGCCATATCATTAAATTATGAGGTGCTCTGTAATCCCAATCCAGGTTTTAGATCTGTTTACCCATTATATGCATCTAAAATCATATTATCATCATATTTTTTGAGTTAAACGACTATTACAATGACAGCGTTTTATGTTGCGCCTTAATGCCAAAACAAGTTCCTATGTTTGTGAATTTTGTTCATTGACAATAAACCCTTTCTGATTCTGATTCTGATGTTAACATCAAAATATCAGGTTTTTTATGATCAAGGTCCCACTGATTATTCACATGCAATTTTGTGGTTTGCATGACATTTTAATCATCTTAAAAGGTAAGGAAATTAGGAAGTATAAGGTGGCTTTTGTATTTGTTTTTTTTTTTTAAACAGAGTAGCAGGGGAAGTGCGTTTCTGATTAGCTTTACTTTGCTAGTTGGCTAGCTCAAACCTTTTCCCTAACTTTACCTATTTCAGTCGATGCCTAATTTTAAATTGGCACAGGCCTAAACCAACGCAGGGAAGAAAGCTACATTTTCCCCCATCATCGTGTTAAAAAAAACTTTGCAGCCTGGGATCAACAACGCATAATTTTTGCCGTTTGCGTTACTTCCTCGTCTCCATATCCTACAACGTCAGCGACCGTGTGATCAGCTCTGACCAATAAGCACGGTGACGGCAAGAGCTGCGCTAGCATAAGGTTAGAATTAAGGTACACTTTATTTGTCCTCTGCATTTGACCCATGACAATGAGCATGCGGGCTAGAGCCATGGAACTAGAATACATCCATGGCTAGACTAGGGCTAGGCTTAATATTACACGATTTTGATGATTCAAATTGAGGGAAATTATGTAACAAAAACAGCAAAAGATCTCGGACTATTTTGAAAGATGCCCTGTCATCCGGACACGAGCAGTTCGGCAGTTTGATTGAACAAACACACAAAGCGCTCTATAGAAGAACTCTCACGGGCCAGGACTGCTGAGCTGCTCTGGCATTAGGACAGAGGAGGCGTGCCCTGTCCAGGTGGCAGGTAATAATGGTGTAATCTGGTGTAATCCATACTTCTATCAGTGTAGAAATTCTGATCTAACAAAGTAAATGTCAAGTAGCTCTCATGAGTGTCAGAACAACAGAGTTATTCCTGGGGGAGCATTATCCTTGCAGCACATTGTTTAGATCGCCAGCCTGTGACCTCCGTAAAAGTCAGTAGGTCAAAGTGTACCTGGATTATCTCTTCAGACCCATGTTTCTGACTAACAGCCAACTAATCTGTACAGTAAACCTTCCCACTATTTTAAAATCATCATTTTTTTTGAAGATTCTTGTCAGTAGAAAGAACTTTGAAACATTCGTCCAATATGGTTTATGGGTCCAAACAAATAATGCCTAAAACAGAGATGTCTTGTCAGTTTCTAATCTGTTATTAATAATGCTGTTACTTACCCCATTTGTGTGCATTCATACAGAGAACTCTTAGTCCATTTTCTACTAAAACTGTCTTAAACATCAGCAGCAGTGACGGTCGCCCTAGTCCCCTTTACCTCTGTCCCGCTGACGACTGAATCCCCCACAGTCCAACCGACCCACTAGACTCTGGAAATGGTGTATCGTAATTAATTTCTGCACCAATCCATTAAACGCAGCTATAATTAGACAGAGGGGGCCAGATTAGAGCGCCACCTGACTTCACAGGACCTCTAGGATCTCATGCTACACCAGTGGGTTACGTTTAGATAAAAATACATTCATAAAAGGTCAGGTTTTTAAAATGGTATACATGCCATAATGGGTCACAATAGCATACCGTATTTGGCGGTCCACTCAATTAGCTTTCCACTGGGGATTTGGAATGGCCACAAAAACAGTTTTAAATAAAAAAGGATAAACATGTAGTCAATTTGATAATAACTATAGACGTTTCGACAATTTGACAGATGACCTATTATCGCTCTAAAGTCAATGATTAAACCGTGTCTGTACAAAATAGGGACTTCTTATACAGCGAGGGACAAATAGGCCCTCTCGTTCAAGGGGATGACCATGTGCTGTCACTGTGTTCTTTCGAGAAAATACCTGCAGTGGAAACCCATTCAAAATACAGGGAGAAAATACGAACGCCAGAGAAAGACCTGTGCCTGGGAATCGAACCAAAGACCTGTTGCCGAGAGCAGTAAGAGGTCAGTGCAATCCCCTCATCCGCCGTACCGTATAGATTTGAAAAAAAAAAAACACAGTGTAGTCTAAGTTCTATATTTTTTTCTTTAGATGAGGTTGTAAATATGGTATACATGCACCTGCTCAGCACAATGACTAAGACTCACAAAATGATCACATGAAGATGATTCACTCAAAAGCGACTTCACATCAAAAGGAAGTGGGGCTAAATGTGGTTTGCAGCACTACAAATGTAAACATAGCACATGAGGAAACAAGATTTCATTGTAGTTTCTGTCTACATTGCTATAGTTTGTAAAAGATCGTGAACAATATAGGTAACCATCAGAAATAAGGCTGTAAATTTGCATGGATTTTACCACAGAGAATTTTATGAAGATCAATGGCATTTTATGAGAACTAATCAGGTCGAACCTACGAATATATTATTATTATAATCATTAAATCTAAAAATGTTCAATGTTACAATTTTGTTTGGACGTTTTTTTTTATTATTTTGATAACATATTCATGGGACAAAACCAGACTTAAACCAGGGCTAAATGTTGAAATGTATGACTCAAGAAACCTCTACATACTTCCAAGGAAAGTCTATCAATTCTATTTTTAACCAAAGCTTATAATATTGCATTACCTTCCGTAGTTTGTTTGGTTATAATCACATTATTTGGCAATGACTGCTTTAAAAGGAAGGGCTTCCTCTCTTGACCTTTTAAACCCAGCACTGGGTTTCATTAGTGTTAATGTGCTAAAATTGTTTGGGTATTATAATTGACTTAGTTTTGCACTTACATCTTACTTCACTGCTTGCTGTGCTGCACTGCTGTCTGGGAGTGTAATCTGAATGTCCAATCTAATCTCTGCGCCAAGAGATATGGAGGAAAATGTTACCAGTGTATATGGGTACACAATAAACTAAAAGTCAAAAATAGCAACAGCAGATTACTCAGCAGTTTGGTAGTTCCCCATGGAGAAGGAAAAATATCAAGTCAGAACAGTGACAAAGATAAACTCCGGTACAATGTAATCTAGTGATAAAAGTGTGGACGCTCGTGAAGAACACACTGATGCTTTAGAGAAGACGAATCATGTTATTTACACTTACAACAGTCTGAATGGGCTGTACAACTCTTTACGCTTTAGTAAAATTAAAAGAGGTGGCAATGTCATCATTTTGTACTGAAAAGTGTAGTGCAATATCAGTGTAAAACATATTTTTATAGCCAGGGTTTTCAAATAAATGCAAATCACTTGTTGAGCTCAAACAAGTTACTTTGCCTAAAATGTGGTGTTTACAGTACAGCAATAACTGACTCAAATCAATTATGTGGCATAAGAAAGGAATATATTATCTAGAACAAATAAAATTAGTACATGAGTGGGCGTTTACCTCAAAACGTGATAAATATCCTAGAAATGCCCCCATTCGAATACGTTGACCCATTTTCACTTGCAGTATAAAAGCGTAGGACGGTGAAGTGGGCGTTCTGTGTTCTGTGCTGATGCGTTCACTGACCTCCTACCGAAGATGCGTAGAGTGAATGGCTTGTTGTGGTGGTGGATTTGGGGGGCTGGTTCCGTGCAGGACACCTCAGCGTTGGGCACGGCGCTCGGTGAAGCGTTGGAGGACGTGGTAGATGATGACACCACTTCTGGATCCCCAAGGTCCAAAGCCGGATGTTCTACCAGATCTTGATCAAGCTTGTCCTCCTCCTGCTCCATGATGGGATGCTCAAAAAGAGGTGAAATTTGGTGAACGTCTGGCCATTATGTTTGTCCTCCGCTGGTCACGGGTGGCCTGAATGTCAGTACATCTGCTGTATGCAGGTGTTGCGACAGCAGCAGTGTCCAAAATTTGAGATGGTGTCAAAAGTCAAGTTTTCTTACAAAAAATAAAAAATAAAAAAAGATTCCTCTTAATGAACAAAGAAGCGATATTGTAAAAACAAATATGGCTCCTTGGCTAGACTGTCAGAAAAGTCAAGCAGTTTTTTTTCTTAAAATATTGAGAAATTTACCCCAAAAAGTAGACGCTCCATTGGACAGAATAGACTGCCATAAGATATAAAGAAAGTGCGTTTTATATTTATTTCTAAAATAGTGGAGGAAATATCTACTTCAAAAAATATATATTATTACGTCATTTATTGAAACGCTATCTACCTGAAGAACTGGTAGGACATTATTGCTATAAACTGCCCATTAAGGTAATAGAGTGCATTGAGAACTATTCATCATTGCTTATTCAATTAATAAATAACTAATTAGTATAATGTATTACTTTGTCACAAAATGTTGACACACTTTTGATGCTGGAAGTTGAAGGAATATACAGCTAATATTGCTCAAAAGACTTTGTAGATGCCTGTCATATTACATCTATTATAACTAGTTGCACATTGCATAGTTTCAAACCACTGACCAATAATGCAATTCAAATATTTGAAATATTAAAAGTGTGACAATGTCAAAAAGTGAAAAGGCAAAGCTGCAAAGGGCAGTTCTATAACAACTAAGATATGCAACAAGTGAGTTCAAAACAGACTTGCCAATAATTCAAGCTAATTCTGACTCAAATAGACGCTTTTTGGTTTAGATGTGTGATATAAAGCTAAACAGAGAAACATGTGCCAACAACTAAAGATTATAGCTCATAGCATGTTTACAGCTAAAAAGAACATGGTAACAGTAGTAACTTACAACAAGCTTTAGAACTTTGAACGCTTGTCCTCAAAAGTAACGGATCAAACTCCATATGACAGCCTGACAAAAACCGTAGATAAAACACAAACTTCAAAAATCTATTGATAAAAGGCAAACCAGTAGTGTCAGAACACAGCAGTTTGAAAACAGCAGCGTGAAGCAGGGGTTATTGACACAGGAAGTAGCATTTGAGACCTTCCTTGTGCGCTTTTCTCACCCGCTTTGCCTCTCTTTCTGCTGTTTTAGCTTCAGCAGCGCTCTCCAGCCACCAGGAAGCAACAGAAGAAGAAAAAAAACTACTCTTCCACTCCAACAATGCCAAGGAAAACAGAAGACGCGCAGAACGGAAAGGGTTATCCAACAAGTTCCCCGTGCGTAATGCGCGTAATTTGGAACCCGGCTCTCTCTGACTTGTTCTTTTTGGGCAGATTGAGATGAGAGCCGTACGCCTCTCCTCCTTTCAGTATTTCTTGTTAGTTTTTATTCCACTCCACCACGTCCTGTCTCCCTCTCTTTTGCCCGCGCCCCGCCCCGTTGCGTGTTTCTGATCGGTGATTGGGTGAGACGGTGACAGGTATGCGCACTGCCACCTGCTGGAGTTGGGCAGATGGTCGGCGACTGGCTAAATAAAGGGAGGAAATGAACTAATTTTCTCCTTCAGTCAAGAGCCGAAGGACGTGACACACTTTAAGACATTACACAAGGGTAGAGTCGAGCTGCCTGCCATTTGGCTCTCTTAACCTGACAACAAAGAGCTAAAGTTTTCTCTTTAATATTTTCCAGTAATTATGTCAGAGGACAACTGCTCAGTTGGCCTGCAGGAATGACTCCTTTTAGTTTAGTACTAGGCCTACCAATAGATGATTCAAAACCTGATTAAGCCATTTTATTCTAAGCCTAATGTCATTTATTCTATTGCACTTCCATTCAATCGCAATTAGTAATCATATCCAATGATCCAAATTCCAGCATGAAAGCGACTGGAAACAAAAGTAAACTCATTTTCAATCACACACTTACATTAGATCTAAATGCTAATGATTTTAAGCCTATACTTTTTAAAAAAACATTTTGAAAATACAGTTACTTTTCAAAAACTTTTTTCAGGTCTCAAAATGTTATTTTAGCTTCACTAAAGATATCATTTGTGGTAAACTATGTAACGACAAATGATTGTGGGTTAACATTTCCGTGAGAATTTGTCCAGTAAAACCTTTGCTTTCACAAGTGTCTATAAAAAAATGGCCTTTTACATAAACAAATAATGCAAACTACAATGGTAAATGTCTTTAAACGAGAAAGAAGGAGCAACAAAAAACAAGAGATACTAGGAAATGGACAAAGCAGTTAGTAATAAAGAAAAACCTACTTGTGATACAGTCTTAAATTACTGTAGAACAAGATAATATCAAAATGTAAAAAGAACACTTACAAAAAACACAAAAGGACAAACTGTGGTGATGAATAAAACTACGTTTAAAGTGCCAGTGTTTTACATGGCCCTGAGTCGTGCCTCTAAGTTCCTCCTACACCAGTGAGTTTATATAAAGATGGCGCTACAACCCACACTGCGGTCTAAAGTAAAAAGGCACTTTTACACCCATTAAACATGCTTTAAGATGGCACAGACAAAGATAGCCTTACAATATGGAAGCACAATGGATTGTTTCTGTTTGGTTCATTTGTACTGCTGTTTTGAAGTTCAGTTGACAATTATTAATCTATGTTTCTGTATTTGTCCCTCTCATATAAACTAAACAAAATAAAATAAAGGCTCTCACAATGAAACACATATTGCTGCAAAGTGGCAGTAAAACCTCCTAACTGCAAACTGCCATTTGACAAATACAAATACAGTATTCAGTTGATGCATTTATAAACCCTGTAAAGTGTATCTTAGAGCTCATCCACAGTGATAAATGTGACCAAATAAAATGCTGTGTTTTTCTTTGATCCAGTTCCAAACAGCTCCATCAAAGTGTCGCGGGCCTCTGTGGTGTGTCCAGTCCTGCCCTCCTCAGCTCCTCTTTGTTCAGGTCTAATAACAGCCCTGTAAACTATTAGGCTCATCAAACAGCCATGTGCCGTGGCAGGACTGGCCTGTTACACATAAAAACGCACGTAATGCATTGAACGTAATCGAATCAACTTTGAAGCCCCTCGTACTCATCCTCAACTGGTGTTTGACCTAAAACAGGCCATTGGCTAAATATAAAGTACTGTTATTGCTATACTCTGATTAAAATATGGGGCTGTTTGGTCTAATTAGATTAAACAAAGTGAATGATGTGTTAAGAGCGAAATAAATGTCAGTGTTTTCACATAATGATGCTAAATGTTAATTTTATTATCTTTATTATTATTATTATTTTCCATTTGGCTTGATTCTTATTGAAAATACGTTTACTTAGATAGAATAGAATGAAAATGAATTGCCTGCCGAAATGTGGCCTCTCTAAAACCCCTTATCATTCCGGCTGATTTACCCTAAAACGCCTGAGCCACAATTCAAACTGAAGCTGTTCCTGAACACTTTGGAGCACAAACAAATGCTTGGGCTCTTTATGAAGCTGAGAATCTGTAGTTTTGGCTTCTGTTGTTTGATTTACTAAGCGATTGGTGGTGGTCGGAGGAACAGTTTGGAGCCCACATCTCAGTCAGGGCAGCTGCAGGTAAACATGCTACTGTATGAATTGGGTTGGAGATGTATAAACTTTTGCTCTGTTGGGCCTTCTCTAGGTCGGCGTGGTAGGTGTAGAGGAGTGGGAGTTGTAGAGCTCTAAAGAGGTGATCTGTGTTACATAAAGACTATTATGAAATCCATTCCTTTTAGTTCATACACGTGACTCACTTCCACCAAAGACTCTGAAAGTAACGGGCACGATTATGATTATGTGATTATGTCAAGCAGTGTCAAATGGTCTCAATAGAACCTCCCCATGAACTTACTTGTACTGTTATTGAGTTCATTTAAACGTTTGGTCAGTTGTATTTTTAGGAGCCCCTTTTCCTAATGCGATATCCACTTCTCTACTGGCTTTATGTTCTATATCCAGAGAACGGCTCCTCCTTTGTTTTTATTTATTCTTTATTTACAGGAAAGCCCCACTGAGATTTGCGGAAACCTACGCAGACTCGAGGAGAACATGCAAACTCCACAGAAAAGCCCCAAGCCGCTCAGAGGTCCCTTTCATTTACCCAGTTATTTTCGAAATCTCAAAGTAATGAATTTCTCCAAGGCAGCGTCATGAACAGCCTCTGCACTATCTATTCGGTGCAGCCCCATTAAGACAAACAATGCATGTGTGCTGTTGTCTGGTCCATTCAAAGGCACCAGACCCACAGTATTAACTCCAGTGTGTTTGTTGTTCAAGTGATTTAGTTATGTTCAGTCCATCCCAGGTCCATATTGGTCTGGTTTAGGTCTGCTGAAGGTCTATGGTTGGGCCTGGATCTCCATCAAATACTAATGCATTTACACTCATCTGAGCTCCCATCTGAAGAGGCCCCTTCAAACAGCAGCTGCAAAACTCATCATCGACACAAAGAAGCCAGAAGCATTAATGCGGTTAGCTAACGAAGACAGGAAGGCATTATCTGTCACGAGAGAAATGGTGGCCTTAGATGGGCCAAAAACTTAAATAAGGACTTTTGATTTATTTTTTGGCCTGACTGCATTATTTGACAGGACAGCTGTAGTGTTAATTGGTGTGCGAGGGGGTAGAGACATTCAGCAAATGCACCGGCAAGCACAGAATCTTTTGAGCAGTTAAAGCATCAACCACCAATTGTTGGTTATTGAAACCAGTTTTATGTGTTCTAGTCCATAACACTGAATCACTTCATTGCACCAATACTTATTTTGAAATCAGTTTTCAAACGAATTACAATACCACATTCCATGCATAATGTTTCATCTTATTCAAAGCACAACACATTTTGAGTCTTCATCCAGGCTTCATAAGTGCACAAAAAGACCTTGAAAAAAAAAAAGCATAACAAATATGACATTGACTGATTTATATATATATATATATATAATATATATATATAAATATATATAAATCAGTCTATATATATATATATATATATATATATATATATATATAATATCTTCTAATAAAATGAGTATGATATGCTACAGTAACATTTTGTATTTTAGAGCAGTAAATCACAAGATGCTGAAGAGATGCCAAAACCTGCGACCATCTTCTAGTTTATGACAGAAAAATATCCTTTCTCATTATTGTCTGAAATCTTCTGCAGTTGGGCTGGAAGAAAAGGAAAGTGGTGCTAACCTAGCCTAGGCCTATGTAGCATTTCATGTTCCCATTTGGTTGATTTATAAAATAATTGAATAAAATAAAACTTGCATTCACAGTTGCATATTTGCAATTTGCCATTGACTCTAGGCCTGTATCACTACTTTCAGAATCTTGAAATTAAAAAGTCTCTGACGCTACTGTGCATGTTGATTTTGTGGGTAAAAAGGTTGTTGCTTTAAACAAATCCCTAAATAAACTTGACTGGATCAGTGACGACCTGAGTGAAAAAAGGCAGGACTGAAAGACTGAATCACGACTCCCTCTAGTGGAGCTTTTATCACACGACAACTATTTACATCAGGATCTAATGCATGGCCTCAGATGACAGGACAACTAAAACTAAGGACTAATTATTTAAAAGTGGGAATGATTTGTATTTTTAACCCCAAATACAGACTATAATTGAGTCTGAGTGAAAAGTAAGGCTGTGACATTACTGGGGATGTAGCCTTGGCTATGCCTGTTTGGGATTTTCCCACATTCAGGTCAGAACAGTGAGGCTAATAAGTAGGTATAGATTTAAAGTATACAATTTTACCATATCCTTTAGGGTTAAGCCATGTTTTTATTCTATTTCTAAGGTTGTAGCCAATTTTAGACAGTTTGTTGTAGGCTGTTTTAATCAACACATTACCCATCACTCTTTATTTTATGGTTAAGAGCCAGGCCTATGAATAACTATAGCATATTGCAGACCCAGCCTCCTACTTTTATTGTGCATCTTGTAACGGAGTCTATTACCGCCATAAGGCCTGTAATGTTAGGCCATTTGTTGAGGCGTTTGGTCATGACTCCCTCTGGCGTCAGAAATAGTTCTTTCTTTGAGACAAACAGCCCCTCAACGTGGGGAAGGCTATAATAAAAAAAAAAGAGGGCCGTATCCACCTGCCCCCTGCTTGTCCCCACCTCCCCCCTCTCCTCCTCGTCAGACAAAGTGTGCAGTGGTCCAGCGGATTCAGCGGCCAAACTAAACATGGAGTCCGACCGACGCTAGGCCGCCTCCGTACAACTGAACGCGCCGCTGAGGACGCCAAACAACCCGACAAACTGCTCCGTGTCTCCGCTGAGTTTCATGGCGAGTGTGAGCCGACTTTCTCTCCATAGAGTTTCACTGAGTTTACATCCGGGTTTTTTCCCTAGGCAATGGGAGTCGCAGCACCTCCGTTCCTTAGGCAAAGTGAAATAAATTCGCCGCACCAACACAAAAACTAGTCCGCTTCCCGAACACATTTTATTAGCCAATGTACTCTCTCATCGGCTCGATTTAATCAACTTTACCGTCACCAATCGCAAATACCAATCGCTTTGTCGCTGATAAACGAGTAAAAATATGATCTAGAAGTACTTTTTGTTCCCCTTCCTCCAGCTCCGAGGCGTAGTGATCTCCGCTGTGGTTAGGCTGAGCTGAATGAGATTGAAGAAGAGTTCTTCTTGTTTTGTAGCTTCAGTTTCTCTGTTTTTAGACAAAAATACCAAAAGTAAATATAAAATACAGGGACAAAATTAAGGCTGAGTGGGAAGGAGTCCATCGGAGCTGTTCGTATGCTCTTATTCCATCGTGGATCGGCTTCTTTTAGATATTTATTTAATTAATCTAGAGGAGGACTGCTGCTGAGTAAGTGCACATTGGGCTTTTTAATTTCATAACTTTAATTTTCTCTCTTTTCAAACTTTACCTGGCGGCTACTATTCGCTTTTATCTGTGTGTTTGGAATGTTTGTGGGCAGGTGTTGCAGCTGGCAGGCGGTTTCGGGCTGTATTAGCTGTATTCCAGTGTGATTCTATCTATTTAGCTGGTGTGTTTCTTATTCTAGGAGTTGATATTCTGGAGGACAAGGGGCCGATAGAACTTCACCAATGGCAGCCAGCCTGGTGTCAGAAATTTTAAAAGATGGCGTCTGTTAGGAATGTTTGACTTCGGGTCTCTTGTATCACATTTTCTTTTTTCTTTCACGTAGCCTATATAGACGTTATTATTTTTCTTTGGCGTAAGTTACCAGCGTGGCTTGTAGCGTTAGCCATCGCTGCTAACAGGACGGCTAGCGTTAGCGGCTAGTTCTGGTTGACGGTAGAATGTATCGGCCGGAGGGACCGTCGGCTGTCATTGGTTAAAACAGACTGCTGACTGCAGTCGGTGTCCGCCCGGTGCCCACAGAAAGTTGACTGTAATCTGGATGGTATATTGTTTATTGCTTTATACTGGTAATGGAGAAACATAGCTTACATTTCTTACTTTAACAACAAAGTACTATTTACCCATGAACACCAACATGTTATTTATAACGTTGTTTACAAGTTTGTTCATGGCTACAGTCAGTTTGGATGAAGTATGACAGCTGTTATTCATCTCTGGTTAATAACAATGTGTTTTATTTTTGTATTCGCCTCACTGCACCCCTCCCACCAGTATGGGGAAGGGTATATACATCAGGATTATTTATGTGCCGTTTTTATTAAAGAAACCAGTTTATAACGAGGTTTAGTAAACTTCATTGGGAGTTGCTTGAGTTGTATAAGTACTTCTCCATAGCTTACAGTCTCTGCATACAGTTTTTGTACTTGTAGCTGCCCCGCTGAGTCGCTTTGAGAGCCTGAGCGTCAGTCCCATGATGAGAGACAGCAGCGCCTCAATTCAGAGCGACGTAGACCTTAGGCCCGCCTCTTGGGTCCAAAACAGCCAATCACAACTCTCTGTCCCTGCGGCCGATCCACTCTAGGGCGGATAACGTTATCCACTTGTTCTCTCAGTCGGAGCAATGTCGGTTATGTGAGATTCGCTTTGACTTGTTTTTTTCTTGGCATCAGCGCTCTCTCCAAAACACACACACATAATGGCTGTGGATGAAAGTTTAGACGAAGATGTGGCACTTTGAATCAAATCCGGACTCTTAAAAGCAGAGATTTTTGTAGCGTTGCAACGGCCGGAGTAGTGTAATAAGGGGGTTATAAAACATTTATTTGATCAGGGAAACAAAAATAGTTCTTTTTGTACGTCAACTCTCGCAACGCCTTTCATCTCCAGACCCTCCATTTTTAGCTGTACTAGTTGTTCCCGGTTCGGGCCTTGTGCTCCAGCGGCATGTGATGCTCACGGAAGTTTATCCCGGAGATAACTTCATGTCCCACCCAGGGAGCAATTACTACAATTAAAGACGGAGGCATGTGTCAGTGCGGTTCTGCTGCTTACTTTTCAGATGGCTAATGGATAGTTGATGCCATCTTCTGTTTAGATCTGAGAAGCAGACAGGAGTAAAGAACCTAAACTTGGCTGCTACCAACAGGCCTATAATGAAGGCCACTTTGTCTTTATATGTGGCTCGTTGTCAAGGCTGTTTTATGAAAGATGTAACAGATTTTGAAACACTTAGACACTTTAAACTGCTCTGTTATCTGCAATGTAGGAGGAAAAGTGAAGGAGACAAAGCATTTTCAAAGATTAACTGAATGCAGGTCAAAACACTCAACAACTGAGCATTTCCGGGTAAGAAATGTAATTTAGTTACTATTTTTTTCCATCAATACAATTTTCTATCTTCAAAAGTGGATTTTAGCTTAATAAAAAGTATAATTTGTGCTAAAGTATGTCATATCTATAAATAAATTCAAAAACTATTTAGGGGTTAATTGAGATTATATACCGTTATAATTTCCTATTACATGAACAAATAATGTAAAATACAGTTGTAAATGGCCTTAAACCTGGCTCTGATATCACTCATGTGTCATTTTCCAAAACCAAATAGATTTTTCATTTTGTGTGCTATTCTGAGTTTAATCCCTGTTTTTCCATTGAAATCACATTAGATTCCACTTCACTTTTTACCTCCAGTTTCCTCCAGTACGGAATTTAGAATATTTTTGTTTACAATTTTAAAGGGTCTCTAAAGTACAGTTGTCTTTTTTGTTGTTTATGTCACCTGTTGTAATCCCACCTTTAAACTCTTACAACTATCGGGAAAATTATGTTTTAATGTGAAACTACAATGCTTGACTAGTTAATTAAACATATTCTTGCATTATTAAGTCTGTGAGCCGTAAGATAAATTATTACAACAACAATAGGGGAAAAGTTTAACCCTAACTTATGTTTATTATTACACGTACATAGAAAATAAACCATGCTTTTCTCTTGAGAATAATATTGAAACGTGCATACTATGTTGGGTTGTAGTCGACTAAAGAAATTCTTAGGGGACTAAAGACATACCCTGAGCATCAATTACTCGACTAAAAGGGTGAAAGGCGTGGCGCGGTACACACACACACACACACACACACACACACACACACACACACACACACACACACACACACACACACACCAACACACACACCAACACCACACGCTTACAGGAGTCCGCACAAAACATCCGTTTAATCTGAAAATGAATTTAATTGTTTTTAAATAGGCAGAAAAAACTCACACGTCACTCACAAATCTCCAGCTAACTCTTCTTCTATTCCTTCTCCTTTCTGCTGTTTTCCAGACAAACTCTTATATATCAAATAATTAGTCGACTAATAAAAATGTTGTCCGATTATAACACAAATCAACGTATTCATCGACTAAACGACCAAAGGCAGAACTAATACTATGTGCAAGAATCGTGTGGCAAACCTCTTTCTCTGTATTTTTTTGTACTTTGTTCATTTTCAAATGTCGAAAAAAACCCAACCAAATCAGCCCATTTAAAAAAAGAAAGGAACATAAAATCTTCTTGAGTCCAGTCATCCGCAGCAGCGACTGTTCATTAGAGACACATGGAGCTCGTTTGTAAAGGGCCGTACAACCACACGTCTCTCCTCAGATGAACAAGGCTGCTCTTTTCTCCGTGTAAAAAGGCTGGGGGAAAAAAGTTGTCTGTGCAGTACTTTTACTACCAGTGCCTGACTGTGGATGTTTTACTAATATCCACAACTACCGAAACCATGACCAAACTACAGCGATAAAGATTTCACTGTTACTATTCCTCAATGTTGTAACCAGCTTTATACTATTGAACTTTCTGAATGACGAAGTTAATATGACAAAAAAACAGCCACATAAAAAAGTACTTTACATTTACTAGCCTATTTGTTTGACTACAGACTGATATAAAATGACTTAATTTTGCTTCGTAAATTATTTTGTAGGTTTTTTTTTTATTATCTTGTATAGCTTGACATTTCTAGGCCTAATATTAACACACACTTAATCAAATGTTGGTCCATTTTGTCGATTAACAAATATCGTCCCAACATTCACCTTGGTCAGTTCAGTTTCACCCACACTTCTCTTAACCTTGACTTATTCCACTGTAATGTAATCCAAATTTTCAGTTTTTCCTCATTTTCTGTCATTTTTTATAGCTTTGATTTTATAGCTTTGTATGTATTACAAAAATACACCAAAATATAAAGTATGCATTACCAAAACTGCGGCTAGAGTTTTAAATTTTGAAATAGTCTAACCACAGTGGGCGGCGAGCAACCCACCACCTCCAAATGCTTCTCTTAATAATACTGATCTTTACATTTAAGTTTTGTCGAAGTTTAATCACGAAACACCAAGAAATAGGCGACGGAGATGTATTTTTAGCGTCCTCGTACTTTTTGTGAACCGCAAACAGGAACAATAGCGCTGTGTTTTTGTGTGTGTGAAGGCTAATCCAAAACACATTTATTACATTGTGCAAGCTTTCTATAATGGTCTGTAATATTAATATTCTTGATTCAAATAAATATACTCAATTCTCAATACTTTTTTAGATGCCACAATTGATCATTCTAAAATGCAGTTTTTCAGGTCATGTTTTTAACACAAAATAATAGTACATTCTTTAGAAAACCACGTGGTCTCATAGTAGACCTGATAATGCTCAAGATGATTCTAAAACTGTTAAGGAAAGGTGTAATTTTGTCTTGTTTATGTGATTTTGTTTTTTAGTATTGATACTTGCTCAAATATCTCATTTTGATACTAGTTTTATCTGATTTTGGATGCTTTTGACGAGGCTAATTCTAATAGATACAAACTCAAATTGTGATTTTCATTTGTGTTCAGGCCTTTTGTATGACTTGAGCTAATAAATACTGTTAAACTTCTTCTTGTACAAATATCTTTTTAAACTTCTTCTTGTACAAATATCTTTCTAAGACATGAATCGATTCTGAAGCCAGTGTCCGCCGGTGCCTGACTGTGATGTAGATTAGCTCTCTACTTCAGTCTGAGTGGAACTTTGCTCCTTTTTAAACCTATTAATTCCATTTCGTGTTCATCTGTGATTGAAATGGTGTTTCTTTTGTGTTCAGGGCAGCACAGAGGGGTGGAGTCCAGTCCCACAGCAGGTGGTGAGTCCCTGCATAAACTACAAATATCCATGTTGCAGAAATACACTTACTACCGCTTACATTACTATGCTCTTTTCATGCATTTGATCTTCCATTGTGTTTCCCGTGTGTTTCTCCAGCGGCACTTTAATGCTTCAGTTGGATGGTTTTCCTACTGGAGACGCTGTTAAGGTGCGGACATGACGCGTACACTTCTTGGCAAATCACAAACACTGCACTTATTTTGATGACGTAAATACTCTGACTCCACAAATGTTTATTTCTGTCTAAGTATTGTAGTATAAATTTAGTATTTTTGGATTATTAATGAGGATTCACTATGAACAGAATCCTACTATTAAAACATAAAGGCTTTGTCACTTTCTGAAAATAATTGTTCACTAGCCCTGTCAAAGTTAGTTCGCATAACTTGGAAGATCGACCCGTTCTCTGACTGCATCGTATTAATGAACTTTCAAAAAAACTTGTTGTCATGGAAACGCACACAGGTAGAGAAAAAAAAAAGACTTCCTGTTTGCCTCAAGGTCAAATGAGGTCAAACTCTCCCTGCCGCTCCTCGAGGACACTATCAGTAACAGTGCACTGACTTTACAGCGCTACAGGTCAAACCTACTTCAAAGTGAAAACACATATTTCAACGGCAAAATAAAAGAAGCTTTCTCTGACTTTTAGGTTGATGGTCATTTATAGTAAAAACAACAACATTATTAAGAGTATTTGGAAACCCTTTGTCAAGCAGTGAATCAGCAGTACTAGTAAAACGGCTGTCCCTGATTTTTACTGTCTTTAAAAACATGAAAAACAGAACTAGTTCATTTTAAACGTTTTCGCAGTAGTCTAAACTTATTGCTCACTTACCTATTTTTTGTAACACCCAAAATTATAACAGCGGTTGCCTTGAAGGTCTTTCTAGCATCCTAATTGCAAACTGTGATGACTTTAGAAGCGCTTTTCACAACTCTCAGAGTTGTGAGGAGCAGAGTTTACCGTCACTAGCGCGCTAACAGTGCACTTCCTGCTTCACGGTGAATAAAACGCTCTATAATTAGATGCAGAGCGCACACTGCGGTCTCATTTTCAGCCCAAGAGCTGCTTTTACAACATATCTCAGTGCACCCTTTAATTATTGTTATACTGTATTATTATTGTAATTGTATTAAAGATTGCTAAACTAAATTAGAGAGGGTTTTGACCTATAGGTGTACTATAGTGCTTCACAAAACTCTAAAATGAGTTCATTCAATCAATCTAATTAAGAAAACAGGAAAACTTGCACATCAATGCCATTTGTTTGATGTAATAATGTAAGAGCTGTGTTTTACCAAGGCTAAAATGAAACACAAAGGCTAGTTGCCCTTCCCTTCATTTTATTTTCCATAGCTTATTTTTGGAAAAATACAGAAGTACATGATAACCAAATTGAAATAAACCTTAAAGTGTGATGGCAACCGACCATTTGACAAAGTTTGAGTTGAAAGTGAAGTGTGACAATACTTCTTTTCTTCCCCGCTTTTGCTCAGGCTGATCGATCGGCTGGCAGACTGACTAGATCCATGATGGAATTACAGACGCTACAGGAGGCGCTGAAGGTGGAGATACAGATCCATCAGGTGAGACTTGCACATGACAATTGTTCAAGTTCACTCCAAAATGTCAGGTTGTGCATAGAATTTATACAAGGAAAGTCCGACGGTATAAAGCAGGGCTATTCAACTTAAGGCTCGGGGGCCAGATCAGGCCCCGCCAAACGATCTGATCGGCCCGCGTCCCATCTTCCAAATGTTATTGTTGTAGATTTTTTTTCTTGTTTTCTGGTTTAATTCCTGGTTTGTACAAGTTTAAACCTGGTTTTCTGGTTTTTCTGGTTTAGTCCTTATTTCATTCTGCTTTAGACCTGGGATAGACCTCGTTTGATTCTGGGTTAGTCTTGGTTCCTACCTGGTTTGTAGCCTATCCTGCCCAGAGGCCATGGCCCCCCGAGAAATCTTGCCCACAGGAAAATTAAGTTGAATAGCCCTGGTATAAAGTATAGAGAGAACAATAACACGATGAATGAGAAGATATGTGTTTGAATTGTTTTGAGCTAATTAATTCAAATAATAATAAGGTCACTGTAACTAACAACATTATGGAAATTACTGCAATACATTTAAATGAAGCAAATGTAAAAGAAATCCTATAAGTCAATCCTATGCTTTGTTTATCTGTTTATGGTAATGGAGGGCCAACAAACTTTTATTGACCTAAATGTTACTAATAAAAACAAAAGCTAAAGAAAAACGTAAGAACTGTTGTGAAAAGTAAATGCTTATTATTTCCACAAACGTTACAACTCCTAAATGCCGTGAGTTCATTTTCAGTTACAGATTTTTTTAGTATTATATCATATCTTATCTTTTTAATAATTTGTAGTCAAGGCGAAGGGAGCTTGTTGCCTTGGTGGCCAATTATAAATATAGAACACGAAACACGGTCGTATTTGAATCTAAGAAGACTCCAGTCGTGTCCACGGCACACGTAAGACTGCTGTGATTTAAGTAACAGTTTTACAGTAAATCTTTAGTCAGCAGCAGTGACGCTAATGTGATCCCGTTTGACTCACCACAATCACTCGTATCGAACTAAAGCTCAGTATTGATCGTTCACCGGATCAATCGACTTCGAAGGCTGACTTAAAAGCACCGTTTTCTCCTGATTTTTGGGGTTAAAGGATTTGTGAGGGTGATTTGTTCAAATACTTTTTCAAAGCAACAACTTTTACTAAACTACCTGAACAAAATGCTGTAAGTGGTCTTTCATTACTGCTACTACTGGGGGTGGGCAATAGTGACAAAAATATATATATTGAGTATCCAATAACGATAGTCAGACACTATTATGTCAATCCAACAGAAAAGTCAAATCACAAAAGTGTCAATCACAAGAGTGTTGACATAATTTTTTATTTTTAATTGACTCTTTTGTAGCATTTTGAACTATAAATGACACGCACAAGTGTAATATTGAGTTTTTCTTTAAAAAGAAAATTCACAGTAGTATCTAAATTTCTATATATTGCCCGTCAACTCGAGCTACTACTGCTACTTTCCCACCTATTGTTAGTCTAGTGTACTACAATTAAAACAGAATGTAGAGTGCTTGATTGAATAATAACTAAATCCAAATTGTTTGCGGCAGATCAAAATAGTGTCTATTTAAAGAGGAATGTATATTTCTAAATCATGTTTTTTTGCAGATCACTGTAAGACTATTTAGAACTCGTCATGCAGCAGAGTGCTAAACATGAATACATAATAAATAAAGTAAATTGCTTCATGATTATGTCTTTTTATGAGACTTTTTTTTACACAATTGTGGTAATTGTGAAAGTGTAATTCATTGTCGTGCCAATAGATGTCACTGTGCATTTTTAACTTCCTGTTGTTTTGTTTTGTAGAAACTGGTGGCACAGATGAAGCAGGACCCACAGGTAAAGCACTGATATTTAATTATTTTCACTAACTATTTGTCCAGAGTAAATTGTAGAATTATCTGAGTTGTCTATTACTTTAAAAAAAAAATATATATATATTCCTACACATCAAACATTAATTTACATGTTGTTTACTTTCTACCATGCCTGCACTCTTACATTTACCCCTAATTTTTCACAAAAGTAACTAAAGAAATCAACATTCTTTTAATTATAGGTGACAGAGACAAATGTATAGCTTCCACGTTTCATTCAATTTCAGAATATCCAATGTTCTTTTCAAGCATTATCTTAAGCTTGTGTTCTTTTCTTTCCAGAACGCGGATCTGAAGAAGCAGCTGCATGAACTCCAGGCCAAGATCACAGCGCTCAGTGAGAAGCAGGTATGTCAAAACACCCTTTATTACACCCTTTTGAAACGCATTTGATCGAAACAACGACACGGTAAAACCAAGAAGTCTGAGCGGATTCTATGACAGTACAAAAATACAAACCGCACAACTAAACTTTCAGTTGCTGCCTCTTTGGGACGCATGATTTTTTTTCTTTTTTTTTCTTCAGCTTGTGAAGTTATTTTTAACATGTGTCCTATTTTTAGCTTCATCCTGCACACTTTACAGACAGAGAAAACCGTGAAAAAAATGAAAAAGTGATATTTTGTTGACATTTTCATATCTTGTCACCCCAATATATATGAATCATCCTTTAAACTCTTAATATTAGAATTCGTTTTCCTTTTTTTTAATCCACCAGATTGACTTTATTTATATAGTACATTTTATATACAAAAACAGTTACCAACAAAAGGTATAAAAAGTAAAAAATTTTATCGTACTAGTCCCAAAACAGTAAAACCAGTTCAATCAAAGCACAACCATTCATTAGCAATAAACAAGTAAAATACATTTAAATTAATACAAAAAAGACCGATCAACAGGATATTTACTTCGGGAACCTTGGCAGGGCTTTAACTGTTGGGCTTCGTATTTCATTCTCAGTGACGTCTCGTTCTTTTTGTGCTGGGTGGCAAAAGCTAGCAGGCCAAGAACTGTTTCTCTCGTCCAGAGCTGAGGACACAGATTTTCAGCGGTGCCTAGTCAGTCTCAGTCATCTCTAGTTGAAGACAGTCGCAGCTGCTTCAGTCTCATAGTTAGCTCCTGTTAAACTGGACTTGCATCTGAGTCACAAAGTGTGCACTGCAGAAAGACACAGACCAGAGCCCAGTCGCAGGTATTTAAACATTTCATAAAGCAGACTGTTTACTGACACTCCTGCAAACACGGAGGAGACACACAAACAGCGTCTAGGCTAAAACTTTCTATTTTCATCTTTTCAGAAGGGAGAGATGCACAAACAATTTGCAGTGGCGAGGCACATACGGATGTGCAAAAAATGCAGACACAAACTACTTTTACACTTACAATCAATGCTAAAGCGCTTCACACATAAATGATGACACTTATTTTGTAAATCCGCCCCGCTCCTCTTTTCCTCCTGTGCCTCATCTGTTTGGACACAGCTCCAAATGACTCAGGTTTTCCTTTGATAAATCCAGGGGAAGTACTTTCCAACTTCTTCACCTCTGTCGCCATTTTTAATATCCATTTTGAAGACTCTTGAGCAGAATTGGGGGTAACGCTTTAGAGTACTTAAATTAACATAACGCGTTAGTTTTGTGCACCCATGTAATTCAGTACTCCCCAAGTTACTTTTTCAAATGAGTAATGCGTTAGTTTTGGTTAGGTCTCATCTCCTCAGAGCCAGGTTTCACAGCCGCGGCACCAAACACTCTGCGTGTTGTGAGCCTGAGGCACTGGTGACTCTTGTCCTCACACCAAAGAGAAATGAACTTTCAGATGCACGTTTTGAAAAACTCCTTCTCTTTCGTTATAACCACTATTTTGTAGCTGAGGAGTAAATGTAGGGTAACAGCGATGTGGCGAGTTTGATTTAAATAAACTACAGGCCTAAAACAAGCGCGTTTGGTTGTTGTGCGTCCCTGCTCTTGCTAATCCACTCATTTTGAGTTGAGTTGATTTTGTTTTTCATTGCGTGAGGCCTGTATGTGTAGGCCTGTCCGGTGCTTATTGTATGGCACTGTATTGTGGTAATCTGTCAACATAAAAGATAAATAAAGCTCAGTCAAACGCATTTACTTTGCTTGTTTATTTGATATTTTAATGATTATGTTACTGTGATCAGCAACGTAAAGGGATTGTCGGCAAACGATATAGGTTATACAATAATGGGAATTATTGGTAACGCAAGAGTACTCGTAACGCGTTAACACAGTAGCGCAGTAACGTAACGAGTTACTTTTAAAAGTACAATACTGCTCCTGAGTTAGCATCACAGCTAGCCTAGCGGCGCAACTTGCTCTGTTTTCGTCGACAAGTAATCATATGACACTGTTTAACCAATGAAAAGTCAGGAAACACGGACCCAGCCTCATGTGTTTGCTCTCTTCTATCAAAAGTCGCACTTCACAAGGGGGAGACAAGCGTGTACTACATCGAACTCAGAAATCCATGTCTGTGAGCACCGAGTAACTGTTGCACCGATGTAACCGTGTCTGAATGTGTGTGAGGAAGTTGCACAAACTCTTGAGGATATACCAATCATTCAATTATTACTTATCTCACTTTTCTCAAACCCTCAACATGGGCCCGACGAGCAAACAGCTTTTTTTCAACTTTATAGAGTCATAGGTTTGAGACACTGCCCTGTTAATGAACTCCGGCTCGAGACGAAAGCCCCTTAGTGAAATACCTGTGAAACAACGTCTCGTGACACGCGTTATGAACCGTCAAGGTCACGTGACCAGTGCTTTGAATCATGTTTTGGAGCAGTGTTTCGAATCGCATGCTGTGCCAAAACGCCCATTTTAATACGGCCATCACTTGTGCTTATTATTCCTATACAAAAGGGACAGGTTCAAACAGGCCAAATACCAATGTTACTGTTACATAAGCCCCTCAGCGCAGGAACCGTCAGGATATACAGTATTTACTGACAAACTAGTTTTTGTTGTTCCTATATAATAGAACATGCCATTTATTTGCCTGTTCAACCTTATTCTGTTTATATTCTGTTCCATTTAGAGGTGATTGTCTACATTGTGTTTAGATCGTTAATGGAGACGATAGGTTGTGTTTGAGAATGTCATCATAATCTCAGATGGTGAACAATCTCATGTGTTTTTCTAATTATGACTTAGTTTGGTGGTATAGAACCTGTGTTAAATATTTGTCTCAGTTTTAGTTCCGTTAAATTGTAGTTTGTGTAGACATTTTGAAAAATATTAGTTTAAAATGACAGGAAGTAGAGCTGAGTTCTAAAACATAATCCCTCTGTGATGTCATCAAAGAGTGACGCGCCATTGAAAACAATTTACACTTAACTGACACACTTTTCTGACGGTCACTCAACAAAATAAAGGTGTTATATGGGATTATTGTTTGTCAAAGCATACATATTGTCATCTATATGGATCTTGTTTTCAGTATGGTTGCTAGGAAACAGCAGTGGAATAGCCTCTACCTATGTCATATTTGCTGCCTATGTCCAACCAAGACGTACAATTATAAACGTTACAAAAATGGTCAAACTAGGGACAAATGGGCAAAATGTTTAGTGAAATCTGAAATATAATTTTGTTAAACTATGTTTTAGTGAAATTTGTACTCTAACCTGTCATGCAGAAAAAAACAGAAATCCATAAATATTGAACCTTATCATTATTTGCTTGGAATTGGCTCCACAAATTTGTCATATTAATCTCAGAGTTTAAGCGATAACAATCACTGCTTTGGAGTTGAATAATGGCACCACTTTCTGAGGCGTTTGTGAAAAAAACGATTTCACTTTTATTTATTTATGCTGACAGTAAAAGACGTTGAACTTTTTGCCAGTTTTTTGTTTCCTGAGAATAGGCCCAGTAATTACAGAGATAAACCAGGTCAACAAATCTGCCAGAGCTAAATTTGGCTCTGTGTGGTAAAGTTATGGTAGCTGCACCTGTTAAAACTAGATTACAAAATATCAGACATGTTTGCTATAAATCGCAGCTCGTCATTGGTTGTCCGACGTTTCTAAGGTTAATCTTTGTCCCTGACCTACAACACACAATCAGATCCACGATCAGAAATGTCATTGACCTTCAAAGATGCGCAGTGGACACCGCGTCCTGGAGCTTAGGGATCGAAAAAGTATGTTCAGGTACCAACATCCAGTGTGTTTTTTTATTTTAATATCAGTCATGGATCTTTCAGCTGGTTTTCTCTGAAAGCACTTGGGAGTTGGTCGAAGAAGAGCGTTGCCATAGAGACAGATGAGTGTTTTATCACGGACTCCGTCCGACCTCTGCCGAAGAGATGAATTACACATGGACTTTCATATTATCTCCACAGCACTCATGAAAACGTTTTAAATTGGCCCTTTAATATTCGTACTATATATTGTACGTTTTAATGCACTTCAAACTTAACCCTTAAAATGCTACGACATCAGAAATGAGAAGCAGCATATGTTCAAGACTTACTGATGGCTAAGTGGTAATAGTTTTAGGTATTTTTAACACAAAATAAGCATTCTGAATATTTGTAGTAAAAATGCCAGTTAGTTTGCTTTTCTATTACAAGGAACAGAAAAAGACACATTTCTAGCCTCCAAATTATATTTGAGCTTCACAAAAACTGTAATTTGTGGTGAAGGGTGTTTATAAAACTCTAGACACAATGGAAAACTATTATTGTTGTCAACATTTCTGTAAGTGTTTGATCAGAAAAAACAAAAAATAAAATGTTGCCTTCATCCAAAATGTGTGTTATCACTCACATGTTGTTCAGTGGTTTCATTTGCGAAAACTACCTTCAGTTTTCAGATTTAGGATTTTCTGTGGCTAATCCCAAATTCCCAATTAAAATTTCATTGTGTTCCACTTCATTTTTGCCTCTCTTCCACAATAGAATGTTCTTTTTTTGAAGATTCAAAGTCGGTCATCAAGACAAAACCTTTTCTGCGATGTTTTTGTTGTGCGCTGTCACTGTTTTGTGAATCACATGTAAATACTCAAATTAAATGTGACAATATAATCATAAAAAAAAACCAACTAATAATTGTGACTATTTTAGACACATTTACGTCATTTCAATTCAATCTTTTCTCCAAAGTATATAGTACTTTTGATGTGGCTTTTTATATCACAATAACTTTACTTTTGCATTCAGAAAGTTTGATTTCATGAAGCTGGCCACATACTATTGGAACAGTAATGTATTAGAATATAGAAAGAAAATATTTGTACTATAATTTGTACTGTATTTGTACTATAATTAAAGATTTAACTTGTTTTGTTGTGTCAGTTATCGGGAATCATCTTTATATGATGATGTTTCTTCTCACTTGGATTGTAAACACTAAAATTTGATATTGTGGCATTCCTAATTATCAGTTCAAATAATGTCTAATTGGGAAAGTTTGAAAAAGTTGTTGCAGAGATAGTAGAAGTTATAAGAAGGCAAAAGTTTCTAGCTGAAATAAATGTCATAAAGATAACAGCAAAATCAATAAGTATTTTTTGTTGTTGTTGTTGTTTTTTTTAGAAAAAGGTGGTTGAGCAGCTGAGGAAGGAGTTGTTGGTGAAGCAGGAGCCGGAGCCGAAGCTGCCGGTTCAGAGCGGGACGATCACAGCCGAGGTCAAACCTGCCGGAATCCTCCAGACAGCACAGGTCACAGCCGGGATCACACAGGTATCACGCACACGCACGCACGCACTCACACACACATGCACTCACACGGACCGCACTCACACGGACCGCACTCACACGCACTGCACACACACTCACACACACTCACACACACACACACACACACACACACGCATTGCACGCACTCACACCCACTCACACATGCGACTCGCCATTGTCAACACGCAATCACACATGCACTCACACCCACTCACACATGTACTCACACGCACTGCACTCACACACGCACCGCACTCACACACGCACTGCACACACACGCACTCACACGGATCACACACACTGCACAAACACACGCACTCTCACACGCACGCGCACACACACACGCCAATCACACACACACTCACCGCACACGACACACACACACACACACACACGCAATCACACGCACCGCACACCACACACACACACACACACGCACTCACACGCACCGCACACACACGCACTCACACGCACGCACTCACACACGCAATCACCCGCACACACGCGCACGCACTCACACACAAACATGTTTTGTTTGTTATTATTAGGCGTCTGTCAATGGAAAATAATCAGGAATAATAAAACTAGATGAATAGGTTTTGATTCTATATTCTGAACCTTGTAATTGAGCATTGCGTACAGTTAGTGATGTGCATTATATCGAAATTTAGATTATACCGTGAATGTTGTTTTGAAGATATATGGAAAATTTGGAAATCAAGTATCGTAAAATAATGCTTCAAAAAGAGCTAATAAAAATAATAATGAAAAAAGTGATGCTGTAGACTTTCAAAAAGGATATACGGTGGTATTTTTGCATTTTTATGATACATTTTACAGACATTTCCCTTTTGTCTGATACTTATAGGCTTAAAGGCTTTTTTAAAAACACTTGTCTGTTGTATTGACAACATTTGTGTCAATACCACCCACAGTACAGTACAGTACTACGACTGTAACAGTCATTGTTCCAACTCCTTGTGTTGATTTATTTGCTCTCAGACACTGACGGTGACTCCTGTGCTCACTGCGAAGACTCTACCTCTGGTGCTGAAAGCGGCCACGGCATCGACTCTGGCCGGGTCTGTCCTGTCCCAGCGGCCCGCCACCGTCGCTATGGTAACCACAGCTATCACCAAACCGGATCAGAACGCCCCCATCAACCTGCAGGTGGCCAGCAAACTGACCACTCAGAGTGGAGAACCCGTCCGGCTGGTGACCAAGAACGCCATGGTGGTAAGAGTCGGAGCATCTCGTCCGTATGTCGTTAACGAACAGTTTGTGTGGTCATCTGTGGAGCTGACGAGCGTTTACACCAGACTGTCATGTTTAATCTGCAACAGTGATGCTGCTTGTTTAGGTGATTGAGCTGTTGGTGGTGAGTGGTGGCACTGAAGGGTTCGACTCTTAAAAGTGGCCTGTCACTGGAATAAACTATCTTGATGTCTTTTAGTTTTATCGTACATGAATGTAGTAGACATGGCTGCAACGACTAATCGACTAATCATGACTAGTCGACTATAAAGAATAATCGCAGTTGTTATCCAGAATATAGACTCTAAAACGCATATGAAAAGACCTAACTATAACAAAGGTAGAGGCATTGTTGAATCAAAATGTCAAAAAAGTATAAACGATTTCTGATTTTGATCAGTAATACACTTTTTTCGTAAATATTCTCTATCTAGAAGCCTTCATTCACCATAAAGACCTAGTATTTGATGCAGACAAATGAATGTAACGTGTAAATTCCACCTTAGAGTGCAGGACGTTTTGTGTTTTTAGGTTTCAGCATGAAGATAAACATTTGCTCGTCCCATGCACTTGTACAGTACAATATAAATGATAGGTGTGTACTTGATGTGAGTGGTGCCACTGCTGTAGGAGTCAGAGGAGGCCCATTGTGCTGTGGTTTTGTCCAGGTGCAGGCCACCACCACCAACGTGCAGCCAATCAAAGTTCCTCAGTTTGTCCCTCCTCCTAGACTGACGCCTCGACCCACCTATCAGCCACAGGTGCGTCATTTAGCCCCGCCTCCGACCTCTGCCCCGCCCCCCTCCGCCCCTGTCTGTGGCCCCCATGAAGTGACTTGCTCACTCTCTCCAGCAGAGGGCAGGAGTGCGCCGAAGCAAACACTCATGCCTTGTTTTTGCGTGGCACTAAAACGTTGTTGTGTGCTGCCATCTCTCCTCTCGTTGTGCTTTTATTTCTGGACTGACCTGTGACAGACTGAGCTGAGGTCTGCTGCCTGTGAATGGTTGTAACAGAGTGCATATGTGATGAGAGCTTGTTTTTCCTGCAGCTTTTTGGTATTTTGTGTTGGCTGTCCGTGTTTTAACCCTCAATGTGACAAAAATGCTGGTTTGACGGGGCTGAGTAATGACACTGGGAGCTCTGGTTTCTCACCTTTCACACTGAATCAACATTTCCATTTGAACTTTTTATTCACGTAAAACAGTGTTTGAAATATACGGACTTGACCTTGTAACATGGACAGCAGTACTTTAGCTGCTTGAGAAGTGTTTTCTCCAGTTCATTCTAGAAAGTAGTAAACAATTTCCAATAAAGCACACTTAAATCGGTAAATGTCTATTATGAACACATTCTTTACATGTCAAAAATGATAGCGAAACTCATTGTATAAGGTATAGGTTGCATGAGTTCACTAGTCATATTTTGTGATATTTGTTCCTATTTGTCCTAAGGGAAACTAACTATTTTGGAGGGTCCGTAGAGCTTGCATCAGTGCGCTGGATGTGTTATAAAGAAGCCTCACTGTAGTGGCACCACAGTAGCATTACTCAGCTGAGGCTTGTTGCTCTGATGCTGTTCTCTGATTCGCTGTTTGTCGTCAGCAGGTCCGGCCCAAACCGGTCACGCCCGCAAACATCCCGATCGCCCCGGCCCCGCCTCCTCCCATGATGGCCGCCCCACAGCTGCTGCAGCGGCCTGTGATGTTGGCCACAAAGCTGGCCACGTCGGCGGCTCCCATCCACCAGGTGCGCATCGTGAACGGCCAGCCCTGCGCCAAAACGGGCACCACGCCTCTCACCGGGATCGTGATCACCACACCTGTGTCTGCCGCTGCCACGCGCCTCGCCAGCCCCGCCCACCACGCCTCTGCTGTCTCAACCACCGCACAGCCCATCCAGATCAGCAGCATCACCGCTGAGCCCAAGGTACGGACCAGGAAGTGTCCAAACGAAAGAGAAAAAACACACTTTGGAAATGAAGAGGTCAATTTGGCGTTTATTCATTTCAATCATTATCGGTTATTGTCCACAGAGGCAACCTAAATATCGAATATCGGTATATCGGACCATTACTATTTAACACCAACCTTGCATATTGTATTTTTCATCTGTTAAATGAAATCATATATTAAGATTGAAATTAGACTTGACCCATGCCTATTACAGTGTACTTTCATTGGTTAAATGTTTGAAAACGCAGTCTGATATGCGACCACTAGATGGCAGCAGAATCAGAATCAGAAGGGGTTTATTGCCTTTGCCAATTAACAAAATTCACAAACATAGGAACTTGTCTCGGCATTAAGGTGCAACATAAAACACTGCTCAATGATAAAAAACAACATATATGAAATCAAAAAAGGCATGCATTAAGAGATCATTTAAAATAAAAAATAAAAATAAAAAATCCATACTGGATAGTATAACATTAAAATTAAAATAGGCATTACTATGTACACGAGAATTACAGTTACATTTACAGTTGTAGTGCAGAAAGTGGCAGTGCAGTGAGTGATGAATAGTTGCAGTTAAAGTGGCAGGTGTTGAGAAGTGTTCATGAGTTCATGAGAAGGTCTGACCTCTCTGGCTAAATAATATAATGACCGCATTGACTTTAAACATCCATGTAAACTTGTCATCAGAAGGGTCACATAAAACAGTGTGTGCTTTTGTTGCAGCAGACTGTTAAAGCCCTGAGTGCAGTTGAGCCAAAGGTCATCACTGCTGTCCTGTCCACCGCGACCCCTCCTCCATCTCCTGCCCCCAGACCCAGAAGAGAGGAGAACCCTGAGGTACTGAGTGGGCAGGATGTTTGAATCTCTGTATTTACACTTAAACTATACACTCATCCTTTTTTTCTCTGCAGAAATTGGCTTTCATGGTGTCTCTAGGCCTTGTAACACATGACCACTTGGAAGGTAAGATGCTTGTTTATTCAAGACCAGCTTTAATCACACTTATCCAGTCTGTATTACAAGGCTAAAGGATTTAAATGACACCATTTCTCTTTTTGTTTTCACAGAAATCCAGAGCAAACGACAAGAAAGGAAACGACGAACAACAGCAAATCCAGTTTACAGCGGAGCCGTGTTTGAGCCTGAGGTTTGATCATATAAAAACATTCTTTTTTCATTTACTTTTATTGACAACGTACAGTTACATAAGGATGCATGATGCATCAGCCAGATTATAGATTTGGAGGCTCATTTAGATTTGAAGTCCTTAAAAGGGGGAGGGGACCGTATTATTTACAGTGCAACAGTACTTATACATTCCCTAACATACTGTACATTCAGGCATTTGTTCACTCCCACATATCTTCCCTATCATACATTATATTCCCAGTGCAGACAAAGCAGCAGCCGCTTCAGGTTAAAATTACAATACACACAAAGAAAATGTCTATATGAACTTTTACTTGTGTGTAAGGACATTTCTGCTCATTATAAGATACATATTCATTTTCATGTTGTGGTCTTGTGTTTTTACAGAGGAAAAAGAGTGCAGTGAGTTACCTGAACAGCCCTCTGCACCAGGGAACGAGGAAGAGAGGTCTGTATGAACCACCCACATCTGGTAGTGGAATGTCTATTTACTGAAAAGACAAATAGAATCATTATTTATAGAAATAACTTACTTAACAGTTACTAGTTTATGAAATACTAATACTAATGCTTTGAAAAGTCTTCGTCCCCTTTTCCGCTTTCTAATTCCTTCTGCACTAGATACTTGATTATGATTGTCATTAGTATATATTTAACCATTTTAACTATTAAAAGCTCAAATTCAAAATTAACTCTTGGTTTTGGGTTTTAAAAAAACACTTGTGACTTTGTTAAATCATTTGATTTAAAAGGATTTAAAAGTGTTGAAATTCAGTGTTAATTGAAAAAGAGTCTCAGTGTTAACAAACCTGTGTTGTTCACTTGGGGCACAGTTAGAAGTTGCTCTCCTCTCCTTTGTTTTCCTGTGAAGCTAAATGTCTTACTGGACAGACTTTGGGCCAGTGGTGCCGTCGTTTGAGCACGGTTTTACTTCATATGTTGAGGCTCACAAGTGTTTTAAGCCCTGCCCGTCATGTTCTTCATGGCTAAGTGCCTGGTAGCCCCCTGCTGTAGTCAGCGCTGGGCGCGGCCTGTGGCCCAGTCTGCTGCACTAACACTCTATCTGTGCTTCTGACCCTCTGTCGCTCCTGCTGCTCCCCGCCCCATAGCCAACGAAGACTCCCTTTCTAAGGTATGTCAGATTGTTTACGGTTGTGCTCTCCCCCTCTCCATCTTTTTCTTTTTTTTTTTCTGTTTTTCGTCTTTTGTCGTCTGTCATTTCACCCAGGTCGTCCACCCAAATACAGCAGCATCCCGGAGCGGGGCAGTCTCACCCCGGCCTCCCCCTCCAGCCCTGTCCGCCCCCTCCCTCTGCCCAGCCCCAGCTCTGCGGATGTAAGTACCGCTGAGGGAGAGGACCGCACAGAGACGCCACTGCTCACTGTCCCGTCCACACCATTGTCACCCACATACTGCACTCATCACTATGTTGTCTCCATGACGATCATCCACCATCACCTGCTTTTACTTTGATACAGCCTTACAAAGTGAACAGTGTCCTGACCACTAATGGCCATTTAAAGTCTGCAGGGTGGGACAACGCACACACACGCATATACAGCATTTGTCTTCTGAAGTGATTCTGAGCACGTGGACTTCATGCTCAGTTGTGGGAAAGCAGAGAATAGTCAAATCAAAATATACACATGTGGTTATTTGATTTGTTCAAGTTATGCTGACTTTTCATCGTCAAGCACCAGAACTTACTGTAACTATAAAAACATGTAAAATGTTCATTAATACCACTCCTTTATAACACTTCCAATAAACACCTAACCCTGAAAGTAACCCTCTCTAAACAACAAGTAATTTAACACACCATACCATTAGGCAGAGGACAAACGCTTACTAAACCAGTCCGATGGTCGCTGCTTCGCCCCCGGCCTCCTGCTGTCCGGCGGCGGGTGGCTGTGGCTGACACTGATGGTCCCTTCCTTCTCACAGGGAGACATCCATGAGGACTTCTGCACTGTGTGTAGACGCAGTGGACAGTTGCTCATGTGCGACACTTGCTCTCGTGTTTATCACCTCGACTGCCTGGATCCACCTTTGAAAACCATTCCTAAAGGCATGTGGATCTGTCCAAAATGCCAAGACCAGGTAAATGAGAAGCTGCAAACGCTCCCTTTACACCCAGCAGTTTGGTCTGGTTCCGTTCAATCTGGCTCGTGAGTCCATTGCTGGGCTTGTGGCTGAATCGAGATGCATGCGTTGGCTAGTATATTCAAAGTTAGTGCTGTAGTACTATTGTTTCCCACGGATAACTCGCATTGTACAATACAAGCCTGGTTAATGGCTGGTCTTTGTGAGACAAAATCATGGGTTAAAAACAAAAAAGTTATGTGTTGAGCTTTCATATTCACAAAGTAAATGCAGAGAAATGGAAGACAAAAATACCAATTTCTTTCCCTTTTTATAATCGCAATGTTGACTCATTTGAACCTCAAAGATTTCAGTCATTCTTCTACCATTTACACTGTAGGATGCTCCAAATAGAGTAAATCAATATGTAATTTTGATTCTATTTGCCCTATTCAACTTCCTGTTTACTGGCACCATTTTGAGGGCTTTCACCTTTCAAAAGATAGAATATTTTGTTACTTTGGCAGCAGTTTTAATTTTTCATGAAAATGGAAGGCCGAACCATACTGGACTGCTTGGTGGCAAAGAAGGCTACTTGTACTGACATTTGTGTTTCTTGAGTGCCTTAAAATATTTGGAGCAGTCTTGACAAACGTAAAAGCAAGTCAATTAAGGAGAGAAGTCTTACTGTTGGACTGTTCGATTCTTTGTAAGCAGATACACAGTGCACTGCTGTTTTTAGTTGTGCTTCTGTCTCATTCACTGTGTAAATATCGGCATTTCACGTTCATCCACGTCATTCTCGTCCTTTTTTTGGCCTCACCACGTGGAGGGGCTCGGCGCTTAACTCTTGAAACATGTCCAAGTCTTAGCCGCTGTGACATTAACAAGCTTTTTTACAGATCTTGAAAAAAGAAGAAGCCATTCCCTGGCCCGGTACGCTGGCTATCGTTCATTCCTACATCGCGTACAAAGAAGGTAATTTCAACAGGCTTACTTTCCCTCGCTGTATACTGTTCAGGTTTGTGTTCCCTGGATTGTAAAAGAAAATGTTCATTTGTTTTGTGTCCTAGCTAAAGAAGAGGAGAAGCAGAAGTTGATGAAATGGAGCTCTGAACTAAAACTGGAGCGAGAACAACTGGAGCAAAAAGTCAAACTGCTCAGCAACTCCATAACAGTAAGATAATGTAGATGAAACTGACTTGTGCACCAGCTACAGTATGTCAATACAGACACCGAGAACTGTGAAACCGACAACAACAAAAACTCAAAAGAAAGACTCTTTTTTTTATGTTGAGGCAAGGTTATCAAGCTTCTTCCTGATCTACAGTCTTGATGGTAAAAATGCAGTTTTGAGTTACATGTCACTGGAGATGATTTTGTGTTCACCAAAGAACAAACACTTACATTTATTCAATAATGTTCTATGCCTTCTAAAAGCAGAAAGCAGGGTTGGATTGAACAATAATACAAAAAATCTGAAAGTGCTCTGTTTTTTTTGGACATTGTCAATCCGATTGTGGTAGGAAAATGTTTTCAGCTGATTCCAATTTGATCCTAGAATATGTCTTTGTTTTCCTTAGAAATGCATGGAGTCCAAAAACAGCATCCTGTCTCGACAGAAAGAGATGCAGCATTCCTTGGACAAAGTCAAACACTTGATTCGCCTCATACAAGCCTTTAACTTCAACCAGGCACAGAAAGAGCCCAAAGAGGGCCCTCCTAAGGTCCAGGACAGTCCCGCGCCCGCCGTCCCAACTCCAACAAAACCAGAAGTGAACCAGAACTCTGTGGAGAGCGTGCCCACAGACGCCAGTGTTGGCAACAGTGAAGAGAAACACAATGCTACGTCCAATAGTGTGGTGTTGGCAGAGGTAACCGAGGTAACAGAGGCAGTTGTTGTGGCGGAGGTGGCGGAGCAGGCGAACAATGTCCCGTCAGCGGACAGCAGCGGACAGGAGCAGTTTGCAGAGGTGAGTAACACTTCCACCACCACAGAAACAGCCCCCACAGCGGACACAGGGGCACCTCCAGGGGGCGATAGCACCCCCTCGGAACCCGCAGCGCAGCCTATCACTACAAACGGGACATCCGAGCCTGCCTGCCCCGAACACAGCCCAACGGGGAAGACCACCAACCCTTCCTCTGAAAACAAGATGGCCGCTGTCGTCATCTCTGCGGAAACCGACCAAGAGGCTCCCAACAACAACAGCAAAACCTCAGCACCCTCCCAGCACTGTTTGCCAGCGCTCGTCAGCAGTTCGGACACTGACAAGTAACATCTTTCCAGTCGTGGGATTTGAAACATATATTTAAAAAAAAATTAAGACATTTGCTTGCGCCGATCGGTGCCCTGAAGTTGCCAATCTGTATAAATGTTGTTTGTTTGCATCGTATTGTCAGACTGTGTCAATGGTAGATAATATAAACAGCCCAAGTCACGTGACTCTAGGGTGATGCAGGCTCCGCCCACTGAGTGTCGTCATGCCAACTAGTGATAGACGTCGAGCGGTGGGAGAAAAAAACACTCAAAGGGAGTTAATCCAACATTAAACCAGTGTGTGCCTGTCTAGTGGCCCCTGTGTTCTCTGTCGGGACAAAGAAACGCCGTTAGTGAGCAGCATGCAACATGGACGTATTGGACCAAACTGGATTCAGTGTAGAGCCGGACACTAGTGGACAGGTGTGGTACTGCAGGGCAAGAAAACCCAACAACCATCATCAAGAAAATAGTGATTATAATGTTCAGTTTCAGATCAAATATAATCATTTTCCACAACAATGGCAGTGGTAAAATGGTCACAAAATACGCGGGAAAAAATATTTAGACATTTTAGTCATTTTGTACCACACTTTGTCCACTCTAGTTTAGTCAAATAATACAGCTCCATGACATGCAACATCTGTGGAGGGGCTTGCTGGTCTAAAAGCAGTGTTGTTGTGATAGTAAGCCCACTGAAATGATTCGCCTGTTCGTCTCCTTCGTCCAAATGAACCACATCAATATTACTTCAGTCTCAGAATTCTTCAAGACTAAATCCTGCTCTAAAAATGAATAAACAAAAAGTTAACAATATATTCTTTAGTATTTGGGCCTCTGATTAAAAAAAATAAACTTGGATTTGGTTCAAATTCAGATCACTTTGACAATAATGTTTCAGGTTTAATGTGTTTTTCAAGTTTGTGTCAAAGTTTACAAACGCCACGCGGATACGATTCTAGTTCATTTCCGGCCTAATTTTACCGACTAGAATTCTACGTCAAAAGATGCCAACCGCATTTCACTAACCATCCTTTTAACTCCGAATGTCTTGGTGGTCGTGGGACGGGGCGAACAGGCCGCGTAGCCGATCAGATGTTGTCGTTGGTGTCAAAGTAAAGTGTAGTGAGTTTCATTTGTGAGTCCAGTGTGTCAACTGTGAGCACTAAATGTGAAGTTGCAATATCGCAGAAGTTCAACAACAACAACAACAACAACAACAACAACAACAACAACAACAAACATACACCGCCACAACCACAGCAACACAACACGATACTATCTGGGCTGTGTTTCTTTTTTATAGGAAAAACATTATTCAGGTCTTCCTAGTCTTCAGAAACAAGTGCTTTTTCTGTTTCCGACAAAAACCTGCTGGACGAACGATGTGGTGTGAACTTTGTGTACATTTATGTTTGAAAAAAAAAAAGAAAAAAAAAAAAACCTAACCTGAACTGCCAAAATGATGTTGTATCCAAATTCAGCAGGGATAAAGTCCGCTTACTGTAGTGAAAGATCAAAATCATTGGCGTCTTGTAGATAGAAGGATGTCTCCGGGCCGACACAGGAGAGCTTATTTCAACAATAACAATTTTAAGGACGGCGGTTTAGTCCTTAAAATGGCGGGATTTGACGTATGGACTCTAGATACACAAATCTCGAGACTAAAGCACAAGCTTGCTGCATTACAGAGAAGTGCTGAGGAGCTTTTGTATGTTAATATGGATTTAAGCAGAGTATGCATCTCTTCGTCGTGATGTGACTTATCCCCCACATTGCCAATATTTTCTAGGAGGAAACCCACATTTCGTTCCGACAAAAAAAGAAAAAAAAATCTAGGCTTGTTTCTTTTTGATTTGATTTTCTCCAAGGAGCATGGCTAGGCTGAAACATGTTGCTGTAAGTGGCTGGAAGTTCGAGGAAATGATGATCAGCCATTTGTTTAGGTTTTGGGGCATTAACAAAACTCTGGTCTGTCCATTAACGGCGCCTCCGATTGTGCTTCGACTGTTTTGCTTCAGTTTGGAGTTTTTTGTTTTTGTTTTCTTTTGAAGTGGTGCTGTATGTTTGTGGGTTATTAGCAAGGCAGGGTAATTCATCGAAAAATATACTGGCGTTCGTATGTCACACCAATTGCCTTTAAAAACATCTTGTGCTCCTTTTTTAGATTATATTCTTGAAAAATCTACATTCCTGCACACTTGCCATTCATATTTTTACTTGGACACAAGGTTAAACAAATTGCTGTTCACAGAAATGAATGACGGGCCATACTAAAGCAAGCATCACGATATCGATCAGTTCCAGTGAGTTTTGTATTGAAGCGCTTTGAAACTCATTATCTTCACTTGAACTAATCTAGAAGTAAAAACTATAAGTGCGGATAAACTAAAATATAAACGATGTGTCTCGAAAATTGCAAAAATGTAAGCAAAAGAAATTTGGAGAACTTTTAAGTATTGATATTTTAGCAGGAGAATCGATATCAGTATCAATATTTCTAGACTGCAGGTAGACGTGCAGGTTAGCAGCAAATTCAATGGAGTACTTTAATATTAGAAGGCGTACTTTATGAAAATGTGTTATTAATGTGCCTTTGCCGGCCTAACAAATTATAATTTCATTTAATTTACAGCCTAAAATGTTGTCCGAATACAGAAAATGACTTGCTATCAACCCACAAATACTACATACAAGCTGCTCCAAAAAGACCATTCAAAATGTATTCGCTATCAAAACTTAACATTTGTGTATTTTAAAATATTTAGAGCTGGAAAAACTAAATGTGCCTAAGTATTTGGAACCTCAATATCAAAACTGGTGAATACATTTTGAATGGCTTTTCCCATATCATTCTGTAATACATATCGAAACTCTTCGCTTTCTCCCATTTCCGAAGCCAGAGATTGACATAAATTGATTTATTTGACAGGTTGTTCTGCCCAAAGCGGATCACCCAACAATTAGTTTTCAGTCCCTCCATGTAGGACCTCCCTCCCTCTGTACAGTAGGTACCTCGAGTGCCTTTTATCTTCAAACAGCAGAAACGTATTTGTCTTTTCGACTTGCACTGTGACTTGTTTAAAAAAAAAAAACCTTACTAACCACACCGCCCCCTTCTGGTATGGTCCCGCCATCGCTTTCCTTAAAAACGAGCACAAAATCCAATCCTATCTTCACCCAAATATAACCCCATTATATCTATACTCACACCTCAGGCTGCCAGTTAGTCGATGCAAGTTACAACTAGCATTTCATTACAGTTAGTTTGACCACATAGTGTTTCGTTGTTGTAATGAAAATAGACGTTCGATGCCTTAAATGTGTTTTATTTTTGTTCCTTTTCTTTGTTTTGTTTTATACATAAGGGGCTGGGAAGAGCGGTTGTCGTAACTTAAAGACAGTATGCTCCAAAGATGGCGTATATGAGGACGGAAGAAAAAAATAATAATATTGGGGAAAGTTTGACAGCCGGTTTGTTTTGTGATGCACTTTTTTTCGTTCGAAACAGTATTATTGTCACGAGGTACATCAGCAAATTACAAATATCCATTCAGAGAGTGTTTAAAGATATCCGTAAAAATGAATTCTGAGCTGCGCGGTTTACAAAATGGCAGTAGATTTAAACAAATTCGTCAATTGTATTTTGGTCTGGGTTTACCGCAGTTCTATTCAAATTTCAACGTATTCATTGGTGTCTTCATCGCACTGTCAAAAGGCTCATTCCCGTTTATAAAGCTGTTGTTTGTTGCTGCCATGTTGTAACCTGCTGCCAGCGCCTTCGTTTTTACAGCGTTGTCAGTTCAGTGTGACCGAGGTGAGGCGTCAGGACTTTTATTTTTTGAAATCCTCCCCTTCATGTCGTTTGAGTTTGGGTGAGTTTGCAAAATCAGGTCATGTGAGCCGGAGCCTGTGTGAATTTAGAAAAAAAAGAAAAGAAAAACATGAACAAACTAAACTACAACATCTAGTGGGCAGACTCAGTCCAGTGGGAAAAAAAAGCATGCCTTTTCTTATGCAAATTTTATACAAGATTTGTCAAACATTTTTAAGATATGCATTTGTTTTTTTTGTTTTTTTGTTTGTTTGTTTTTACATTGTTTTCCTTCTTTTTTTATGTGAAAAAAGTCACCTTTTCTTTGGCGTCCCAAAGCCAAAAATTGTGCAGTTATAGAATTTTAAAGACGTGCAGTAGCCATCTTTGTGTTTTCCTCCTGACATTACGCTTCATGGATGTACTTGAAGAGAGTTGGCTCCTTAAATGGGCAATATTTTGTAAAAGTCTGTCCAATATTTAAGGAGAACTTATTTTTCTCATAGTTGGTAATTGTCGGCCCTTTTGTAAGTTTAGGGAAGCAGACAGGAGTAAGGACATGTTCAAAACTTAACCTCTGGAAAGCATTAGTGCGAGCGTGCGCCTTAATGTGACTTTAATTAGGCCCAAAGTGAACATTAGCTCCTCAGAAGTCGATATGTCAACAAAAGGCTTTTCAATTTCTCCATTCATTCAACTCCAGAACATACAAAGTACTAGCACTTTAAAGTAAAGAAATGAAGAAATACATTTTGAAACTAATCCACATTTAATGTGGCATTTCAAGTCAATTTTCTCATCGTGCACTTCAATTTTGATGGGTGTATCCCGCCCAAAGCCCATAGTTGCTGTGGCGGCAATTAAAAAACAACTAAAAAGGGAAAAGTGAATATAATATTGCAATTAGCGTTGTCACGATACAAAAAGGAATATACTTTACTCTCAATACATATTTCAATACCAAACTAATGATTAAAAATACACTTTTTTTTTCAAGGTTTTAAACGATGGACCAAATATTCTCAAAACAAAATAATTCTACTTTCTTTATTAAACACGTGGTCTTAGTTTAGTTTTTTTTTTATCGATACTTGTTCAAATGAATATTGATTAGTATCTGATTTTAAAATACTTTTGGCAACCCGAATTGAATTTGGATTTAAACGCAAAATAGGGCTTGTTCTGCTGCTCCTGTCTGCTGCCCCGAACTTCAACACTGACACCGATCAACTATAGCAACTAATAATCCTTCAAGTATCTACCAAATTTGTAAAATCTCAAATGTTTGTATTTTAATTTGGCGTATGCACCAAGCTGAATGTGTGAGGCGGGGCTAGATCAAGTTTTCTTGTAAAAAAAAAAACCAACAACACCACAGTATATATAAGAAAAAAACAACTGTACGTCATTGTAATAGTAAATTATAGGTTTCTTAATAGTCAGGCTCTAAAAAGTGATCTATCCAAAGAACTCTGTGCATTTTCTGTTTTTCAACGCCTTTTGTAGTCAATGCATATCATTTTGAGAGTTTGCAAGACAGAAACGGACTATTTTGGTGTTCAGTCTTATAATTATATGCATTCCAAACGGTTCATCTTTTTACGTGGAAACTCCTGTTGTAAAGTACTTTTTATTTTTTGTTCCAAGTCATGATTGTGGCCTTCTAAGTATTGTAAACCATGACATTATGAGGCGTCTATAAAGCGACATTTTCTCTGTTATTTTCCCCATAATCCCAAGCTTCTTACCTCATCCACAGCTAAAATCCATTTTCGGGGGGTGTGTTGAGTGCAAAAAAAAAATATTTAAATAAAAAAAGAACATACGAGAAGAAGAAGAAATCTTTTTTAATCTTCCATTTTTGGTGAGATGCATTGTAGCGATATGAATAAAAGAAAAAACGTTCACCTGGTGTGCTGATGAATAATGTGTAAATTGGTACTTACACAATCTTAATATTTGTATAATTGTTTGTATTTTTTCATAATGATTTTGGAAAGGAATGTTGTTTATTTTTTTGACTTTTTTTGTTCAATACGTGTCTTCTGTTGGCCTGACATTGTGACTGGTCTGGTGGGATTCTTACCTCTCTGTATTGAGCCTATTCTGTGATGATGAATTCTTTGTATGCAGTGTTTAGGAAATACTGTAGGGAACACGGGGAGGCGTTGATATTAGGAGCATTTGATCAATTTGTATTTATTTATTTTATCATTTTGTTAATAAATTGTGAAAAGCAAACCTGCCGTCTTTTCTTATGAACTAACAAACTTTATTGATCCACAAGGGAAAATAATATTACTCAAGTAGATTTACAAAGTAGTGGTCCAAGAAGTAAAGAGTAAAAAAGTATTTTGGGAAACTATTACTCAAGTTTATTTATTACTTAATTTAAGGTTTTGGCATTGGAGCGTCAAAGCATTACAGCGCAAAATCTTGTATTTTCAAAGGAGTACTGGTACTTCAATAAAATTTATTACCGGTCCTCGAGTAGGAGTAAAGGTAGTGTCAGTACGTTACTAGAAGAAAAAGAACATTTGATTGAAATGGTTGCTTGAGTAAATGTTCATTCATTCATTCACTCATTCATTATTATCAAATATAACTAGATTTTCACCAGTAATACAGCGATACAAACCACTAACCAGGTCAACAAAAGTGCAGTCGGACAGGGAAGGTGAGGCGCTGCAGGTGAATAGGATAAAATCTTAAATTTAAACATCAATGTAAAATATCTCCTGTAGTTTACTCACATAAATGTAATTAAAATTGGAATTTTTCATGTAAGGTTTTCATACAAATAACCTTTACGTTGTAAAACGGCCAAAATTGCACATATTTAAATCTGAAAAATGAGAATTCAGAATTCTCTTATAATACCCTGTTAGGGACGTGGACTCGCCTAATGGCTCTACCATTTCTACCACGTTCTCCTTCTTTTCTTTTCTTTTACGGTATAGAATAAAACACAGACTTTGAAGTCGTACGCGGGCAGTAGGTTGCGATAAATGCACCTTTCGGCTGCCAACCGCTATTAAGAACATGATGCTATTTTAAAGGTCTTTAGTACTTGCCGCCACGTGCAGCAGAGTGGCGCAGCGGAAGCGTGCTGGGCCCATAACCCAGAGGTCGATGGATCGAAACCATCCTCTGCTATCCTTTTTATTTTTATTATTCTAATCTTTGGTAAATTGCGTTTGGGTGTAATATTGTAGAAAAAGATTTGGTTGTAGTCATCTGAACTCTATTTTAGAAAAACAAAACTTTTCGACTCTCATCCAAGAGTCATTCTCTTGACTCCAACTGAATCTTTTTCTACAATGGAACACTCCTGCACGAATGAGGGATTACACTTTAGATGCAATACACATAAAAAGACAGAATATATATATTATTATTATTATTCTTATGATTATGATTATTATTATTATCATCGAACAGTGTAATTCACCTGTGATGTGTAGTTTTGAGCCTTGTTCGTGGCCGAAACGACCTCTGCAGCTGGTCCAAAGAAAGCGATGAAAATGGTGTAAATGCCATTTTAAAATCTTTGTTTGACCGTTTCGTTTCAAGAAGCCAGACAACTCAACTTGTTTTGGGCATTCTCACCAGTGTCGTTTTTCCTTTTGTGTAGGATTCTCCCACAAACTCTAGAGGGCAGTCTAACATAAAGTTTGAGGCGCTTGGAGCCACTTGTCTTACTGCGATTATAAAACGACAGCACAGTATGTCGTTAGAAGTCATTTTCATTTTTACAATTGTGCATGGATTTGAAAGAGTTTATATATTGTCAACAGGTTATTCATGGCTTTCAACTCTTTGAAAAAAAAATATATATATTGTTATGGCAATATCGCAACAGTCCACATACTTGGATAAGCAGAAGAAGATGGATGGCCTTAGGAAACATTTGAACAATTGGGCAACTAAAGAACACAAGTCAAACTAAATCTGAGCAATAAAGGCCAAATTGGCATACATGTTTTTAGTTTTAGTTTAGTTTTTAGTTTCTGCTTTTTGTGTGTTATTTTGACCCCTCTGTGACCCTTTCAGCATAGGCTAAAATAGTATAACATTTTGGCCCCACATCTGAAGGTTTTCCAAAAAATCTATGCTCACACAAAATGCTCTCAAAGCATGTTGGGAGCAGTTTCTTGGGCAACATGTGACGATCACTATGGAAACCCCTGTGTCTGAAAAACAGAGGAAACTCATCTGCTGTGAAGCGCTCTAAATCATACAATGTGATTTCCACAACAAAAGGCTTATTTCTGGACCTATTTAACACAATTAATTTACTAGATTTACTGACTGAAGGCGAGGTCAAATTCAAAGACTTGCAGTGATTGGCATAAGTGCGCTCCCATCTCCACGTTTTGGAAATGGATAGTAAAATAAACACATATAAGCAGTCATTATTATAAGTTATCGTCTTACTCATGTCATGTTTGCTGTTTACCAGGTAATTTCAGAGTAGAACGCAAGCATATAGCAGTAGACAGAATATAAACTTTTTTGGTTTGCGATCTTAAAACACTATAACAGAAAAGGCCTACATTTGACACATAACTGGGTAAGTTTATTGTGCAATTTATTCCTTAAAAAGCTCTTTTCATTAATTCTGCTAATTGCTATGCTGACATTCATATATATTTTAATTAATGAATGTATCTTGCCCCAACTTGTTCATAATTTTAAATTTGTGACATAATGTTCTGATGGAGATGTTGTTGCCTCGCCTAATGTTCCGCAGTATTCCATTAAACGTATATGTCTCCGTGGAAACAAGCAGATGCTGCCATCAGGCCAAGTTACAGCTGAAAACCAGCGTCATTTGATTGAAACGCCCCAAATGATTCATGTTTCAGATGGCCTCACCCACTGGATTTAAAGCATACGTGCGATCGCCTACGACAACAAGCGGCATTGATCTGAACAGGAAGTCACACAAAAAGAAGACTTGCGCTATTGTGGCTCATTGGAAAATACTGAAAAGGGCAATTGTCTACCTAATTAAAATCCAAAATGAACCTAAACCCCACGTTTGCTGTTCAATAATGAATGATTATTTTAGGGCATATAATTGCTTCAACATAAAAAAGGACTGTACACTGTATAAATGAATATCTTCTACTGCCCATTGCTAAATTACAATCATTTATCTGCATTTTTGTTAAGCTTACCCTCGAGACAGTGTGCGTTCCTTTGCATTTTTGACGTTTGCTTAAAATTCCTCCAGACTTGCCGTACAATTTTTGCGCACCGTGCACATCAATATTGTTAAATCACCACATATACGCATGTAGGTTTTGCTGCGTGTAAGTTTGGTAAATGAGGGCCACTGACTGCGTTCATTCATTCATTCATTCATTCATTGAGGTTCAATATAGAGGGCTCACAATGGTCACACAAGGTCAAACCCAAGTCTTTTAAATATTCATGTGAGCGAACCACTCTGTTCATGTACTTTTCCTGCAGGTAAAATGAGCATGAAATGAAATGGCGTTTTTAAGGATGAAAGCTAAACAAAGCTGGTCTTAGTCTGCTCTGATCTTTTGTGCAGCGTGGCTCTGATCCTTTTTGTCACACTGAGGTAAAAGACAGGAAGCGGGCCTCTGTTAAACCACTCACAAATGACTATTTAAAAAGGTGATGTTCAAAAGAGCTGCTTTGATTTGTGACCAAATATGGAAATCCTGATTGCATGATCTTTAATCAATTTTCCTTGAACAAAATGAATCACAGCTTTCAAAATATTTCAAAATACCACATAAACCAACCAGAGAAAAAAATATTTCGACATATTTTTCTTGAACATAATATATAATTGATAATACACACAGGTTCACTATGTTTTTGGAGCATTTAGGAAATATTAACTACGAGGTCTTTAGCATGTGTGTTAATTTCAAAAGTTTCGAAAAACCCTGGAACTTTTACTGCTGTTTTTATAATTAATCTGCGAGCTGCGAACACGTTTCAGAAATACATTTGATACATTATCCAGAATATGGAAGTACAGGGTGTTTTATTTGTTATATACTGAGGGACAGCGACATCGCTTTCAGCACAGTTTGTGGGGCATTATACTGTGCACCGAACGGCATAATAACCGTTTTAACATGTCTTCTTGCATAGACATAATTTTCTTAACATGTTTCTAGACAAGTTCCTACGTCTTTGAATTTTGTTCATTGACAATGGCAATAAACTCTTTCTGATTCTGATTCTGATTCTATATAAGAAAACCACATTTTCCTTGTTGCCTGCAGCCTCAATCTCCTCCAAGTAATCCAATTTTACCCTTAAAATCCTATTTTAATTTGATTGTTGCAGGGGTCGAACTCATATAAACAGGTAATACAAAGTGTATTTTAAAGCAATGCAATCATAACTAAACTTCAGCATTTTGAATAGCCTTAAATTTGAACACAATAATCAATCATGCGTCAAAACTGGTCGTCTCTGCTACAGCTTCAAACACAAAATATTCAAAATAATTACAGCATTTGAAAAGGTTTTGACCCTCTTTAAATTGAAGTGACATGAGAAACGAATGGACATCAAACCGACATAACTGATTTCTTGCATTGCATTTGCACTTGTCACAATTTGATTTATGAGTTTCGCCACGAAGACGGAACGTGTGAGAGACTTTTTTACTGAAGTAGGTTATGAATTCAGGTTGCTCTTTTGGTTTATCTATGGGTTTGTCAAAATCTAAACGCGCCACTGACACAAACAGGACAAACGTTTCGTGATTTCCGCCGAGACCCTGAAAGAAATACCCGAACATTTGATGATCCACGAATGTTGAATGAAACTTGTCATATTAATCTTGCTTTAAATGCGTTCAAATGACAGCGATCACGTTTTGGGGTGGAATAATGTTGTGATGTCACGTAAACGCAACATTACTCCAACACACGCTGCAAGGAACATAAAATTACCTCGAAAAACATACATTCATAAGACTGATTGATGTAGTTTGATGCCTTACTTTGGGACATTTCAGGCAAAGCAAAAACAAGCACTAAATAAACTATAGGGGAGGACGATTTGACAACTGGGTGCCTCAAAATGTATTCTGTTAAGAGACGACACTGCTTTTTGTGGACAACATTTCAAATAATGAAATCCTCATAAACTGTCTGACAAAAAAAAAAAAAAGTTGCCATGTCGCTAAGTCCTATTGGATAATTCAGCCGCAACACGGCTATAATGTCAGTCCAGTCCTTGATCGTTGGTGATGTTTTTGTCAGCCATTTTTTTGTGATGGCCTTTTTTTTCTCCCACCAAAAGTACATTCCAAAGGTATCCATTTACTGTCTATTATATCAAAAGATTAATTTCCATCCAGTGTTGCATTATTTTTCACTAGTTGATCTTGTATTGATGATGTGAGAGCGTGACCGCTGCACAAAGCCTTCTCCAGCTCGTCCCAAACACACTCACTGGGGTTCAGAACTGTAGATTATGATTCGACCCTTCTCCAACACACTGACATCTTTTCCATGACCACGGGATTTTTTTTGTCTCTCCACATGATTGTTTCAGAAATGAGAAGCCACTCACTGCATCACTTGGGAACATTTGGGCTTAATTTGGAAATGGACAAATTTGACCCAATGGGACTTTTATTTGAATTCTTCTGTGCCATGATTGTGTGTTGTTGTTTTTTTTGGTTAATGTCTATTTGTAAAAAAATATTCGCACTTTGGGTCCTGTTTTGTGTTTTATGTTTTAAGCAAAGGCAAAAAAAATGTTACAGCGAATGTGTGCGGTAAAGGAGGTCCAACAAAATATCAGAGTGGGACCTTTTTATGTGTGGTGACTATTTTTTTAATTTCGTTGCAGTGTTTCAATAACATTTTTAACAATATTTGCATTGTTTACGAGTTCTATGCCTTCATTCTTTCATGAAAATAACAGTTTTTTGTCCAGCCAGTGCGATAAAGCCTGAACGAGTGAAATGACCATGAACTGCATGACATGTATCAAACCTGGACCAGGTAAAGCTGACAACAAGCCTTCTGTTCACAAACATTGTTTCTGAAAAAAAGGGGTACAATTCATTTTATATATATTTTATTTTCATCACCTATTTTTCCTGTTCAAGCTTTGAATATTTGTAGCCTATTTAGAGCCTTGTTCTGCATTTATAACAGTTTTTCAAGATCCTTTCCTGGACAGTGATGGGGCATGGGGCAGTGATGCAAAAAATAATGGAAAAACAATTGGAAATACAATTTTGGGGGATTGTTGTGTCCTTGGGCAAGACACTTCGCCTTGTATTATGCGTTCGTATGATGATGTGATTAATGGAGAGAGAACACAGAATGACTAAAGACATTACAAACCCGCTCCACTCATCTCAGTATGAAGAACGGCGTAGATGTAAAGTGTTCGTGAAAGCGATGGGGCAGTGTTTGAGAGTCTTATGATAAAACAGTGGGAGAGTTGAAGTATGCAGGACTCAGCTGGTTGGGTTTAACAAGCTCAGATCTGAACAGGACATCAGGTGGGACCGGCTCGTCTCCTCTGTGTGTCACGCTCCCGTCGCTGCTTCAGACCAGGGCTAAAAATGTTAGTTTGGACTGAACAAAACTGGAACAAAGGTCTTCTGAAATACTGTAACAAAGGAGGCAAACTTGAAAGAATATGTGCTGTGTAATCTTGAAGCGTGTTATCATGGTTTTCCCTTATCATTAGCTAACTCAGAGTGATTCACAAGTGTTTGAGTAATCCTGTGTTGACCCGCCATGGAGGCTTGAGTTGTAAATGTTGCATAGCTCTTAAAAAATGTCGATGTCAGTAAGCCATGGTCATAAAAAAAAAAAACCAATCAATGAGACCGCTGGCTTTTGACATTTCCTTTACCAAACGTTTATGTGTCAACAACATAAACCAGGAAGTGAATAAATCAACGTTTGAAGTGTCTCGGAGCGAGGAACAAGGATGCGGGTCTATTATTGGATTGCTGTCTTAACCTTAGTCATGCTCATGTAAGAGGCCGTTATTTCCTGTAGACCGGACTGAGGATCTAAAGCGGTCCAGGACTGATGGAGCGCTAGGACGTGGTCAGAGTGCATGATAAATGGGCTGTCAAACTGGTTTATTCCACCTGAGAGATGGCCGGACCAATGCATTAGACTGAGGTCATAGTTCATCTTAAAGCCCAAGGATTCAGCTAGCCTTGACATTGTGAGAATAAAATATAATATTAGATATTTATACAAGAACATTACACGATTATAACATTGAAGATTTTTCGTTTAAAAAACAACAACTTTACAACAACAAGTATTGTTTTTAATATTCAGTCTTTTATGTATTTAGTGAGCTCAACCTGAAAGTTGGCAGTTTAAACCCTGTTTGATCCCGACTAAATTAATAAATAATATTAATAACTTCAGTGTTGATGTCATCTCTCTTACTTTGGCTTCTTTGAGGTCCAATGTAATTAAAAAAAATAAAAATAAAAAATAAAATAAAAAAAAGGTCCAATGTAATTCCAGCCTCATTCATTTTAATGATATTTTGGCAGATTTGAACCTGCTCTGGCTTTGTAAAATGCTGTTCAAATGCTCTCAGTGTACTCTGGTTTACTTCCAGAGATTATTTTCAGACATATAAAGTATCAATTTTTTTTTCAACATTGTTAATCCAGGCCTAAAAATGAAAATGTTAAAGAAACAGACAAAAGGCAAAATCTGGCTTTTTTTTTGTAGCAGTGCCAAACTAACCTTGATCATGCCAGATTTATATATGTAGCTCTCTGAACTGAGATATACGCATTTATCAATCTGGAAAGTCTCTCGCCAAAAGCTGTCGGGAAAAGGAGGAACGTCATGACGGATATTTGAAGCTGATTGGTCGAGGCGTCACAACAACAGGAACAAGCCAAGAAATCAAACTTGTTAAATCCAGTCAGAGAAAAGCACAGACTTCTGCCCCGTCCTCAAATGCCCAAAGAGCTTCTATGTGCACGTTTTTCAAAAACAAAACAGTCGTGAATCTGCTAAAACGGGCCATGGTTACGGATCTATTCAAACATCTGGATAGGATATTGCTATCTTAAACCTGTCGTGAGTTGGACAAGTGGCCAGTCCATTGGAACTGCAGCAATAAAATCCTCCACCCTCCGCAGTCCAGATAGCATTCTTCCCATAGAGCACAACGTAAAAACAAACTGTTCCAGTTCGGCTGACAGGGACCAGCTTTCACAAACGTCAGATTTTATGCACTTTTTCTCTTGTGTCCCTTCAGTTAAAAAAACAAAAAACGGCTTTATAATTTAGCTTCAGCTCGCACTGCTCCGCGTTAGCAACTTTCAGTCACGTGGTACACAAGCTGGCACTCCTCGAACGTGCTCGTGTGGGAGAAGAATACTTCTGCTGATGTTCGGTGGACTTGCCACATGCCATGTTTGATGGCCGGGGCTTGGCCAAAGTACAACTATTGGCATTGTCGTGTTTGTTTAGGTTCACATATTTGACTTCCACCCAAACCACAGGGTTGTGATTGGTCCAAACCCAACAGCCGTAGAAGGACAGGATAGATTCTCAAGAGTTTGTGAACTCACAAATATCACGAGAATTCATCTGCCTGGCCAGGTTAGTGCCAAACGTCCAGATATCCAAAGCCAAAACAACATTACAAATTAAACAAAAGAGCAGTGAAACAACTCGATAAACTGCTGAGTTACATTCATCACACTATAGTGTCAGAATAATGTGAACAATTTAACTTACCAGCTAGCATCTCATGGATATTGCTACTATATTGCACTGTGTGACATCCAAATAACAAATCATTTTCAGGAAACAGATCCAAGTGTTTTGTTGTTGGCTCCGAGACGCTCTTAATAAAACTTGTACAACTTATTACAGATTGTCAGAGACTGAAGCTGCAGCACAATTACAACTTTGAAACACATTAAAACGTTGTAGTTGAAACGCCACATAATTTACTGCTGTATTAGAACAAAGTGTTTGTGACGGAAAAGTGTGGCTGCATAAATGGCAGACATGTCTTTGACAGTCTGCCCCAGGGCAACTGCAGTGTCAGAAGGAGCATGCACCATGCTTCTTGTAGAGTAGAGTGAGTTCATATAATACACCATATTGCCTATCCATGCGTTTCAGAGTGATGAAAGCACCTTTGCCATAGCAAACCAAAAATACAAAGTATTATATATTTCGAATTGTCAAAAGATCACCTAAACAGGAAGCTGAAAGCCAGGAAAACAACAAATACTATGTAAGACTATCTACGTAACATTTACAGAGGTGGAAAGTAACTCATTACAAAATATATGTTATTTTTTTCTAATGGCACTGTTTGAGTACATTTTTAAATATGCACATACACTTGTCAATGAGTATAATTCTAACCATCTAATCATACTTGTTACATTTATGATTACAGAAATGATTGAGCACAGTACCAGTCATTTGTCCCATTGTTATTTCACTGCAGTCTCTGCTCTTTATATATCCATACAATCAAAACGACACTGCCTCACCTGCACATTAAACTGTTAAATAAATAAATATCATATAATACTGGTCTAAAATGCTACTGATGCATTGAAATGTATAGTACCAGTACTAGTATTTTTCTTATTTATGGTTTTTTTTTCATCCCAAAAGCTTTATTCGACAGGGCAGTTGTAGTATGTAACGGGGAGAGAGGGGTATAGACATTCGGCAAATGGTCGAGGCCCAGAATCAAACTCGATTGACGCTGCGGTGGTAGCAACCACATGTGCGCGCAGACTCTCCTCTCCACAAATCTGACCTGTAAAACGGTTGTCTCTACGGAGCTAGATATGTTTGATGCCATACTGTGGAAAATACCAGGCAAAGCAATGACATCTCCATGGAGACAAGCAAGTGACAGACATCGTACATCATTAAATGAAGCTTAAGTTTAATGACATGTTAAAAATCTTGCGGCCTTCTGACAGAGTGACACTTGAAACTTGTCAGGATAAAATCAGCAGTCGTGGTATTATTTTGACAATTTATGTTTCAATAACTTGTTTTGTCATGTCTGAATCTATAAACAGGAAGTCCCAGTGCTTCTTGCCGCCGATCAGATCGAGAAAACCAATTTATCTGCACAGGATGTCTCTCTCACTTTCTTTCCCTCCAGAGTGAAAAATGCCCTAAATGTCAGTACAAGCTTGATTTCTCACGTAGTGATAAGAAACCGGCTGTGTCCATCTGGCTTTCCTGTAATATCTGTAGTGAGAGCACAAACAGGATTGAGTTGTCGATCGAATTCTCCAAACAGCAGTTAATTGTAAAGGGACTGTGAGCGAGAGGAGGGACAATCACCACCGATTATAATCAGAGCTTCAGCTTCTGACAGCCACAACTGGCTAAATGTACACCACAGCCTGATGTTTACCCATATACTTTTCTAAACATTTCATTTTTTAAATTTAGATGTTTTTACTTTTTTAAATTAAAGAACATATAAAAACAGAGAAAGAAAAATACGACCAGAGAGCAGATATGAAATAAAAGCAGCAGACATCCAACAAATAAATTAATAAATAATTGAAAAATAAAACCATGGCCTAGAGAACCCTAAAAGAACGAAGACGCGCCATTTTGTCTAAAGTCTGTCAAATTTGTCCAATTTCAAGTCGAGTCCAAAAGTAATTTTTTCCATTTTACGAATGTCCATTATAATGTTAGTCCAGTCCTTGATCGTCAGTGCATTTAGTGTCATCCATTTTTTTTGTGAGGGCTTTTTTTTGCTGCTGCCAGGAGAATGCTCCAGAGATAACTGCTGGTTGTGTCCATGGCAGGAGTTCCGAGGCCTAAATACATAGTTCTGAAATCCATTGGGATGGTGATGTCATAAATTGTCTGTAAGGATTTGTTGCTCTCAGTCCAATATTTGTGAACAACAGGCAGGACAGTCCCAAAACACATGATAGTGGTTTGCCTCTTGGCTGCCACATCCTCTCCAACACTCTGAATTTCCCTGTGAGTAATGGGCACTTTGACATGGGGTTATGAAGAAGCGAGACATACTGTTGCCACTGAGATGTACATCTACTTTCCCACTCTTAATCATCCAGAACAAAGTGGCAGGTTGGGCCAAGAAAGTTTCATTTCACTGCGGCAGGTTCTAAACTGCAGACCAGCGTATATCGCATGTCCGCGCTCCACGTGTGTCTTTGGGTTCAACCGTGACTAGATTAGATTTCCTCATTAGTTCTCTGTATAGGAACCCCCTGCACACCAATCTCAATATTCTTCCATTGAGCTTCATATTCTGGGTCACACCAGTACAGCGCGGCTCTGATCTGAAACAAAGCAATTTTTCAAACAAGGCAAACCCCAGCCTACTTTTTCTTTTGATAACTGTAATGTTTTTAGTTTTTTTCCCCTGTCATATGAATCTTAAGATTGCTTTATTCCATTCATCAAACAGCCGGTTGGGGATGGAAACCGGAAGAGTTTGGTACAGATAGAGAAAACTGGGCAAAACATTCATCTATATAGTTTCAATACTTTGGGAAGTATGGGATAAGGTTAAATTTTTCAGGATCTTTTTTATCGTAATAAAAAGAGGGGTAAAATTTTTCTACATCATTGTTGTTAGGTCTCTATAGAGGACCACACCTAACTATCTAAGAGATTCTGTTTGCCATTTAAATGCGTAGGTCTTTCTAAAGGTCAGAGGGGGATGCCAGTGAAAGCGAATTTCAGCCTTTTGTACATTTAATTTGTATCCACACATTGGACCAACTTGTAAAAAATGTCACATCGGGCATGGAAATTTCTGGTTTGGTCAAATACAATAGAACATCATCTACATAGCAGGCAATTTTATGTTCCGTCCCATCAATTGTAACACCATGAATTGTTTTTGATTGTCTAATAATGGTTCCAAATACAAAGCAAACAGGAGGAGGGACCAGGCGCAGCCCTGCCTCACCACCCCTTTCCAGAGTCAGTGGATCTGTCAGATGAGCATTGATTTTAATTCTTGATGTTGGACCATCGTAAAGAGCCCCAATATTTGTTATACTTAAATCTTCGATTTGAAATTTGTTCAGCACTTTAAATAGATATGGCCAACTAACAGAATCAAAACTTTCTGAGCATCCAAACTAATTATTACGACTTTATTTAGTTGTTTTTGCAAATGATTCATTATGTTTAAAGATCGTCTTATGTTGTCTTGTGTTTGTCGTTTGGTAACAAATCTTGTCTGATAATTGTGCATTAAGATTGGGAGTATTAGTTCCATTCTTTTGGACATAATTGCGGTGTAGATACAATTGTCCACATTCAGAATAGAAATAGGTCTATATGAGGCACAGTCCAATCGATCTTTCCCTTCTTTTGGTATCAGGGATATGATGGCTTCTTTAGAACTAGGAGGGGTCTGAGTTTTTTTTAAGTGCCCAGTTAGAAGTTGCCAAAAGGAAAGGAGTAAGTCTGTCTTTTAAAGCTATATACCACTCTGAGGTGAACCTGGCGCTCCCTGGAGATTTATTGTTCTTTAATCTTTTGATTGTGCCTTGTATTTCCAAAACTGTAATTTCAGCTCCTAATTTTTTATTTTGTTCTTTCGTCATAACAGGCAAATTGAGGGTGTCCAGAAAGGAGTTTATATCATCTTTACGGTCTGGAATTTTTGAAAAAAGTTTTTTATAGAAGGATTCAAATGCTGATTGAATTTGGTCTTGTTTGGTTAAGATTACATCACTTTGCCTTTCCTGTATTTTAAAAATTGTTCTTTCAGCTTGTTGAAAATTTGGATCCACTCTCATAATATCTTTTTTTGGTAAAGAGCATTTTCTTAACCATTTCCCGTGAAGCCAGATCATTAGTTTCTCCTCTCATCTTTTTAATTTCTTGTAGCATTTCAGGACACCCCTTTTTGGCATGGTTTTCCTCCAACAATAGTATTTTTTCTTGTAGCTCATTCAGCTTTTTCACACTTTGTTTCTTTTTTTTGGAGGTTATGGCTATAATTTGTCCTCTCAAGTCCCAAAGGATGGGCGGAGAAATTTCCCCAGTATCATTTTCCTCCAGATAAGTCTTAATGTTGTTGGACATTTTTTCCTTAACCAAAGGGTCATTAAGCAAGCTGGCATTGAGATCTGTCTTTATTGAGATTCTGGACTCTATTCAGAGTGTGGATTTGAAAAATGGGTATACTGGTTTGACACGTCCAGTGTAGGCTGAATGTGAAGATTCCAATTGTCGCAACAAATTAGGGTTCCCTCAGAGTGGTTCACAATCAGGTCCATGACATCTGCATAGAAAGTGATATCACTCCCTGGTGGAGCATACACATTTAAAAGAGTGAAAACCTTTCCATTAATATTCCCTTTAACTAGTACATATCTGCCTTCTTTATCCTTGCTTTTAAAACTCTGTTAGAAAACTATTCGGTTTGAGATCAATATTGCTCCCTTTCTATGTTTGCCTCTGTATGATGAATAATAGGATTTAGAACAGAATTTTGTTAGTTTTTGATGTTCAGTGTCATTCAAGTGTGTCTCTTGTAAAAATATAATGTTATTTTTTCTCTTTTCATTGTTGTTAAAAGTTTTGTTCGTTTGATTGGGTTCAGTATGCCATTCACGTTGAAGGATGCTACCCGTAATATTTCTGATGCCATTGGGTTGTTTGTATTGATCTCACCATTGGCAACTTTCGAATATATGTAATCTTTCTGGTCAAAAACAACAAACACACACAAGAACCATAGGAACACAGAACAACTGAAAAAGTAAAAGTGAAAACAAAAGGGCTCTTGCTGGAAACGGGCATCGAACCCAAAACCCGATAAAAAAAAGATCGCAAAAGAAAAGGAGGGAAGTCCAAACCTAATGAAGGGCCCCCCCCCAAAAAAAACTCCCCAGCCACCCCTGACACCAATCCTCGGAGGGAACTGGATATATAAGATCCCTGGTTCACCACGTCCTCCTGCTGCACTCTGTATATACTTTAAATTTCCCACAAATCCAATCTCCCACATTTGGCACGTCGATGAGTAGATGTGTTTAGTCACAAAATGTATGTACAAAAGCAAACAGCCACCATGGGGCATAAAGTCTGATGTTAAAACAAAAAATGGCTCCATCCTCTGTACTGTTTATTTCTCTGTGTTTTGCGTCTTCCTTAAGAGTAGCTCTGCTTCTACTGGTGTTCTGAGCACGTGTGATTTACCTTCAAAACTCACCAGAACAGTCGTGGGGAAAGATAATTCATGACTCAGTTTTCTCTTCCTGAGCTCTTCACAGATGTGGTGGAACTTTTGCCGTTGTTGGCGAACCTCATATGTAATATCTGGAGCAAAGAAGATACGCTTGCCTTTGTACTGGAGGTCTCCTTTAACCCTTGCAGCCTTTAGGACGCTTTCCTTCACACGATCGTTAAGAAACCTCATAATCAGGCCTCATGGTTTATCAGCTGCTGGTCTTGGTTTGCCCATGCGATGTGCTCGTTCAATTGTGATGGGAGTGACTTCAACTCCTGAGTTAAGAAGGAGCTCTGGAATGATCTTCTCCAAGAAGCTTTCAGTGTATTTTCCTTCCTCTCCTTCTTCTATGCCCACAAGCCTCAAATTAGGACAACGAGATCTGGACTCCAAATCCAGGAGATTTTTTTTCATGTTATTGTTCTCCGACTCCAGCATTGTCACCCTGGACCACAGCACCTCCATTTTGGCCCTTACTGTCTGCAGATCGTCCGTATTGTCTGAAAGATGCTGCTCGACTTCCTCAATTCGTGTTCCGGTTATTCCATCTGCTTTCAATTTAGCAGTCACTGCCCCTGACACAGCCGGAGCTATGGTAGCTAACAACTCGTCACGCATAGAACCCATAGCATGCACTTCGGACATATTGAGCCACAGCCGATGACCAATTACGTTCTCTCCCCCTTCCGATTCACAGAAGTCGAGTGAGTCTCCATCTGGGCTGGCGGGGCCCCGCGTCTCCAGCGGAGAGGGAGTGCAGCTCTCAGGTCTGCTAGCCTCGCTAGCCTCATTAGCTTGTGATGTGGGCTGTTTTCCAATGGAGCCGTGGGCCATCAGCTTTGTCTGTTTTGGTGTACCTCCGTCCTGAGGGCAGAGGGGTGAGGTGTACCTCCCTCGTGAGGGCAGAGAGGTGAGGTGTACATCCGTCCTGTGGGCAGAGGGGTGAGGTGAACCTCCATCCTAAGGGCAGAGAGGTGAGGTGTTCATGTAGTGGCTGAGTGGAATCGTGTTCAATGGAGAGTGCAATACGTCCAATGGCCCGGTGGTTAATGTCTGCAAAGTTAGGTGCGGAGACCAATGATTTTTGCGGCTGTGTTTGTTACCTTTGTGAATTTGGCCCTGTTTTTAACAGTGAGTAGTTTTTTTAAAAAAAGTTTATAAACAGAAATTAAAAATAAATTCAACTTCTTGATTTTTTGCCAAAGGACTGACACAGACATGTCTAATACATCCACAAAAAATATAATTCAAAAATAAAAATGGGATATTCAGCAACCCTGAAGTCAGCACAGAGGCTAGACGACTCACTATCCAATTTACAGTACACAGTGAAAAGTACGGCTAATTGTTTAAAAAGCCCTCAAATGCATACTAAAATTCATACAAAATCGATTGTGATGAAAAGGGCTTCTTGAGAAAAGAGGATGTGCCAATCCTGATAAGAAACCGCTGAGGTGTTAGTTTTAATTATACAACGGAGAGAGTGGTGAATATTTTATCAACGAGAAAAGACATTGAGATCCGCAGGGTGCAATCAAGGCAAACAACCAGGCACGTTGAAGGAGGGATTCAAAATACATACTTCTAAAACTTTTACATCAATGATAATATGGTACAGCTCTTTATCAGGACTAAATTAGGGCCATTATGGTCTAAATCAAGGCTAAACCTTGGACCAGGTAGTAAATAATGATTGTTAAAAAATATATAGATTTGTCTCTGAATAGTGCAAATACTCAACTACCACCAGTGTGTACCACAGTTCAAGAAACACTCTATTCAGCAGGTTGGTTGTTCAGCTGGATCTGTTTTAGGTTTAATATTCACATCATTTCCAAATGAAACGAAATTTTTACTGGTGGGAGACAATTTTATCGATTTCTCCACTGAGATAAATTGCTTTTCTAAACATTTTCCATATTAGGGCATTATGAAATTATAAATATGAGATACCACCACAAATGTGCCCAAAATAATATTAAAAGGCAGCCATAATGAATAATACGTCCACCTCTTCAAAGATGCCAATGCTCGATTCCTCTAAGAAGTTGTTAAATTGTCTTTAAATGTTCCACAGTATGGCATTAATGTACCTATTTCGATGAATACAAGCAGGCATCCCCAAGGCAAGTTACAGGTCAGATCTGTGTAGAGGTGACCCCGCCCATAGTGGGAATGCTTGTGTATTTTTTATGCAATTAAATCATCTGCAAAGGAATAAATGCAAGGTATATTTTTGATGCCATACAATCGAACATTCAAGCTATAATAAATACATCTTTAAAAGGGCACACACAGTGTGCAAAATTGACTTTTTTGAGCTTTTAACCATGTTCTAACATTGTTCCCTCATCGAAGACAAACCCTGGAGTAGCATTTAGGTTCATTCTCACTAGTTTGAGGAATCCTGGTTAGAAAATCCTCTCCTGAGGACCCTTTTGCTTTCTTTCTCTCTTGCTCTTTCTCGCTCTCTTTCCAAAGAAGAAGAAGAAGACAGTCAGAAACAGTCCGCTCTGCAGCTCCTCCATTACTGACGTTTCTTCGATGAATCTTTTCTGCTGTTTTTAAGTCCATAAATCATCTCCAGACTTTTCTGTGCTTTTCTGAGTGAGTTGAGTGGGGGCACCATCTACTGGCTGCAAGGGGAAATTACACAGGTTGGAGCGTTGGAAATAGGCAGCTAGCTCAGTGTTATTTTCTTTGATATATAAAAAGTTTATTTTTTAGTTCTAAAACATGAGCTGCCAAATTAAAAAGTTTCTCAAGAGCAAGTTTAAAGGCCGAAAATAATAGAAATAAAGCATTATATCCCCTATTTTAAGTCAAAAAGAACTCAATTACAGTGGCTTGCATTCACACCACTTTTTTTTTGTCAAGTCACGACCAAAAACTTAAATTGTATTGGCATTTTTTGGTGAAAGAGAAACCCAAAATGGCACACAATTGTGAAGTGAAAGGGAAATTATACATGATTTCCAGATGTTTTTTTTTAAATAAAAAACTGAAAAGAGCAGTGTGCAAAAGTATTCAGGCCCCCCGAGTCAATATTTTGTGGAACTGACTTTCTCTGCAATTACAGCTGAAAGTCTTTTGGGGTATGTCTCTACCAGCTTTGCTCAACAGACTGACATTTGCCAATTCTTCTTTGCAAAACAGCTCAAGCTCTGTCAAATTTGATGAAGAGCATTTGTGAACTGCAGTTTTCAGATCTTTCCACAGATCCTTGATCGGATTGAGGTCTTTGACAGAAGTCTAATACATTAACATATTTAGTTTTAAAGTATTCCATTGTAGCTCTGGCTTTATTTTCAGGGTCGTTGTCCTGTTGAAGGTGAACCTCCGTCCCAGTCTCAGGTCTTTTACAGACACCAACAGGTTTTCTTCCACCGCCTTGTATTTGGCTCCATCCATCTTCCCATCAGCTCTTAGCAGCACCATGAAGCTGCACCACCATGTTTGACAGTGGGGATTGTGTGTTTAGAGTCATGTGCCCTGTTAGTTTTCCACCACACATACGGCCATATTGTGCCCCTGTTATTGGGAGCTTTTTCCAGGGGGCGTGGCCAGGGCGCTATTTTGCTACCTTGCCAGTTTTACGCAGACTGGGACAAGGATTTTGGGTGAATGTGATGTGATAGTGGTTTTCCAAATGGATGTTCCTCTCTAAGCTGAGCACATAAGTCTGCAGGTCCAGTCCAGACCGCTTTAAAGGCCAATTCATATTTCATAAGAAGCAAGGTTTGTTCGTTTACCAAGGGCTGCAAGAACCAGGACAAAGTTTGTTTCGGCTCTGGAATTCATACTTCAGCAGAAGCACCGCAGCCGAACTGCTCTAGACTCCATCCCCTGTGAGTCCCAACAGCTGTTTCCACGCCGTTGCTATGGACATTATTATCACAGACAGCTGTGTAGAGATTGTGGAGAGAGGAGTGTAGTAAGCTACATAATGCTTCATGTATTATTACAATCAGTCACATATTCACAGAGAAATGAGCCAAACGAGGAAGTGAATTTAGACGCATCAAAACGCAATGATACAGTCGAAGCGCGGACGTACAAGATGCGGTCAGCATTTCATAACCCCTCCAAACCTGCCCCGCAATTAAATGAGAATTTCTTGTGTCGGCCCAACCTGACCTGTGGGTCAAAACCCAACCTGCGCATCACTAGTGTCCGCATCGCTGCGCCGTGTGTACGTGCCCTGTATCAAGCGAGACAGTTTCCCCTCATCTGCAAAGCTCTCTCCTCGAATATAAAACCCATACAGGTAAATATAAGTCAGTTATGCTTGAGGACAATATCTAAAACTCATAAACATCCCAATCTATAACTAACGCTAGTTTAGTTACAATTCTGGCCATTTACAAACTGCACCACACCACGCCCTCAGCTTGCTTTACTCCACCTCATATTTTGGCATAATCCCACCTCTTGTTTAGAATTATGTTGACTGCCATAAGTGAAATGTTGTGAACATGACAAACAAGCTCTATTCTGATCATTAAATATATTTTCTCCAGAAACACAGATCTCTCTATTCATAAACTGACTTTTACCTATTACCTTTCATGTATTCCCTTGTCATTATAAAATCTCATTCTGAAATTAAGATGGCATATTTTATTACTTTTATTGAAATTTCTTGCTAATTTTGACAGTTATCACAGGAACATTGGTAATTATTCTATTTTACAAGAGCTGAACATATTTTGTTTTCGACATAAGATTTGGGTGAGGTAAACTATAATATCTTGGGCTCATAGTCAGAAAATTTGATCCTTGCGGCGTGTGCTCTTTTTAATACGTCCATGTGCGTAATTTGCGTGGCGTTAGCATAAGCATCGAGTCATAGTTGCTAGGTGGCGGAGCGGCTCCGTGGGCTAGGCCTGTTCGATTTCGGCGCGGCCTTTGCGGTCCACGGAGGCTGCTCGCCTGGGTCCTTCAGAGCATGCAGACCCAGAATTGAGACACAGCGGTGGAAGGCCCTCCAACCAAAGGCACTCCCCTCCCATTGCAGCCATTTTGGGAAGGGAAAACAACATTTCAACACACAAGCAGGCCAGGGCCGTAACAGCCACTTTGTGTTGCTCTTACACAAAAAATGCTAATATATGCCAGTACAATGTGTTTAAGTTGGTGGTTGTGACCTGGAAAAATGGAAAACACTTTTGCAAGCCACTGTACAATATTATATCAATACCTTCAAAAAAGTGATGAAAAGCAAACTCCCAATGTATTATTCACCTTTTTTATTTCAAAGATGAGAATTGATTTTGAAAAGCCAATTGCAATTAAATACAGAGGCCAATTGCCTCTGTATTTAATTTCTTGTTCGATTTTGAGGGCACATTTGTTGCGATTGAGCAGGAAGTACTCAGTGACCCTCCTGAAGAAAGGAAATAACACAGGCTGACATTTGGCAGTATACTTTTATGACCCTTCACCAAAGGTGTGCATAAATGTCACGGAACATATGAAGCTAGGAGGGGTTGTGATTGTGAAAAAGACGTTTTTTGCCCCCTTTGTGTGTCTATATTATACTGTAGACGTAGCAGTAGTAGTAGTAGTAGTACTAGAAGTAGTATCCATGGGTTCAGTCACTTAATTTTATTACCGCTATTCTGAAAACGTCACCGCATACTGTTGCCTAGCTCCGCGATTAGATTAGGTTTGATACCGCAACAAAATGTATGCTTTGATCCTTATCTACAGCGGCGAGTGAAATGTCATGAATAGCAGTAAAAATAGGCAAGTTGATGGTTTTGTGTGAGCTAGTTGCAAGAAGGCTATTTTTTTTTTTTAAAGAAGTGGACCACTGCATGCTTCTATAAAGCTTTGGGTTGAGCATCAAAAACTTGGTGTTACTAGCAGGATGTGACAAGAAATGCTTTAGCAAAAACACTATAAAAAAAGTAAATAAAAAGCTGTGGGACATCCCAACAGAGCTTGGGATTGCGTCACTACATCACATCTAATTTTGCAATGGTAATGTTAAACCAATGGAGATAGTTAAACACAAAAGTCAGCATTCATTCAAAACTGTTTTGACAGTAAATAGTGATAAATGTATTTTCCAACAGTGACTCGGCTGCTCATCGCGGTTTATTTGCTTTTTAAACACTGTTTTGATTCATTTACAGTGCATCCGGAATGTATTCAAAGCGTGTCACTATGTGACAGCCTAATGTGCAGACTCCAACCCAGAGGGATCATGTGATGTTGGTCTGGCCCGGGAATCGAACCCATGATCTCCACAAGATGCTGACTCACTGCTAAATACATTTATCACTCTATTGGTTTAACAGAAAAAAGGAGTCTGGCCCATGTTCACAGGATAAGGGGTCTCAAAACACAGGAGTGGGGCCCCTGTTCACAGGGTAAGGGGCCTCAAACACAGGAGTGGGGCCCATAGTTACATGATAAGGGGCCTCAGACACAGGAGTGGGGCCCATGTTCACAGGATAAGGGGCCTCATACACAGGAGTCTGACCCATGTTCACAAGATAAGGGCCCTCAAACACAGGAGTCCGGTCCATGTTCAGAGGATAAGGGGCCTCAAACACAGGAGTCTGGCCCATGTTCAAAGGATAAGGAGCCTCAAACACAGGAGTGGGGCCCATGTTCACAGGATAAGGGGCCTCAAACACACAAGGGGGGCCCATGTTGACAGGATAAGGGACATCAAACACGGGATGGGGCCCATGTTTACAAGATAAGGGGCCTCAAACACTGACTCTGGCCCATGTTCACAAGATAAGGGGCCTCAAACACAGGAGTGGGGTCCATGTTTACAGGATAGGGCCTCAAACACAGGAGTGGGCCCATTTCACAGGATAAGGGGCCTCAAACACAGGAGTCTGGTCAATGTTCATAGGATAAGGCCTCAAACACAGGAGTGGCCCATGTTCACAGGATAAGGGCCTCAAACACAGGAGTCGGCCCATGTTCACAGGATAAGGGGCCTCAAACACAGGAGTCGGGCCCATGTTCACAAGATAAGGGCCTCAAACACAGGAGTCTGGCCCATGTTCACAGGATAAGGGCCTCAAACACAGGAGTGGGCCCATGTCACAGGATAAGGGGCCTCAAACACAGGAGTCTGGTCAATGTTCACAGATAAGGGCCTCAAACACAGAAGTGGGCCCCTGTTCACAGGAGGAGGGGCCTCAAACACAGGAGTCTTGTCCATGTTCACAGGATAAGGGCCTCAAACACAAGCGTCTGATCCATGTTCACAGGATAAGGGGCCTCAAACACAGGAGTCCGGTCCATGTTCACAGGATAAGGAACCCCAAACACAGGAGTCTTGTCCATGTTCACAAGATAAGGGGCCTCAAACACAAGAGTCTGGTCCATGTTCACAGGATAAGGGGCCTCAAACACAGGAGTCCGGTCCATGTTCACAGTATAGGGGGGCTCAAACACAGGAGTGGGACCCATGTTCACAGGATAGGGGGGCTCAAACACAGAAGAGCCCACAGAACACAGGAGCAGAGACCTCGTTGTTAAATGTTTGCATTTTCTCGACACTTGACAACAGGAGTCCATGTATGAGCAGGGTAGGAGGGCCTGTAAAAGTAAATCACAAAAACAGATATCTAATTAGACCCTTGAACATGCTCAAAATTAAAAATTCTGAATCAGCAAACATTTTTGTCTATATAGCACTTAAAAATGTGTTTTACACCACCACCACCACCACCACCACCACCACCACCACCACCACCACAGTATTGAAGTACTTTGTTGTATTTTTTGCCAGGTTTTGCATTTGTTTGTGACTTTTTTTGCATCTTGTGCAGTTGCATCAGTTGTACTATTACTTGCAATAATGCAGTGGAAGTACATCAACTACTACCTTCACAATAAAAGCACTGTAAAATGACTTTTGGGGATTTTTCATAATAAAAGCACTGTAAAACAACCTTTTGGGGTTTAGATTTTTCCCACAATAAAACCACTTTCAATCAAAGTTTTGGGGGTTTTCACAATGCAAGCTCATTAAAGCAACGTTTTTGGGGTTTTAACAATAAAATCTCATGAAAGCAACATTTGGGGTTTTTTCACAATGAATGCACTTTACAACCAATCACAATTCCTCAGATTAGTACAACTTCTGAAACTTAAAACTCATCAGTCCTGTTACACAGATGTATTACATTTACACAATTCAGTAATTTACACAAGTGCAGTACTTTTATACAGATTTAGCACTTTTACACAGATTTCGCACTTCAACTAATATTTTGTGCACATTCCATTGTCACTCTCAATGGCTTCTGCCATTGCACAGCATCTACTTATTATTATTATTATTATTATTTATTTTTTTCATTCAAAATAGGGACATTCTGATTATTGGTCAAATGCTTTGTGAGACAGACTCCAGCTGCTCACAAAAGCAGAAAAGACAAATGAAGCAGACTTTTCACAACAGGTGAACGCACACGATTGAACTTGACTGAACTCAACTGAACTCAATATGAGAATGAGAGAACTTAATGTAAAGGACAGTATCTAAAGTGATGTTCTAGAATCTTGGCTGTTATGACACTGAATCCTGACATCACGGTTACGGTTGTTATGCAAGAATACATGAGTTTTAAATAATAATCAGTGTACCGCCTATATGCCAACAAAACTGTTATTATTTCATTTATATTAAATCAAAATTCTCTGTCCCAATAGAGCAAGGGATTGTTACAGCAACGGTACTAATTTAGCATCATTTTGGAGTTCATAAACAACATGTTCCATTTGATTCTGGACACAATATTTAAAACACAAGAAATTCAAAAATACAACATCTTTAGGTGCAGATTGGACAATGCCGTGCAGAAACCTCCATGTTATTCCAAGGGGAAAGCCACCAAATCTTTGAAATTTGAACATGTTTACACTTACACATCTAGGGTGTTAGCATGATTAACCTAATATCTGGTGACACTCATCGTCAGGAGTGGGCCATCAAAAGTTATAATTTTTTTTTATTCCTAGTGCTACGGTCTGTGTGCGGGAACATGGGAACATTGCCAACTCTCTGAAATTTTAACATGTTTACATTTTATACTTTTTACAAACTCCTCCTTGGGCATTAGCCTGACCAAGCCTAAATTTGGTGAAAATCTTGAGGAGTGGGGCATCATAAGTGTTCCTTTTAAGTACTATGGTCTCTGTGCAGTAGAGCTGCAAAATTTGCCCAAAATATTGACAATTTCAGTACACAATAATGCCCATATTTGTAAAGCAAAGGAGAGGAGAAGACGCGATAGCACCACAGATTCGTCAGTAGATGTAATAAAAGGAGGAGGATTGGGGCGCGTTAGCATTGCATTAGCGTTGCAGGGCGGCGGTGTGGAGCGGGTGATCATTGCCACTTGCGTCTAAATTTATTATCGTTATCATTATTATATACATATGTACGTATCCTGTTGTCTTAGTACATTTCTCTATCTTATTTGATGTTGCTCTGATGCTGTCAATTACCCAGGAACACGGGGATGGGGGGGAGGAGTGCCTAAACTGTTGAAATATCACATATGATGCACAACCTACTAAAATACTTGATCGCAATTTCCTAGGAAATTATGAACTCTTATTGTATGAAATTGCTATATGCACTTATTATTCGTATTTTATGTTTTAGTCAGAAATTCCCCCGAGGAAGAGTAATGAAACACTCCCACACCGCCCTGTCTCACCCATCTAATTAAAGGAGATCTAATTTAGATTTTAACCTTATTTGTAAGTGATTATGATATATGTAAAATATGTATTTTTGGGGCCGTATTCTAGTTAAAATACTAATTTCTGTAGTTTTGATCAGGAAGTCAATTGACCTGTTTCTATCAATAAGCCGTTTTAGATCAACATTTCAGTTTACAATGAACAAAATGTAATATCATGATTTTATAGTTTAATACATAATAACCCAAAAAAAGATAATGTCTTCTTAAAATGGACTTCATACACTAAGTGGACTACACACACAAAATGTTAGTTTTAATTCTACATTTTGCATTTCATGTTCCTGTCTGATATTGATATTGTGTCGAGTCTGCCCTCCTGATAATGGCCGGTCTCTCTTTGGCTGATCTTGAGTTTGTATCTTTTTATCACCTCGCGTCTGCCTGAATTCAACTCTCCAGTCGCGCAGAGACAGACAACAGCCTCCATTAAAACAGCAGCCTCAGAGTCAAGGGAGAGTCACTCAGCACAGAAAAATACAGAGGGGAAATCAACCTTAATACGAGGGCACAGCTCAGGGCAGACAGAGAGGAGCAGTTTAGTCCTTAAATCCTACTTTCTAAAAAGTACCGGTTATCATTAAATGTGAAATATCAAGATGGTTTTTGGCAAATAAAAAAGTAGCATTGGCAGATCTTTATAAAACATTAACATCTGTATTTGACCGTATTTGTTTATTTAGTAGCCTTTAATGATAAAGGAAATATCTTGATTCTTTTAGGTTTTACAGCATAAATACTTGAGAAAACTGAGAAATTGCTGGCAGAAAATATTTTGCGTATTTCTTCCTTTTAAATAAGTTGTTGTGCTTTTATGGTTCAATTTATTCAGTGCACTGTGGCAAAGCGGTTAGGAGATCATCAGTTTATAACGCGGAATATGTTTTTTGTCAGCAGATTCTCAGTTATTTTAAGGACTTATTTCTTACAGTGCAAATTGTAGCTTGATTTGTGTTAAAAATACAGAAAACCATTAGCTTTTTTATCTGATGTCAATGTGTTATGACTTTTTCCATTTGCCTCCAGTCTCCTCCATTCTGAAATGTGTTCATTCTGATGACATGTTTTAAAGGCTCTTTTGAAGTATTAGCAGCAGTTCTATGATGTATAAGTTGTTTTAGAATATTTTTTTTTTACATTTATTGACAGTAGTAGCAACAATTATCATACTATAATGCAGGGCTATGCAACTTCATTTTCCTGAGGGTCAGATTTTTCGGAGGACCAAGGCCTCTGGGCCGGAGGTGCACAACACGCCACTGTAACTACTGTAATATGGGTCGCACAAAATATCCCCAACACTGTTTCAATAAATGGAGTTAATACAATGATATAATTACTGATAGATTAGATTTTTGTGAGAAATAACAAACAATGCTTTGCAAAATTGCCCTGAACAAGAATTAAACTAGAACTGGACTAGTACCAATCAGGTCTGAAGCAGGACTAACCCTGAATCAAACCAGTAAACAATATTTTGTTTCTTTTCATTAAACAGGGACTAAGCAAATACCAAACCAGATCTAAACTAATTCTAATCCAGAATTAAACCAGTAAACAATATTTTTGGTTTTGTTTTCATATTTGGAAGCTGGGTTGTGGGCCGGATTAAATCACTTGGCGGGCCTGATTTGCCCCCCGGGCCTGATGTTGAATAGCTCTGCTATAGTGCATAGTTTATATCATAAAAGAAGTAGAGGCAGTGTTGATAAGCATTTGCCCTCTAACCTGGGAGTTAGGTTCATATCCCACCTAGTATAGATGTGTGGTGGTGTCCCCCGGAAGACCCTTTCACAGATATTGCCAATTCAAATTACAGGAGTCATGTGGCAGGGCCTCTGACAACAATCAAACAAGGGCCAAATCGGTTACCTGGCGACATCGGAAAGAGCCATTGTAAAAATAAAACACTTACAGTATTATATTGTATTTGAAGGTGAGACACTGCAGGCAAGTCTCATTTTTTGCTTTCACCTGAAACAAAAATGTCAAATCTGCACCTAATTATGTTTTTATTATTTCATTTATTCTACATTCATCCAAAGATTTGGGACTCAAAATGCATTTTTCTCCCAGCGACATCAGCCCTTAAAGCAGCACCTACACACTAAACTTTATAATATTGTACTTAACAAGACTTTGATGGATCATACAGAAAGTTCTGTTTATATCTAATTCTAAACCTGCTTCATTTATTGTCGTGTTGTTTGGCAATATGGTATAGCATGACACAATGAATAATACTGAAATATAAACCACGATAAGAAAGCAAAAATAAGGAGATACTAAAATTAGGCTTAGATTAAATACTTTGAGGACATACACAACATTTACAGCAGTTCAGAACAAAAGTGCAAATCTGGCAATGCAAATAGATAAGAGTGTTGTTGACATGAGTTGTTAAAGTGGCAGGTGCTATGAAGTGGGAGGAGAAGAAACTGTTTTTGGGGTGAGAGGTTCTGGTCAGAATGGACCGTAGCCTCCTGCTCGAGTGGAGTGGCTCAAATAGACCAGGGTGAGAACGGTCAGCTGTGATTCACCCTGCTTCATTTGAAATATTTTACTCCAAGAATAAGGTGCAATGTGAATTATTACACACATTTTCAGTGATATCTAGTTTACTCAAATACCAAATACACAGTACATTTTGTGTACTTTTACTCGAGTACAGTTATGAGTATAGAGATGAGTGTAGTGTGTCTTTAACAAACTTTAAACTGCTGGAGGTCAGCAGTGTTTGACAGACACAAATTAGCCTCGCGTCCCCTCAGCCCTGTGCTCTGCTCCGTGAAGCACAAGATTCATTTGGGAGTGGATTTTAAATTGAAAATCACAGCCCTGACAATTACTCACACCAAACTTGTCAGGGGCTTATTTGTGATGACTTCACCTTAAGATAAACCATTCATTCAGTCATTCTGATTTTGATATTTTAATTTTATAGAAACTAGAAATTAACCACAGTCAAAATAAGGGATCACACAGATTTGTAACCACTCAATGACGTTATACGAGAAAATCTGTAATTAAAAAGCCAATAATAATTTACTGATTCATCATATCTTCAAGTCTAATTAGTGCAGAAGTTCCACATATAAGTCTGATGTTGTGAATTAAAACTAGCGTAACCCACAATAAACTCACTTACGTATCTGAATCAGAATCAGAAAGAGTTTATTGCCATTGTCAATGAACAAAATTCACAAACATAGGAACTTGTCTCGGCATGAAGGTGCAACATAAAACACTGAGCAATAATAAAACAACATATATACATATATTCAATCAAAAAGGGCATTCATTGAGAAACAATTTAACAATCAGTATAAAAAAATAAATACAAAAATCGGCATTACTATGTACACAAGAGTTACAGTTAGATTTACAGTTTTGAGTGCAGAAAGTTAGAGTGCAGTAGTGATTAATAGTTGCAGTTTAAAGTGACAGGTGTTTAGAAGTGTTCATGAGTCCAACGGCAGAGGGAAAGAAAATGGACCGTAGCCTCCTGCCTGAAGGGAGTGGTTCAAATAGTCCATGTCCTGGGTGAGAAGGGTCAGCTGTGATCCGACCTGCTCGTCCCAGAGCTCTGGAGACGTACGGGACCTGCAGAGATGGAAGTCTGCAGCCGATCACCTTCTCAGCAGAACGCACAATGCGCTGTAGTCTCTGTTTGTCCCTGGCTGTGGCTCCAGCGTACCACACGGTGATGGAGGAGTGAGGATGGACTCAATGATGGCCATGTAAAACTGCACCATCATCTGCGCTGGCAGCTTGGCTTTCCTCAGCTGCCGCAGAAAGTACATCCTCTGCTGGGCCTTCTTGATGAGGGAGCTGATGGAGGCTCCCACTTGAGGTCCTGGGTGATGGTGGTGCCCAGGAAGCGGAAGGAGTCCACGGTGGTGATGGGGGAGTCTGTCATGACGATGGTGGGGGCTGGGGTCTGGTAACTTCCTGAAGTCCACTATCATCTCCACTGTCTTCTGGGCGTTGAACTCCAGGTTGTTACCGCTGCACCAGGACACCAGCCGGTCCACCTCCCTCCTGTAGACAGACTCATCCCCGTCCAAGATGAGCCCGATGAGAGTGGTGTCATCCGCAAACTTGATCAGTTTTACGGAGTTGTGGCTGGAGGTGCAGCAGTTTGTGTACAGGGAGAAGAGCAGAGGAGAAAGTACACAGCCCTGTGGAGCTCCTGTGTTGATAGTCCGAGTGTCTGAGACATTCTTGCCCAGCTGCACGATCCGTCTGCCTCCGATCCGTCAGGAAGTCAGTGATCCACCTGCAGGTGGAGTCGGGCACGTTGAGCTGGGAGAGCTTGTCCTGGAGCAGAGCAGGGAGGATGGTGTTGAAAGCAGAGCTGAACGGAGAACTGCTGCTTCAGATGCGTATTGTACGGTGATCTCGCTCGAGAAACCTCTTTGCTAAATCCATACTTTGCATCTTTGTAGCGCCCCCTGTCTCCAGCCCTGTGCGCTGCCTCCTTCTGCTGCCTTAACTGCCTCAGTATGCTCCCTCACTTTATATAAAAAACACCTAAAAAGCCTAAACTTCAAACTTAATAACACTCATTTTTTTGTCTGATTTCAAGATTACGACTGGCCCCCCAAAAAGTCACCACTTGGATTCATCTAAGCAAATGCAGTAGGTCTGAGCTTCTCATTTCTGAAACAATGATGTGGAAAGACAAATCCTGTGGTCATGGAAAAGCTGTCATTGTGTTTGAGAAGGGTAAAACCATTGGCATCAAGCGGAGAAAACATCTAAGGAGAAGCGGAAACTAATCTACTACAGATCTGAACCCCAGTGAGAGTGTTTGGGACGAGCTGGAGAAGGCTTTGTGCAGCGGTCACGCTCTCACATCATCAATACAAGATCAACTGGTGAAAAATAATACAACACTGGATGGAAATTAATCTTTTGATAGTGCAGAAGCTTATTGAAAGTATACCATGGCGAATGTGTGCTGTAATCAAAGATAAAGTCAGTCCTACGAGCATGTGTGCCTTTTATTCTGGTTAAACGTTTTTTTGGACAGGCAGTGTATTTCCAACCGTTTGTGTCGGGTCTGCTAAATAACCACTAGAGGGCGCTCAAAGTCATTTAGAGAATTTACTAAACGGTAGATAATAGCAGCAATACGTCAAACATGGAGATAGTAGTTTCTGTTGCTGTAGTTGCAGACAAGCAGAGGGCGGATCCTGCACCAGAAAAGTGACATAATACACCTTTAACTTAACATTTGTACTGTATATTTAAGTGTTTCAAGCTCTTGCAGTTGGTGATTTGCGATTGCGCAGAACAGACTTTGCCATCGACCAGTCTGCACCGGGGAGCTGCTCCAGGACTCTTCACTAAATGTTTGGTCAGCCCAAAGTCCCATCAAAGATAATGCAGTCCCTCCTGTGGGTTCTATACTTAAACATCCTCACGTCCACGAAGTGAGTGAGAGCAGCGTTTGCAATCAGTCGTCCAAGTAGCTTCGATTGCAAAAGAAACTTGAGTTCTGTCAACTGGGCAGAACGTTTTAAGAGTAAAGACGTTATTTTAATGATTGTGTCTACTGCATCACGTCTTTTTTCTCATAATTATATTACTGCAAATAATTGACCCGTTTACAATGAATGCACTCCAAAAAAGGAAATTGTGAACTTAAATAAATATGATCTCCCCCTTTATTCCATGTTTATCCAAAGTAAGTTAGTAAGTTAAGATAATATATTGAAAATACACTCTTTTTTGTGTGTGTATGCGTTGTGGCTTTCTATACACTTAAAAAACATGGAGGGTTTGACTATTTTTAATGGTGTATGTTACAAGTCACAATGTTATATGTATATCGTTAAAAAATACCTCTTTTACATTGTGGACCAATCTTGAGAATCCTGCTGGGATTGTAACTTGCCTCTATCTTATGTTAATTACACCCTCTGTCTCTCCACGAGGGAATGCTCGAGCTGCGTAGGTAGAAATAACTTTGCATGTTGTGGATGCGCAGATCCCATTAGCGCTTGGTAGAGGTCGGAGAAGGTTGGACTGTTACGTAATTCCCCTTAAGGTCAAAATATACAAATTCATACTAAAAAAGAAAACCCTCCGAAAGCTGGTTTCTCTCACAGAAATGATCAGTCTAAACTGTCATAGACGTAATACCACAACTCACTTAAAGGAGACATGTACTTATAGAATTAGCATTAAGCTACAATATGTGTGTGTCCTTATTTAACTTTTTGTTCCATTGTAAAAGAGCAATATTGATCTAAAACAGCGTAATCATGAAAACAGATCCATCGACTTCCTGTTCAAAATGGAAGAACAAATAAACCCGCCTCTCAATATTTTGATTTGCTTTTATTGTTAAAATTAGATCTCTACATAAAGTAAATAACCTGGAGTTTGAATTGTTTAAATAGTCCTGAGTAATTAAAAAAGGCGTTGGTGGAAACATGTTTTTTCTGAGCACTCTAGTCTCGAAGGCAAGGCATTAATAAATCAATCTAAATACAACTTTGAGTAAGATAGGAATGAGGAAACGCTGACATTGTATTTAAATTGCTATGATGCTAAGAAGCTACGATCTTTGTTTAAATTTTTTCTTGTTTTGCATGGTTTTTGGTTAAGTAATTTTCCTTGGTGATGGTTTGGCAGTGTGGCACTGAAAGACAGGAATAAAGTGAGTCAGATCATTAAATGCTCCAGTGGGTTGACTGTCTGGAGTCTGGAGGCCCTGTACACAAGGCAGGTACATCGTGTAGTGGCCAGTATTGTGAACTGCAACTCACATTCTTAGTGCCAAACTGTAGGAAAAAGTGTAGGAAGAAAGGCTTAGCATGTTACATTTTTCTCCATTTTTTATTTATTTACTCAAGTAGTTATACACAAGAGCCAACATGAATGTGCATCGATGTCAAAACCGAAAATCACATTACAGAATAAAGTCAACTGAACTGGACTGAACTGAACTGGTGTCAGATTTTGAAGCTGTCAGAGCAGAGGAAAACATATGGTGCAACTCAACCATAACAGCGCCGTGTCATACTTTTCATGGAAGAGAGCTAAATTTGACAAGAATTGTAGGTTTATGGACAACCAAAAACATTTTGTCCGACTCTTATCTGCAGTCCAGACCACAGCTGGTTTGTTCGATGCTGTTGCACAAATCGGTCAGGTTTTGATCACAAATAGTGGAAAATGAAATAATTAAATAGCAGTAGCTGAGGCTAAACAAGTCGTCCCCTGTCACAATTCTTCCTGTCACTCCAAAGTCTTTGTTGAGAAAGTAGGGCTCACAATGATGAATATTCAGTGTGTGTCATATGTAGATCAAGCTTACATACTTCTTATCTTCCTTCGCGCAACTTGTGAACTACAGTATCTAACTTTCAAATGATGGGTAAGAATATGCATTTTCCATACAGTGGCTACATTCAAATGACCAGACAAACCCCAGAATTGGGATCAGAAAACATAACAAATGGATCTCATTAGTGGCATTTGTTCACATCGGGCATCGAATAAGCCACCAGCTGGAAGTCAAGCTATTTTAGGGTTTTACATAACACTTTCGATTTTCTATTTCGTTTTTGTTTTAACTACGTACATTTGCCTTTCCCTGTTTATTTTAAGCGCATGCACAGGTTTAAAAGAGGAGAAAACAATATACTCATATAAGATTTAGCTGTTTACATGGCATTTTCAGTCATCCAGAAATCAGATTATGATCACATTTTCGATATGCTTGTAAACGTTACCAGTTGTTGATGGAATGGCGACCTTCTCTGCGGTTACCGTTCTTCTGCACTTTGATCCAATCTGTTTATTGCTCTGCGTAACCTCAGCACTAAAAACTCATCTCTTCACGTCACAGCTGATGTAAGACGCACCGCTTCAATAAACTGCCTGATAAACTCGTATTTAATAACATTTCTCAAATACAAAGTTCACCAATGCTCGTCTTGATCCCCAAACATAGAGGTGGATAGTTGTTGGACTTGGTGTCATTAAAAGTTTCTGGTTCACCCACTGCTCGGCCTGTCTAAACTAACAGACACATCTGCACTCTCCACTTGCCAAAAGAAATCCACTCTGCCATATTTAACTTTCAGACTCACAGCTCCAATACAAATGAATTGAAATTGACCTTTGAGTTTCCAGACATCGATTCTGTGCAAGGGCGACCGGGGCTGCCGCGGAGCCTATTGTGAAAATGAAGCTGGTGGTTAACTTTGAAAATGTCATTTCTCTGGCGTTATGGACGTTTCAGCTTGTGGCCCGGCCCCTGTGAGGTCATTGTTACTGTGCCCCGCTAAACACGGCAAAAGGAAGCGACACAAAGACACAAATGTGATGTGATTGACCGCACGGACCATCGATGCAGCGTCTGTTCAAAATAGATGTTAGCATTTCAACGTCAAACTATAATTTTCTTGTCAAGGCTAATCATAGCTATTTGTTGCATCAGTTTGGGATATGATGTTTACATAATAATAATGCTAGGATTTATATAGCATTATCTAACATGGGCTGGTTGACAGGAAGCCTCTGACCACCTCCGGCCGCCACAAATCACACTCTCGCCTACACATTCAAACAGGCAGGTTGGGTAAGGTGTCTTGCCCAATGACACGAGCTGCAGTTTTTTCACGCTGTTGTGCTCTGTTGTCTGTTTGTCAATTCTGTTGTTTATTACCGTGTGTCGCTTCTGTTGTTTGTCAGTGTGTGTTTCTATGTCAACCCAGCTGTTGTAGACTTATTTAATTCTAGTAGGAGAGACAAGGTGACTCTGGATGTGTAAGAGGAGTTTATTTACCATCAGTTCGGGACACAAACACAAGAACACTTCGCAATGTGGTAGTATTGTCCATTCAAGTCTGTCCATGTGTTGTGGCGCGGGCTTTTGTGCACCTCAAGACCACCTATAGAGGCTTGAAAATAACTTTAACATTTTATTAGTGCACGTGCTGTCATTGTTGTTTAATTTGTGTTAAAGGTTTTTCACCTTTTTGGAACAAACCGAGTGAAACCGGTCTGTGAGGCCCTTCCTTTCAAGTGAGGAAAGCTGTACAGTTAGAAAGCACCTGACACTTTTTCAATTACAGGTGTTTTTATATCAAAAAAGGCTCATCTATGTTTCATTCACGTACATAAACAGATTTCACTGTTCGAAGCATATATAATTACAATCACTGCGTTTATACTGCATTTCCAACTGTTTAGTGTCAGGTCTGAGTTCTGCTAAATAACCACTAGAGGGCGCTCAAAGTCATTTAGAGAATTTACCAAAACAGAAGAAAATAGCAGCAATACGTCAAACATGGAGATGGTAGTTTGGGTTGCAGTATTTGCAGACAAGCAGAGGGCGGATCCTGCACCAGAAAAGTGACATAATGCACCTTTAACTTAACATTTGTACTGTATATTTAAGTGTTTCAAGCTGTTGCAGTTGGTGATTTGTGATTGGGCAGAACAGACTTTGCCACGGACCAGTCTGCACCGTGGAGCTGCTCCAGGACTCTCCTGTGGGTTCTATACTTAAACATCCTCACGTCCACGAAGTCAGTGAGAGCAGCATTTGATAACCATGGCTTTGGAGGTGGGGATTTTCCGGAGCAGCCCCCAAAGGACACCACCACAAGGGACACGATCAAACACCTTCCAATATTGTAAGGCTACATTTGTAAAGCTATTTTGTGTGGACTGTACAGGCTGATTTAGTAGTTACGGCTATGGTGGGTCTGTCAAACTGGAGCTGGAAGTAAAATACATTTCCATTGTTTGATTTAAAAATTCTCATCCATTGTTTGGCTAATGGGACAACGCTATAGCTACATGTTGGCTTTGACAATTATATTGGTGATAGTCAGATTAATCAAGCAATTATTCTGTCAATTCACTTGATTAGTGGTTTGGATTGCAAAATGCTTGTGAATATAACATTTTTATTCAATTTGAGTGAGATGCTTGAGGCCATGCTAATGGAGTATATTTGCAGACAGAATAGGCTTTCATCAAAAACACAAAACTAAAAAATGTTCCCTGTGTCATTTTGATTTGATTTGGCTTTGTCTGAGTCATATAACCTCTTGGTGCATCTCATGGCATTTTATAGAGTCCTGAAGCCTGTTTCATGAAACTCGATTACTTTCTAGACTCAAATGGTCAAGTGTCACTTACTTTGTTGTCATTTGGGTTTAATAACGTTCAGTCCGACTCTCACTCAGTCGCTATGGCAATTTAGACAGGGAATTTAGACTGGTCTGGAGCAGACCTAAGGTTGAATCTGAACTCTATGTAAACACTGAACTTTTATTACATTTTTCATAACCCAAAACATGTTTTTATTAGTTGATTAATGTTACTTAACTTGTGAAAACTTGATATTTACCAAATGTGACATTAGAATGATGATTTATGGATACACTCATGGCCTAATTGTTCATTTTTATTGACTATGTTGTCCTAACGATATGCACAAGAAATCCTTTTCAAAACCAGCATCTTTCTTTTTCATTAAATAAACTCAAACTGCTAGGACATCATTTGATCATTTGAACACTGATCATTTATAAATGACCACACATGAGCAGCACATTAATAAGAGTTGGTTTGATCCTTGAGCCTGTGGCTTTGTGACGGTAAAATACTCCTGCAGATTAGTAAGTGTTGTAATGTTTGCCCGTTCACTCATTTAATCCCTCTCCTCTTCCTTCTCTCTGGCTTGATCTGAAAAGTCAAGATAAGGAGCTCCGAGCTCATGTTCAGAACTCCTGTTGTAGTTCTACTTGTCCTCACACCATGGCCCCACTAATTAGTCAGTTACACTATTGTACCCGCAGAGAAATTTGTCTTCACAGTTGTACCGTTTCACAAGGGAACGCCATTTCTCAGAAAAAGACACACGCAGCAAATATCACTTACATTTACATGATATACAAATATACAGATAACATAATACCCCTTGTATAGTGCGTAATCAAACAGGGAGATTTACAGCTTGTTCTGAGTGTTGATGGCTGTAGGAATGAGACTGTTTTTAAATCTTGCTCTGCTGTATCGGTGTCTGGAGTGCAGCAGAGTGAAATAACCGGGCCGTGGATGAGTGTGGTCCTGTGATATTGTCTGTGTGATGCGTGTTATGGCTTTGATATTTAGTTGTGAGAGATCGCGAGTAGATAGGCCAGAGATTTTTGTTGCTACACTGGTTATTTTCGTGACCATGTTCCAGTTTTTGAATGTGAGTATTGTGAGAAAACAGGATGAGCAGTACAATGAAACAGGCTGGATGATACTGGTGCATAGCTTAAGCAGCAGATGTGGTGAAACATGAAGTCCTTTTAACGTACTGTTTTGAATGTCGCCGGTGTGTGGGTGTCAAAGTTTAGTTTGTCAATTGCGAGTCCAAGATATTTGAAGAGTTCAACAGTGTCAATATTGTCCATGATGGTGGGATCAAACGCTGTAGTGCCAAAAATCATTTCCTGTTTTGTTTTTTTAGATTTAGTTGAAGGTGGTTCTCTTTAGTCCATTCGGTAAGTGGATGATGGAGTCTTGATATTGTCCTAATGATGTGCAGTCTGAAAGCGGTCCCAGTATGGCAGTGTCATCTGCATATTTAATGTGCACTGTTGTGGGTGATGAACTCGTGCAGTCAACGGTGTACAAAGTGTACAGAAATGGACTTAATGCACAGCCATATAGCGCCCCGGTGTTGGTGGTAAGTGGAGCTGAGGTTGCCATGTTGACCCTGACAGCCTCTTGTTCATTGGGGAGGACGATGTGTGTTAAGTGAATGAGACGAGATGGACAAAAGGAGCCACTTTAATGTTGGTATAAGTCTGTGTCACGCTTAAGACTCAATCAAAATTATGCTTACTAATTTGGGCAATTTTAACCTAAGGCAGCAAAATGACATAACCATAACAAAATATTACAACATTGTCAAGTAATGCACACATCAGTAGCAGGTAATGGGGAAATATACATTATGGCAAATATGGCATAAACATAACACATTTCGTTACAGAGGTTGTTAAGGTTAGGTTAAGGTTAAGCTACACTTTATTGTCCTCGTAGGGTAATTTGTCCTCTGCATTTGACCCATGTGGGATGCTTCATAGCTCTTTAATGCTGGTTAAGAAGTCCCTGAGGTCTCTATGCTAAAGGAGCTATGAAAGGAAGCATAAAGGCTCCTTTTCCTAACTCCTTCCTAACTCTTCCATGACTCAGCAGACTATTCGGACAGTCCATATCATGGCAAACTGTAATGTATTCGGTTTTGGCTTATGGGGCTAGGAGGTTCCTGGCCAATCAAAGGTATTTGAAATTAGCGTCTCGATTTCCTTTGTCCCTCTTCTCTGATTGGGTTTCACCAAACACAGGTGTATGTCTTTATGTCTTAAAGGGGTCTTGGTGGAGGTGGATGTGGATTGAGAGGTCAGTCCGTATCGTTGCTCCAGCCTCGTAGGCTGTCAAAAATGTACTTATTATATTGTATTGTGCGGCTGGAAAGTCCTGAGTGAGACTGGTGAAACAGACTAGGCATGAACTCCTGTTTTCAGTCTCAGTCAAGAGGGAAGTCTGGCAGAAAGTCTGGTTTTACTGAACAAGTTTTATGAAACCGCCCTCCGATGACCATTATTTGAATAATTGATTCGTTTTGATGAATCAGTTAACTTGTTTTAGATGTACTTCCTGCGGCAGCTGAGGAAAGCCAAGCTGCCAGCGCAGATGATGGTGCAGTTCTACACGGCCATCATTGAGTCCATCCTCACCTCCTCCATCACCGTGTGGTACGCTGGAGCCACAGCCAGGGAAAACAGAGACTACAGCGCATTGTGCATTCTGCTGAGAAGGTGATCGGCTGCATCTGCAGGACCTGTACGTCTCCAGGGCTCTGGGACGAGCAGGTCGGATCACAGCTGACCCTTCTCACCCTGGACATGGACTATTTGAACCACTCCCTTCAGGCAGGAGGCTACGGTCCATTTTCTTTCCCTCTGCTGTTGGACTCATGAACACTTCTTAATCACCTGCCACTTTAACTACAACTATTCATCACTCACTGCACTTTCTGAACTACAACTGTAAATTTAACTGTAACTCTTGTGTACATAGTAATGCCTATTTTAATTTTATACTATAGTAATTTTAAAATGTTTCTTAATGCATGCCCTTTGGATTGAAAATATGTTGTTTTTATTATTGCTCAGTGTTTTATGTTGCACCTTAAGGCCGAGACAAGTTCCTATGTTTGTGAATTTTGTTCATTGACAATGGCAATAAACCCTTTCTGATTCTGATTCAGATTTAGCTCTACTGATTGTCCTCCACACTAGTAGTTAATTACACATTCTACCTCCCCAAATTTGCTGTGTTTAGTTACTTTATAAGTTGTAATTTATTTTCTCCGTCATAATAGCAGCCGCTGGTCTCTCCTGTCTGACACATTACAAATGATCTTGAGATTTTGTTCCTTCTGTTGTAACAAAGAGCATTTACATAGGCTAGATTAAATAACTTTCTTAAATTAGACCAATTTTACTTTGCTGGCAGGTAGTCTCCAAAGGTCAATGCTGCTCCTTTCTTAAATGCAGGCAGGAGGCATTGGCAGGTATTAACATATTAATAATGTGCTGTTCTACATTTAAATGGGCTGTGGGGATGATTCAATTCTCTCCCCCGTTAAAGGTCAACCACAGAGAAGCTAATCTTTGCAGTGAGAATACAATGATGGCAGTGCACTGAATTTGACAAGCATTTTAATAAACAATTTTATTGCCACTGCACAAAGTGCCTGTGCATTACTCGTACAGACATGTTGGTAAATTCCTCTTTTTCAGATTGTAAAAATAAGATGCTTTATACTTGAGTACATTTTTGACCATACACAGATATCTGTAATTGAAATATTCATATTAGATGTTTTTCTCTCATGGGCTTTATTAATGTAGTGTGAAATGTGGGAGAAGAGAAGGGAGGACATTCAGCAAATTGTCTGAGCTGGGAATCAATCTCACAACACTGAGGCCGGCTTGTCGTATGTGCGGCTGCTCAGCGCACTTATCTTAGACATTCTTAAGGTGAAACATTACAGGCAAATCATGTCTTTTTTGGTTCCTTTTTGCTTTTCAATTTTCTCTCTTAATACAACAAATGTCAACTTGATACTATCCACGGGCCTCTGAGTGATGAAAAATTGGCACTGTTGCCATAACAATTAACAAAAAGAAAATCATTTAAAAATAATTTTGTTTTTTTAATGATAAAATGGCACCTACAAACAGGAAACTAAAACTCAAAATTGACTGTGAAGCTATTACAATGCTATGACCAAAGTTTTCAAACTATATTACCGTATTTTGCGGGCTATAAGCCGCTACTTTTGTCAGATGTTTTGAGCCATGCGGCTTATTTAGAGGCTGCGGCTTTTCTGTGGTTTTTTTCTTTCACCGCTAGGGGCGAACTACGAACTAACCGGAATTGGAATCAAAACTACAGAAAAGTTAAGCAAAGAAGCAGATGTTGCTTTTTTATTCAGCTAGCAAATAGAACACGGACGACAAATTACCAACTATAAATTATTTTCAAATTCTTGCCCATCATTATGGAAACCAAACGAAGAAGTCCGTACGAAGCAAGTTTTAAGCTGAAGGCCATCGATCTTGCTAGGAAACCGCGCGGCTGCACGCAAGCTTAACATCAATGAATGTACGGTGAGACGCTGGAGGGGAGCACGCTGGAGGGGGACAGCGGGACGAGCTCATGCGATGCCAAAAGTCAAGGAAAGAGTTCTGCGGCCTATACAAAAGGTGCGGCCTATGTATTGTTTTATTATCGTTTTTTTAAAAATAGAGCAAATGCGGCTTATATAGGGGAGCGGCTAAAGGTCCGGAAAATACGGTAGCTATTTTTGCAACACCAGGTGGCAATAGCTGTCACTGATGATGCTAATAGCTGGTGACTTTCTTGGGGCATAAGTGACACCATTAATTGGGGTTAGTGGAAGGCCCACACGGGCCAGGCCCAATTCTGGTTGGCATGTGTGGTGGTTTGGGTTTTCAAAGTGGCAGAGATACTTACTCTGCCCCTACCCTCCTTTCTCCAGGGCGTAGGACCAGCAATGGTGGGAGTGACCTCCCTGCCTCCTTCACTTACACCGCGTTTCAACTGGTTCACTTTGGAGCTAATTGATATGGTCCGAAAAGAGTATCCACTGTCTCATGTGAAACGTCTATTCAAGCAATCCAAAGGAGGCCGAGAGTGGTACTAGCTTCTGGCTCGCTTTGGCTCCCGGAACGCTTTAGCTGAGATGATTGGATGAGGGACAATGCAGACTCAGTTCATTCCCAAAATGACAAAAAGATACAAACACAAATAATAATTTCATAGCCAGACATAGCAAAACAAACTATAATGCCCGTTAGCAACAGCTGCTTCCTGTTTATCGGCACACGGCACTCTGGTCAAGACCAACATTAGATTATATTTCCAGTGCATAATGCATCCAACATCATCCAAACCCAATGCATTAAATAAAGTGTCAATACAGTACAGAGGCACAGGAAATGGAAGGAAAAGCAGAATAAGATGAAAATAAACTGGCAGTTGTGTCGTGCTTCTCTCTTTCTCTTGTTGCTCTATCTTCATCCACGTCTCACAGCGTCGCAAACTTGGAATTACTGAACTTCTTTTTGTGAATTGCTGAAATCGGCCTTATAAAGGAAAAGTACAATTCAGGTATGATTTGATTTATGAAAAAATGTTTGAGTGACGTCAGTCGAGCAGATCAGGGCCTGAGCATGGAGACACATTCTGCCGTGAAAAATACTATTCCAAACTTTTCTAAAGCAAACTGGTCTGGACGGTGAGGGCCAGTCAAAAAACATAAATAATAATAATAATATTGAAAATACTTATTTTTGCTCCTTTTGCCTCATTGAATCCCACAGTGTGATTTATTTACATGTCAATGCCACAGTGCCGGCTCTGACAGCGTTTTCATGCCCCACTACATGAAAGCTGCAGCGCGGGATACATTTTACATGAGCCGAGTCTAATGTGGTGCACGCTGATTAGGTGCTAAAAAAGAGAGTAATTTACCACAAAATGAAAACGGCTCGATAAAAATGTTCTGCGAATGTCAACGATGACGCATAATCCCTCAATAACTGTCACAATCACTGCTCCCCCTTTTGGCTTTTTACACTTAAGAGAAGGAGAAATATGTGTATGTGTGTAAGATGAAAAATGTGTAAAAGCGACGAGTATTATAAAACCTGGAGTTGTGTATTAGCTGCTGCCGCTACTACTGCAACGTTACGCTGTTTTTGCTATTGCTAATGCTAGTTGGTGATGGTTTTAATAACTCTGTGCTAAAATCCTCACGTCTTCCCGACTTCTTGCATTTGTCACTGTGAACCAATCACAGGCTGTTAGCTTTGCCCCTAAACTGCTACTCTCAAGTAAATAAGATAAATGATTTTACTACTCTCAAGTAAATAAGATGAATGGACACTCTTTCTTCTTGTCGTTCCAACTTCTTTCAACTACAGCAGATTCAGTTCTTTTGGACTGGCTCCAAAAGAATGGCTCTCCAGTGGCTCTGTGTTTCAGTCTGAGCATTTTATTGACAAAACGTTTGGAATATAAAACCTTTTTAAACCTATTTTCCAATTTTTTGACAACATTTTTAGCTCCTGAGCAGGAGCAGAAGAATATATGGCTCTCATCTAATGGGACTGGATCAGCTGAAAGACCCAACAATAATTACTATCAAGCTAAAACTAAAACAAATAATAATGACTGTGGTGACAAAACATATTCCAGAAAACATAATCACAAAAAATGTCCAGTTGATAGAATTCAACCTTCTTTTGCTACTTTTGCTACTGCTGTTTCCATTACCATGAATTAAATGATTTCCTTGGCGCATCATTGCTGGTTCATCCTCTTTTGTTTATAAAAAGCACAGTTTATACTGGAGTATTCAGGTACTATGTCTATGCAAGGCACATTTCTCATGCAACAAAAAGCCTGTCCACCTGTGCTCACTGCAGGTACAGTCTGACGTCTGTCATTCAGAGCAGCGCGCCTTTCCTTTCTCTTCTAGTTTATAATAGCACTCTCCTCCGTCCTGGAAATAACAAGACGAAGATGGATTTTTAGCATTTTAAAAGAAGCAGGAGGAGAGAGCCACAGCAGGGAGCCAGCTTACATTGTGTTATCTGACACAGCGCTCAGACACAGACTGTGGAGCTGGCATCAGTCACAGGAGGAGATGTAGTGTGGGTATTGTGTGTGTTTAGTGGAAATAAACTTTTAGATGAAGTAAAATGTATATAACATAAGTTTTATCAAAAGGATTGCTTTGAAATGGTTTCTACATCTTACGTCATCTTGTACTTTGATCAGATCTTTGTCTGCTTTAGCTACACGTTTACCATTCAAAAATGTAACACTCCCCCAAATGGGGGGAAAAGGATAATACAGTAATACAACTTTTCAAAGAAGAAAATATATTTAATGTGCATTATGTAACTTTTCTAGTGGAGGGTCCTCCACCTGCTTGTCTCCTTGTAGATCTTATAGATACGTTTGGCAACGCGTCATGTTAGGGGGCGTGGTCTTGTGTGGGGGAAACTCTGTTGATTCAATTCACCTTTTTCCGCCACATCCACTTTTACCTCTTTATGCTATGGATCCGCACTTCCATTACATTTATGGGTCCGAAGCGAAGTGACACACTCGTAGCTGCTGCCGTCTTGAAGATGAAATCCACATGCTCACTGTGGGCTGTGCCAACAAAAAGTCTCAAAACAAAGGATTTCTCTCCTGTAACATCTACAAACCCCGTTTGAAATGGGTTTCTGTCCTCAGCAGATTTACAGAAATCACTCCAGACTGATCAGTGTTTCAGCTAGTTATCTGCTGGCTAATTCTTGTTTACACATTATTGCATGGCTATGCTAATAAACGGTAGCCTTCTTGTAGTACAAAGCTTTGAGGGCTTGTCCGGTGCAGAGGGCTTGTGGACGAGGAAGAACAGATGTCTGCAAAAGTTTGTTGTGGCAAGTTGTCGCTGCTTTTAAGTGTCAGCGACTCGCGGCCATAGATCTGGATCAAAACACTTTTCATTTTCAATTTTATTCAATGCTTTTTATGACTCTAATAGCGGAGAGGCAACAGCAACACCTTCAAAATGGCGGTGACAATATATAAGTCATGTGACTGAAATTGATTTCTTTATTATTTGTCTCCATATCTTTGTATCTGTATTTGGCACTATGTATAAAGCTGTGTTTGTTCTTGTAGTTGCTGAGCAGTGGGTTTGGCGCAGCTCTTCCACATTGAAATGAATGGATTGCTTCCGTCACAGAGGTCCGTTAGTAGGTATGTAATGCCATACTGTGGAACATACCAAGCATTCCCTCAACAGAAAAGGTACTTACCTCTTAAGCCCCTCAGTGTAACTATTCAGAGGAATGATACCACACCTGCTTGTCTCCATTACCTTGTTATTATTTTTAAATTACTTTTTTTTTAATAGCTCAAAAATACCTTTAAACATTTATACTTACAATTAGTTGGGTTGCCACTCCACAGATCTGACCTGTAACTAGCGGCACCACCATCTTGTATCTATGGAGATCGATAAATTCACTGCCAAACTGTGGAATATTCTTGACAAGGAATAACATCTTATATTATTTTACTTATTTAAAAGCGTTTATGAATTGTTTCAGTATAGTTATACTTAATTCAAGCCAAATTGTTTGCCAATGGGGTAAGATTAAATTTTTTTTTTTTTTTTCAGATTTGACTATTTCAATCTATCTTGAAACCAATGTAATATTCTACAACACACAAGGATTTAAATATCTCCTGGTCAACTATTCAAAATACGAATAATATTCTGAATTCAGGTAATTTTAAGCAAGGCTAGATATTATATTTTCGCAGTATAGGATTAGGGTTAAGTTTAGAAAGGTGAGGGCATAGGATGGGTTAGTTAACCAAGTCCCAACAGAACTGCGTTGTGAACAAAAATGACGCATCCAAGTCACCTCCGTTCAAGTTCTCTCTATCTCTTTTTGGATAGAGAGAACTTTGACAATTCCACATTATAAAAGGTGACATTTTGACAGTAGTTCTTAGTGCCATTTATAATAGACTGTCCCAGGTCTTGTGCTGCTGTCCGTCGTCCGGGAGCAGCGCTGACATTTGGCTGGCCGCTGCTACCTCCTCCTGGTGTACAGCAGAGGCTATACGGACTCCAGGTTGGACAGAAGCTCCATGTGTACACCACTGCATGCCACTCAGACGCTGACATTTGGGCCGCAGTATTTGTCAGAGCCATTTATCACCATAGCACCTGGATGAATGGCCTCTGTGCTCTGGAAGTGGCCACAGTCACCGGTTTGAGAAAGAGAGGATCAATATCGAAATGTCAACGTGTGCTTTCAGAGAGTTTCTATAGGGGGATTAATACTGCAATTACATACTACTATTACTACTACTACAACTAATAAAACACATAATACCTGCACTACTTTCTTCCGTAAAGCAGCTATAGGCTACAGTATAAAATGTGCCCTTGCCACAGAAGCACATATTGGTGGGTGATAATGCCAATTTTGGTAATCCATCAGAAATGTACCAAAATGTGCCTGTAAATGACTTGTTGAGGTAGTATCAAACAAGAAGTGAATAATGACCTGGATTGGCAAGTATTGTGAATAGCGTGGATTAGATTTGGTTTTAAATTCTTTTCTTGTTTTTGTAAGGATTTTTTTTTCATCATGTAGGATTTATTGGACAGAAAATATAGTGTGAAATGGGAATGAGAGACGGGAATAGAGCTGAGAAAAAGACAGAAATAGGCTGACAAACAAATAAAAGACATGTATTTCAGAACATGTTTGTAATTTTTTAAAATTCAGAATAAGAGGATATTTTGTTTGAGGAGGAAATGATGGTACTTAAAAAACTGCAGCCTTTGTGATTTGCCAATTGTGTCCATTCAAATTGTGCAATCGATTTGATTTAAACACTAAAGTGCGAAAAGATCTCTTTACAATTGTTTGAAATATTATTAAACCGTAAAGTTTCTTATGTTTTTACCAGATCTATTTACATTTTTATAAATCATTTTTTTTCTTATCTGACAATACTCACAATACATAGTAATTGTTGGGGTGGTCAAAATTGAAGAGAGGAGTCGTGCGTGGTACTTTTTACAATTTATTTAGAAATGGTAAAGGTTTCTCTCTTTTAATACACTGTCATCGCTGCTGCTCCGGTCCCCTTCGTCACATCCCTGGAACTAGAAACCAATATTGTGACTTCTGTGAGAATCCTCTGTGTATATTGTGTATTTCCGAAGGACTCCAACTGAGCTGAATCTTAATCAGAGCTTCATCAAAGGAAGGTTTTCCTGGGATTATCTTTTCTCTAGAGACTTGTTTCAGCCTGGTTTATTCATGTGGAACTTATGAATAAGATCTACTACTTCTTCCTCTACTACTACTACTACTACTACTACTACTACTACTACTACTACTACTACCGAACAATACTGTGCCTTATGAGACTTATATATAGGAAAGAGAAACGAAGGTTTGTGTTGATTTTTCAGTCCACTTTATTTGTATAATGCTTTTCACAGCCATATAGTCACAAAATTTAGACACTTTTTTGGTTTGAGTTAAATAGTTTTTTCCATCAAATCCAAACACCAAAACCTAAGTAGGCTTTAGACTCCAAAACCTGGGTAAGTCAGTCCACCAGGAAACGTTACAAAGATGTGCTGTGTAACTTTTCTAGTGGAGGGATAAGACTGTCAACTGGCGGACCCAAAAATGCAGAAAAGGTGAATTTAAACAAAAATAGTCAACAGCAAGTGGGTTCCAAGGACAGGTCCAGGTCGGCAGCAGAGAGGAGTTAAGTGGTGGCAAGGACTGCCCACAGGCACACAGGACCGGAGGCGATAGTGTAGAAGCTGGCTGCGCAAAAAGGCACTGACGGAAAACAAAAAGGCAAGTAAGTTTACAAAAAACACATAGATATCCTGAACATAAATGCACCGCTTGAGAGATGGGACGATCTTTGAACATTACATGATTGAACATTGCATTTACATCCCTTTCGAGAACGGAAATGCCGATCCAGAGCAAAACAAGGCAAAAGTGGGCCTGGCGGAACAAAGTGAATCCTGCAGAAGGTGACTGCTGAATGAGAATCAGTCGCGGAGCTCGGCATCCGCCAGGAACGAGCAAATAAGGTGGGGGAGAGGGAACAAGGAGAAGAGTGAGGAGGAGCTTCGAGAAGGGACCATGACAGTGGAGTATCATCTCCATGGAGAGGTTATTGCTTTCTATTGCTTCCATAGAAACAAGCAGGTGACGCCGCAAGGCCAAGTTACAGGTCAGATCTCTGGAGGAGACATTGTTTAAGGTATGTTTATGAGGCATTGTTTAAGGTGTGTTTATGAGGCATTGTTTAAGGTGTGTTTATGAAGCACTTCAGCCCTTTTCTACAATGGAACACTCCTGGATGAACGAGAAAATACACTAAGTTGCTTCTTTTTGTTTGGGTGAAAAACCTTGGCTCTGGTTCATGCACTTGAAAGCAAAACTGAAATATTACAGACAAAGCAATAACATCTCTATAGAGACAACCAGAAAAGCTGTGTTACTCAAAGTTTTTCTCATAAATTAGTGTAAAGGGTTTAAATCTGGCCTAGGGAAAAATGAGCAAATACCAACAATGCGGGTCCGTGGGCGCTATTGCCTCATACACTACATGTGAGACAAGGAAACACATGAGATGCCGACGTCTGGCCAAACAACTGTGTCAGATGCTGTGGAACCAGAGCATCTTGATGAAAAATGAGCTACTGGAACAAGACGGAAATGAGCGAGATGCAGGAGGCTCTGTTGGAATCCTACTAGCCAGTAACCCTAGTCAGAGAGGTTACATACAAAGAATATGGAATGAATGGAGACATTTTCAATATCAACCCTATGTAGTGGCGCGTTGACACATGACCAAAGTGCTGCGGCGCGGGTCAGGTGGGTGGGGCAAATGGGCATCAAAGCGTGTGAACAATGGACTTGGCGTTTAGTGCAGTGGAAGTTCAGAGCGAACTGAAACAGTGAAACTGTTTAATTAGCAGTTTTTAGAAAGCCCAAGCATACAATTTCTCCATGCCTTTATAAATATTGTTAATATAGCATTTACATTTGTCGCATGGCATTTACAAATGTCATAAATGGCTTACAATTTTGACCCAGTACAGAAGAAAACAACATAGTCTATCCACAAAATAACTTAATCCTCTGCTCGTCTGCGTGTCCAGTGTGCAGAGTGTTTCCACAACTTTTCCTATAATTCCATCAGGTCCATAACATTTAAATTCTGGTCCAGGATATTATTTAAAAGCAGAGATTGCCGTGCATTTGTGGCAGACAGGCAGTTTGTGCTTTTATACCGTTGAATGAGTGATGTGTCGCAGAGATAAAACACAAAATCACATGGGTCTGCTGCTGGTTTTGAACTGACAATCTTCTATTTACGAGCCAGGCAGGCACTTTTGCCAACTGTGCCGCAGCATCCGGTCACCTGAGGGGCATGGGGCGAATCCATGTCAAACTTTGATTCTGGGTTTATAGACCGACCACAAAATCAAATCAAATACGAGCATGTGATAATCATTTGCAGCAGGGAACATGTCCATTCCACCAATAAAACCAGAATCAGCTTCAGGAGTGTGAATATTGCAGGGACCAGAGTGTGTGCCGCGGATTCGCATGCAGACACTCGTCAAAGAAGATCTTGACGTATAAATGAGTGCAAATTTTCTGGTGTTCGGCATGTTTTGACGCTTCGTGTGTGTGTGTACGTACGTTAACAGTGAAACAACTAGTAGCTCAGTGTTCCAACATCCACAAATGACATAACAGGATGATTCGGCAACCCAATACAACCACCAACCAAAGAAGTCCAGCCTGACTCACTTGACATCAGGACGAGGGAGCAGCTTATGGTTTCTTGTGATGTATTTGAGCTCGTAAAGTTGTTCAGAGAAGGCTCGCAACAGATTATTAGCTCATCACAGACTCTCTGATGATTAAATTCCGAATTCACTCATGTAATCATCAGTGTAATTTGGTTTAAAAATACTGGAGCCAGAAAAGTGCAGACATGTCACAGAGGAACAATTTTTGGTTTCAACACTTGAAAACTGAACATGTATTTATATGAAATAAAAAGAAAACGGGCTTGAAAGGAGCTGTAAAGATGCTGTAATAGATTTGTATAATTCAACATTGTATTAAGCAACAATGTCTTTTGGTCAGACAGTACCAAATCTCCATCCGGTGACAATTTCTTTTCTGACCAAAAGAAATTGTTGCTTAATAGTTTAAAATAGTAGACAGAATTTCAGGAGACGGTTAACTATATACGCGATTTTCACACCGCAATACCGGAAGTACCTTTTAAAATATGTGTACATTTTCCCTTGCTCTCACCATCCAAGTGCAGCCATAAATTCTTAGGAACTCTTTTACTCTTTTTTTTCTTCTCTCTCTTACTACTACTACCACTTACGAGGAGTTCATCACTTTTTCCACATTTTCTTACATTACAGCTTTATTCCAAAATGGATTCAGTTCATTATTTGCCTCAATATTCTACAATCAACACCCCTTAATGAAGAAGGTCATTTGAATTCTTCGCTATTTTATAATTGTTTTGAATAAAGCTGTAACATAACAAAATGTGGAAAAAGAGAAGAATATTATTTTAACTAAATATTATTTTAACTAAATATTTATCGTAGTTTTACACCTGTCTCTGTGTATTTCATCAGTAAGCTCCATTCTATCAAAAATGCAGGTACAATTTATTATTTTATTATTTTAGGAATAATTTTTTGTCAAATCATAGCTATTGTGTAATTCATTGGGATTTGGCCCTTGTTTTCAGTATGGTTGCTAGGTAACAATTGTAGAATTATTTCTACCTAAGTCACATCTGCTGCTCATGTCCAAGCTGGAAGTAACTGGTGAAAACAAGGTTACAATGTGAGTAAAATTTTAAATATAATCATGTTCACTACAATTTAGTGAAATATGTAGTCCCATCATCAAATGCTCTGTAACATTATCTTGTTTATAGTGTTTATAGGAAGCTTATGGGCCCATAGGAATTACTTGCATGCTGCTCCTGGCTTGGTTACTGCTGTAGTGCCTCTGGAGCTCATATGACAGGAGTAAAGTGTTCCTCGATTCGTGCGATAGGCAGACCGACAGCTCGAGGAAGGTAAAGACATGAAAACCCCAGCTAACCTTTGTTTCTCAGCCCGACAGAGGAGAAGAGCCATGGGGTGGATTTGAATCAGACTCAAGCCGTGCTATCACTGGAAGCGAGTGGTTCATTATTTCACCCAGAGCATATTAAAGCAGGATTAGAGACACAAAAGTGCACCCCAGTTTTAAATCCTCAGCAACAGGTGCACGCCGCAGATACGGCAGGACTACTGAAGCTTCCGTGAGTGTTTCCTCTCTGCTGCAACGATAAAACCAGTTTAATGTTTTAATTTTACATTCTGCCACACACCAGAAAATAGGAGATATGCTAAAGAGTCATGTTCTAACATATTTTGCTTAAAAGTAATAAGTTAAAGGGGACATATTAAGCATTACTTCTATTGGTATTAGCCTTTAAACATGCTCTTGAGTACCGTCAGTTTGTCATCTCATGTTTTAGAACAAAAAATTATATATTTATAACATACAAAATTACATTTGAATCTCTGCCTATTTCCAACACTGCAAATTGTGTAATTTCCCTTTGGGGCCAGTAGATGTTGCCACCACTCAACAGTTTAAGATAAACATTTCACCACCCACCGGCCTGGTGGTATTTTCTGGTCCCAGCAAGCAGTTGTATTGATCATGAGAAGGCGACAGAAAAGTCTGGAGATGATTTATGGAAATGTTGAGCTTCAAAATGCTGCACATTTTAAGTTAAGGCAAGGCAAGTTTATTTGTAGGGGAAAATTCGTACACAAGGTAATTCAAAGTGCTTCACACAACACAATCATTAAAATCACAAAACCTTCATTTCTATTCATTCAATTTAACAATTTTGCTTTGTGATCCGTCAGATGGAAACCAATATATTGGACCACACTGGCAGACACTCCAGACACTCGTCTGCCCCCTTCCTAAATTTAGCTTTTGCTAAACTAATTGTCCCAGACAAAACTCGACCACAGCACCGATCAAGTGTTAAAACTCGCACTTGATCAGTGGGTAGGTGGCCAGGCTCTTCCTGGTCAATCTAACCAGCGTGTGTTCTAACCCTCCCAGGCACCTGCTATGAGGCTGTGCTTGGACACCGGCACAATGGGCTATGTGTCGAGTGGAATTATTTACATGTTCAATTGTAATTGCGTCTAAATAGTAGTTTTAGAATTGTAAAGAATTTCTCTAAAGGAAGTCCTTTTAATTCAAAGAAATTTACAGGTGCTATTTTCAGGCTAATAGTTTAAAACTTAAAAGAGAGAGTGCAAAGAAAATTATTTCAGTCATATGCACAGCCAAAAAACAGTAGCGGCCTGTCTCACATCCTCAGGAAGACTGTTCCAGATTTTAGCTGCATAAAACTGAAACGCACATTCCCCATGTTTAGTCCAGACTCTGGGCACCAGCAGGAGGCCGGTCCCTGAGGTCCTCAGAGTCCGAGATGGTTCATATGGCACTAACATGAGATGCACTTTGGTGATTTTATTTGATTACAATCCGACTCATATTCCTCGGAGAAATTAGTCTAATGAGGAACTAAACGCATAGATACACATGGAGCACGGACATGCAATATAGACAACCTGTGTATCACTACCTTGTACCATCTTTCTGTGTAAATATCTCATGTCGCAACATGGACATCTTATAGACGGGGCGGCCTATATATGTTTAAAAATCTTGTGCATGTGTGAGAATGAGCTGAGTGTCCTGTATAGTTTAATTGTGTAATGTTTAATACAAAGTCATTCTTTTTTTAACTGGGAAAAAGACTAAATACCTGATTTTTGGAACAAGAAAATATGAGAATATAAAACTGAACATTGATAATGTTTCTGAAGTAACATTTTTGGGAGTAATGTAAGAAAAAAATCATACATTGTTTACATAAATAAGACAATAACTGAATGTATATGTATCCTTTACATGGTCCAATATGTGTTGGATGAGACTATTTCAGTTATACTCATCTCTAATAGTTCCATATTTTGTGTATTGTATTGAGGTGTGGGGCAATGCATGCAAAGGTTTTACTGACCTGCTCCAAAAGAAAGCAATCAGAATTATGAACCATAACGGTCCAAGAAACCACACTAATGAACTCTTTCTTAAGTGGAAGATCCTAAAATGTTTAGATCTCGTTCAGTTAAAAATGGTATTGACCATAAGAATTGACCTTAAGAATAAGTTGTTGCCAGAACACATTTCTAACAAATTCACATTGATCACCGATGACGAAAGCAGGCGTGTGTCCCTTTTTCATACTCTTGTTTAAAACACAGAGGTTTTGTTGTTAGGGGAGTAAATTTGTGGAGTTCTTTAAACATTGTATTAAAAACCTCACGCACAATAATACTTTTAAAGTGTATGTATAAAACAATGATTATTGAAAATTGGAAGAATTTAAATATGTAAACTTAATGAACATGTATTCCAGCACTTATTAAGACTGAAATGACATGTTTGTTAGAGATACAACTTGAGATATCACAGCCAGAACTGTATGGCATCCGGTTTCAAAAGACAATGTAGTCACAACTGAACCCAAGATGCCAGTAGCTGTTATACCACACAGGGATTTTCGGGGTTTGTGGCAGACTGGATTTAGGATGTGGTAATCCAATGTGAGGAGCACATTTAGATTGATTAGTGGGACTTAGAATCAAAACTACTTCACAGCATGTATTTTGTTATTATCCCATACTATCATTAAGAGTTCTTATATTTCTAAGTAGAAAAGTTGGCAGGGCAATCATCATTATTTATTTTGGGTTTTCCCTTCTGCAGTGGCAACCGAAAATGTGGCTTAATGTGAAGTGATCTTTAGATAAATTTTGCAAAGGTTTTACCTCAGATGTTCATCCCGACACAAAGAGCATTCAGGCTGGTGAATATTCAGAAGACACACTGTGGAACACGTTTGAATTTTAGAGGCGTCTACTTTTATCCAAGCCAATAGTGCAATATTATTTGAACTACATTTGATAATCCCATTAAATAATTGAAACTGATTGCCTGATTGACTGAGGCTCAGAGCAAGACAACCTTGTAAACAGGATTAATTGTGAATAAAGCTAAAACACAACTCCTGGCATGTTTTTGATGTGTTTTTGACATATCAATATAATGGTTAAAAGCTCAAACATGTGTCCTTTAAGTCAGTGAGTTAATTCCTCTTTTCCAGACCATTTCTGACATTGTTCAACAGTGTGGAGCCATAACATGCCCCACAGCACAGAGGCAGTGTCAGGCCACCATCTGGAGAGCCTGCCCCGCTGCGCTCTGTCAGAGGTGTCCCAAAATGGCAGCATCGATAATGGAGAAACAGCTTGTGAGAGACAGAGACGGCTTATTTACATCCATGGTCTCTCATGGAGAAAGATGCCGGGGCTGGAAATGAGGAAATCCACTGGGAACAAACACAGGCATGCATGGTGAAATGTTACCATGTAATGTTATCTTGTCCCAGAAAATCTATTTTTAAGGGTGAAATTGTGTACTAACCCCCAAAACAGTTCCATTCCCACAACAACCGTTTAAAGGATATTACAAAATTAGAAAGCAGAATCCCAAAAATGTACATTTCTGTACTGATTTTAAATATGGCACTTCACCCGCCTTGAAATTTACTTTTGTGCTAATTCTAGCCTGGATAAAAAGATACCATTGCATGGTGTGAAACTGGTGCAGAATAAACATGACAATGAAGGAGATTATTTGAAAGAAAAACTGAAGAGAAATATACTTGTTTGTACATTTTAATTTTGTTTTCCAAAGTGATTACAAAATTGTGATGAAGGGAAAATCATTGATCAAACAATAATATCATAATATATATAATGCCATGTGTTCAGTATCAATAATGTGGTCATTTCATCTGAGTATTCAAACTCAAAATCCACAAATATTTAGGCTGAATTATACTTGGAATTATTGGACGAGACATGAGATTGGGTCCACGAGAACAAGACCAAATAAGATGTTGACAGAAATCTAAAATAAATAAATTATACAATGCAGTGCACAAGTTTTGCTTATCTATTTATATAGCACATTTTTAAACCAAAACATTTACAAATGCTGCAAAGACAACCATCAAAAACAAACAAGTAAACAACTGCTCAGTGCCTATAAAAAACCTAAAAGATAATAATAGTAATAATAGTAATAATAATAATAATAATAATAATAATAATAATAATAATAATAATAATAATAATAATAATAATAATAATACTACAAATAATAATAATAAAAATATCTCGGTATTGCTGTATGCTAGAAAAATGGATTGACACTGACAGTCCAGCACATTATGACTGGTGCACACATGCTCTAGAAAAAACAGCAGCTAGATTAGCAAATAACGAAGCAGATTACCTGGACACATTGGAACCATTATATCAGTTTCTACTCAGTCCTCAAAACATTTATAGAACTCTCCTCTTTGTGCAATTCTATGTGGTTACTTGTGAACATGAGGGAATATTTGTTGTGTGTACATATTTTCTCTGTGGAATATAATTAATTGTGTCTTATATGTAATGTGGACCAGAATGGGGAAAGGAAATGAAAAAAAAAAGATAAATGTATACTCTAAAACAACAAATTGTAGCTACAGGCAATAGATTTTTAATAAAATAAAAACTATATAAAAACAGTAGACACAGGGGACCACAGCTCATGCTGAGTTAAAGCAGAACCGAGCATCAGACATTGACCCAAAGATAACAATCCGGGCTCTTTTTTTTTTTTTACTATAATACTACAGCTTCCCAAGAGGTGTAACTCACATAACCCTTATTTTGTAAACACATAACGATCTTGTCGCCATTTTATCTTGCGAGATCTTGTCCATCCCCAAAATCAATGTATTTAAAAATAAATAAAATCTCAAACCTCTTTAACATGAGCATCAGATCATTCTAGGTGTCTTGTGTCTGTTTCCATGGCGACAGGAGCACGAGGACAGCCCTGGTTCAGCTCCAGTCTTCCATCGTCACAAAGGTTTTCCCTCAATTCTCCATAATCAGCCATAATACCAGCGCATTATCTGCATACAGCCAGTGCACTCCCCGAGGACACACACACGAGCTCCACAAAGGTGCCCTGCCAGGACACCGATCCTACAGCTAAAGACAATCACGTAGTTATTATTAGAAAGGACAATGTAATGTCAAAAGTCCAAATGCTTTGTTTGAAAATGGTGCCATCATTAAGGGCTTTCCTTTTTTTTGCAATCACTTGAATTACATCCTTTTACATCCATTGCAACGGGGAGAATCAGAATTCATTTGTTATCTCGAATAAAAGGGATAGGTGCGATGCAATGCACACACAAATATTGTCAAAAAGAGATCCTCAATTGAGGAAGGTGCTCATTTAAAAGAGAAAACAGCTCTGTATTTGGGTGAAAGTTGTTGCAGAATATATGTCAAATATTCCCATGGAAAATAAATTGGAATACTGGCAGAGCCTATTGAATTTACCTCTACTACTACCACTTCTCTGTTCAACTACTATCGCCACTAATACAAACACCATCACTATAATACCACTACTGCTACTACTACTACTACTACTACTACTACCCATTATTACATTCTTTTAATTATTACAACTCAACTCAACTGTTCACACCAAGTAGTACACTAAGGAAATATTTGGCCTTCTGAGTAGCACCATGTCTAAAGGTGGTTTAAAACAGGATGACTGTAGGTCTACATTTATTTATATATTTTTTGGCCCGTAAGCTTTATTGGACAGGACGGTGTAGCGTGAAATGGGAATGAGTGAATTCAGCAAATTGTCGTGGAACTCGCGACACTGCAGCCGGGTGGATCGGGTGCATCGCAGGACTCTTTAAGTCTAAGTCTAGGTTTAGGTCTAGGTCTAGGTCTAAATTAAAGCTAAATGGTAAACCAGATCTAAATAGGACTACGCTGTTGTTATAGTAGTTCTAAATAAGGATTGGCGTTAGATTGTTATAAGTATAAGTATTGGTCAATGTTGAAAGATTTGAGACTATATCGATATCGATACAAAAAACCCTGCAGATATTTGGTGCCAATTAAAAATAAAGATACAAAAATGAGTAAAAAATGGAAATAGATGAACAATTAGGTTGATATATGTCTGTATATGTTTACACAATCATTTAACAAATTATTTGATATCCAAATAACTACATTGTTTTTGTTTTTGTTATGTTTGCTTGGTTATAAGTGAAAAGTTAAGCTGAAGTGAAGTTCGCATATTAATAGATCTGTGTGGCCTTGTTTTGAATTTAAAACAGAAATATCAGTATCAGCTAAAACATTTTTTTAATTCATATCGGCCCATCCTATTTCTAAAAAAGGATTTATCAAAAGGAGGACAAATTATGCAGCATTTTTTTTTAACGGCAGAGAAATTATCACCCACCTGAAGTTTGTATTTTCAGATACTGCAAAAAAAAAAAAAAGTCCTGCTCTGATACATTGACACAATAAAAGAGACAGCGTATACGTCCTAATTAGCAGCAGGTTGCCACACATGTTACTTTGATGTTGTGTGGTTTCCTGGCTGTGTAACGCTGTGGCTTCCCTCACATGGCGCTGTCATGTTTTCCGGTGGCTCATGAATACGCCGCGAGATATTTATATACGAATTTAATGAGGAATCTTTCGTGCAAAAGTGCATGATCTTTACTCAGACTTCATTAAGACGCACGTGAGAAATAACTGAAGTTGTATCGTGCTGCCGGATACGCGCCGGCACATCATGTTCATCAGGGCATTTTACCATCAAATTTAACATAGTTCCAACAGGTATGACATCATCCCTTAACGGGCCCAATGGAGCTCGGGATTGAACGCCAAAAAACGAGCGTTATTGACCCAATTTGCCATGTTTGTTTGCGAGCGTGCAAAACAGAGATGCATTGTGATCCAACCTGACTAGCTTCTGCGTCGTTGCTGGTAAATACATACATTTATCGCACTGTTGTGTCAGAACTGAATGAATGCGGTTAAAGGGGACATGATATGAGCTTACAGCAGTGTTTCCTCATCATCAGTTTGAGTTCATCCTATATTGTCCTGCGACTGAAGCTCGAGTGCTCAGAAATGTTCCCTCTCCCCCCCCTCGTCCCCGCCCACATCCCTGTACTTATTAGGAAAATTAAAACGCGGCGACACTTGTAGCTGTAAGATAGCCACTTATAGCCACTGCTGCTTGTTACAGTGAAATGTCACTAGGAAGAGCTTATCGGTTCTGCACATCCAAGTCTGTACGGTCCAGCGTGCCCATGAAGGGTCTTTTATTATGACTATCTCGTCCATATGGGGAGAGTAACATGACTCCAGTGCAACAGACCACGCCCTCAGTTTGCTTAACTCCACCTACATACCTATACCCACATATTATGGCCTAATCACGGCTCTTGTTTAGAATTCCACCCCCCATCAAATGCACCGACTGCAAGGTGTAACGGAATGAGCTCCGCTGCGCTCACGTTCACGCTTCCTCCGGGGGCAAAATACGGCCCCTTGAGTGCTTACTGGTGGTGTAGCGCGTAAAGGCTTTGCACATATGTCGTACCACCTTTAAGTTGTCCTGGGTGTGATACCCAATCTCTCTCTCTCCCCATTTCACGCTACAGCAGTTCTGTCAAATGAAGCCTTCAGCCAGATTTGTTTTTGTTTTAAGAAGAGAAAAGAAGAAAAGAAAACACTCTGGATATATCAATGATGAGTGTCATAACTCTCCCTCTAGTTGCAGCAGAATTACTTTATGTAATTTGTTTTTAAAGGGCAGTTTGTCACAACTTTTCAACCTTGTGTTTAAACTCTGATTTATTTATTCATTATTCATTATTTTTCGACCTGTAGGTTTAACCAGACAAGACAGTGCAGTGTGATATGGGGGGGCGAGAGAAAGAAGGAAATTAAAATGTCTGGAAGTCAAACTCCCGACTCTGATGCCGCCGCTTTAACAACTAAGCCACCAAGCTCCACATGTTGGATCTGTGTAGATGCAAAAAAACACAAGTATATACTGTAGATGAGACGTTGCTCTTTCATTAGATTTGACTATGCCCTGCTCTGAACAATATAATCTCCTTGAATGTACCCGTATGTTTTGTGACAATGTCTTACTTTGGACAGTAAAGTTACCATGGGAACCTACTCAATTTGTGACAGCGAGGGAATGTCTGTTTTTTTTCCTTTATCATAGTTGAAGTCTGAACACACGAGTGCAGCTGCTACTTACGGTGAAGGACAAAGCCACACAAACATATTCCTCTGCTCTGAAGATGCAAAACAATATATATTTAAATGAGTTCCTACATATATAATATAAGCATATACATATAAAACCAAACTCTATATTTGATAGTCTACACTTAAAATAACCTACACACTTGCCGCTGGCTAATTGCCTATTTGTTTTGCCAAGACACATTGAACATATAACAGCCACAAGGCAAACTGCCCACTTGTTAGAAATGAAAATATAGAAAAATATGTTGTTTTTTGCCTCCAAGAATTTAGGACTTTGCACAGATGGTTTGTGTTTCCTGTTGCTTTTGAACACAAACAAAACCTTTCTGTATTTTTTAATTTTTTTCAGGCAGAAATTCACAGTTTAATGATTCAATGTTTAAAACTATAAGGTGGTCAAGGTGGTTTCTGACAGATTGAGAGTGTTGGAAAGATATCAAAGCGTGGATGTCGCTCAAGTACTTTCACTTTAATGAGAATAAAGCGGAAGTAATATTATTTGGCTTTCCTGACCTGAGTTTATGAAACCTACAATCTGGGATTAGAAATGGACAGTGACTTTAGACTTGGAACACAGATCTGAGCACCAGCAGTTGACCGTGGTTTCCAAGGGCTGATCCATGCTTTTATAACGACCTGTAAGGATTTGTGTAACGGTGTGTATGCTGGTGTTCCGCAGACGTCTGCAGCTTGTACAAAAGGCAGCAGCAGGACTCTTAACTGGGACCTGAAAGAATGCTCACATTTCACCAATTTTAGACTCTCAAATTAGTACGTTTTTGAATAGATTTAAAAATTATTTTATTTGTTTTTAAAACTTTAAAAGGTTCTATCTCTATCTCAATTTTTATCTGACTTGATCCAAACATACACTCCTCGTGCTCTCAGGTCTGCTGATCAGCGGTCCTCGTCTTTGGAATAGCCTCCCTTCATATCTAAGACAGGGCGATTCACTGAATGCTTTTAAGTGTCTTTTAAAAACATGTGCAGCACTTTGGTGAACCTTGTTGTTTTTAAAGTCCTTTTGTAAATACATGTTATTTTATTTTATTTCAAGACAGTAAACTGAAAAAAATATGGATTTTGTAATCAACAACAGATAAAATGCTGCATGTGTTCTATTAGTTTATTCTGTTCAGAGGATGCTTTTGGAAAGACCAGCCAAACTCTACTTGCACCAAAGATTTTATATATATATATATAATTATATAGTATATCATAATATATTATATATATAATATATATATAAATCTATATCTATCTATCTCGATATATATCTATATGTATGTATTGTATGTATGTATGGATGCATGACATATATATATATATATTATAATATATATATATATATATATATATATGTATTTATGTATTTATATGTGTATGTATATATGTGTGTGTGTGTATAGATTTTTTTTTAATCTTCAATAAAATATTTTGACTGCACTTAACATACAAATATACTCTAAACATAAACACTTAAGGATGTAAATGGTGAAACGGACCCAAACGGACCGGGAATTCAAACAGGACCATCTATTTACCATATAGCTACCCCATAAAAGGAACATATTTGGCTAAATTGACTTTAATGACCTTTTAACCTTGTTACAACAGTATTTACTCATCATTAGTTTACTCAAAGTCGTATTTCGATTTTTTTTCCTGAGGCACAAATGATCCGAAAATTCCTGTTTCACCTAACCCATATCCCGCCCGCATCCCGCATTAGTTCCAATCATAAAAAAAAAAAAAAAAGAAAGAGAGACTCTGAGTGAACATGTATTGTTGTAAAATGTCACATAGCCACTTAAACAAACAAACAAACAAACAAACAAACAAAACATGTAAATGACAATCTGTTGTACTTACAGTGAAATGCACTACCCAATGAAGAGGAGGGGCTTTGTCAGTTCTGCAATTTTGAACAGGAAGTCAGTGGACCTGTTTTTATTACTTAAGCCATATTATAATCATAATAATAAGTCAATATGGCCATTACATTGAATACAAAGTAAAAAAGACAATATACGTATGTAATAGTTCAATGCCAAGTACCTGAGAAAAAGCATGATATGTCTCCTTTGACAATTGAAATATAACATTAAATAAGATACTTCAGTTGGAGCTGCATCTTTAAGGTCGAGACAGGCTCGACACTTTGATCTGTCAGGCCTTTTACTACTCACACTGATTCAAGCAGGTGCAGGAGGGAATGTGGTGGAAAAGGCTGTGATGCTGACAGTGTGGGAAAACCTGTGAAAGAAGGCGTCATATTTACCCATCTCGGTGTCTATAAACTGTATACGACAGAAGTGATCATACGCTTTAACAATTGGTGTGACTGGAGTTATATTCTATGACTTATTTTTTACTTATTTTTTCTCTTTATTTTGTTTTTAATTTTTTTAAATCAAAACCATCAAACAGCTATTTGCGGTCACAGTAGTTTTAATTCTGACTCTGGCACCAGCAGGAGGCCGGTCCCTGAGCTCCATGTTTATCCTTGACTCTGGCACCAGCAGGAGGCGGTCCTGAGTTCCATGTTTAGTCCTGACTCTAGCACCAGCAGGAGGCGGTCCCTGAGCCATGTTTAGTCCTGCTCTGGCACAGCAGAGAGGCCAGTCTCTGAGATCCAGATTTAGTCTGACTCTGGCACCAGCAGGAGGCGGTCCCTGAGCTCCATGTTTAGTCCTGACTTGGCCAGCAGGAGGCCGGTCCCTGAGCTCCATGTTTAGTCCTGATTGGGCACCAGCATGAGGCCGGTCCTGATTCCATGTTAGTCCTGACTCTAGCACCAGCAGGAGGGCCGGTCCCTGAGCTCCATGTTTAGTCCTTGACTCTGGGCACCAGCAGGAGGCCAGTCTCTGAGATCCATGTTTAGTCCTGACTCTGGCACCAGCAGGAGGCCGGTCCCTGAGCACCATGTTTAGTCCTGACTCTGGCATCAGCAAAGAGCTGGCCCTGAGTACCATGTTTAGTCCGACTCTGGCACCAGCAAGAGCTGGTCCCTGAGCACCATGTTTAGTCCTGATCTGGCACCAGCAGGAGGCCGCGTGGCTGAGATCCATGTTTTGATCCTGACTCTGGCACCAGCAGGAGGCCGGTCCCTGAGATCCATGTTTAGTCCCTGACTCTGGCATCAGCAAGAGGCTGGTCCTTGAGCACCATATTAGTCCTGACTCTGGCACCAGCAGGAGGGCCGGTCCCTGAGCACCATATTTAGTCCTGACTCTGGACCTGCAGTGAGGGCCGTCCCTGGAGCTCCATGTTAGTCCTGACTCTGGCACCAGGCAAGAGCTGGGTCCCTGAGCACCATGTTTAGTCCTGACACTGGCACCAGCAGGAGGGCCGGTCGCTGTGATCATGTTTTGATCCTGACTCTGGCACCAGCAGGAGGCGGTCCCTGAGATCCATGTTTAGTCCTGACTCTGGCATCAGCAAGAGGCTGGTCCTTGAGCTCCATGTTTAGTCCTGACTCTAGCACCAGCAGGAGGCCGGTCCTGAGCTCCATGTTTAGTCCTGACTCTGGCACCAGCAGGAGGCCAGTCTCTGAGATCCATGTTTAGTCCTGACTCTGGCACCAGCAGGAGCCGGTCCCTGAGCACCATGTTTAGTTCCTACTCTGGCATCAGCAAGAGGCTGGCCCCTGAGTACCATGTTTAGTCCTGACTCTGGCACCAGCAAGAGGCTGGTCCTGAGCACCATGTTAGTCCTGACTCTGCACCGCAGGAGGCCCGGTCGCTGAGATCCATGTTTGATCCTGACTCTGGCACCGCAGGAGGCCGGTCCCTGAGATCCACGTTTAGTCCTGACTCTGCGCCAGCAAGAGGGCTGGTCCCTGAGCACCATGTTTAGTCCTGACTCTGGCACCAGCAGGAGGGCGGTCCCTGAGATCCATGTTTGATCCTGACTCTGGCACCAGCAGGAGGCCGCGTCCCTGAGATCCATGTTTAGTCCTGACTCTGGCATCAGCAAGAGGCTGGTCCTTGAGCACCATATTTAGTCCTGACTCTGCACAGCAGGAGGCCGGTCCCTGAGCACCATATTTAGTCCTGACTCTGGCACCAGCAGGACCGGTCCCTGAGCTCCATGTTTAGTCCTGACCTGCACCAGCAGGAGCTGGTCCTGAGCCATGTTTAGTCCTGACTCTGGCACCAGCAGGAGGCCGGTCCCTGAGCTCCATGTTTAGTCCTGACTCTGGCCCCAGCAGGAGGCCGGTCCCTGAGCTCCATGTTTAGTCCTGACTCTGGCACCAGCAGGAGGCCGGTCCCTGATAGTTCCATTTTAGTCCTGACTCTAGCACCAGCAGGAGGCCGGTCCCTGAGCCCATGTTTAGTCCTGACTCTGGCACCAGCAGGAGGCCAGTCTCTGAGATCCATGTTTAGTCCTGACTCTGGCACCCACGGAGCCGGTCCCTGAGCACCATGTTTAGTCCTGACTCTGGCATCAGCAAGAGGCTGGCCCTGAGTACCATGTTTAGTCCTGACTCTGGCACCAGCAAGAGGCTGGTCCCTGAGCACCATGTTTAGTCCTGACTCTGGCACCAGCAGGAGGCCGGTCGCTGAGATCCATGTTTGATCCTTGACTCTGGCACCAGCAGGAGGCCGGTCCCTGAGATCCATGTTTAGTCCTGACTCTGGCATCAGCAAGAGGCTGGTCCTGAGCACCATATTTAGTCCTGACTGGCACCAGCAGGAGGGCGTCCCTGAGCACCATATTTAGTCCCGACTCTGGACCAGCAGGAGGCCGGTCCCTGAGCTCCATGTTTAGTCCTGACTCTGGCACCAGCAAGAGGCTGGTCCCTGAGGCACCATGTTTAGTCCTGCACTGGCACCAGCAGAGGCCGGGCGCTGAGATTCCATGTTTGATCCTGACTCTGGCACCAGCAGTGAGGCCGGTCCCTGAGATCCATGTTTAGTCCTGACTCTGGCATCAGCAGAGGCTGGTCCTTGAGCACCATATTTAGTCCTGACTCTGGCACCAGCAGGAGCCGGTCCCTGAGCCCATATTAGTGTCCTGACTCTGGCACCAGCAGGAGGCCGGTCCTTAGCTCCATGTTTAGTCCTGACTCTGGCACCAGCAGGAGGCTGGTCCCTGAGCTCCATGTTTAGTCCTGATCTCTGGCACCAGCAGGAGGCCGGTCCCTGAGCTCCATGTTAGTCCTGACTCTAGCACCGCAGGAGGCCGGTCCCTGAGCTCCTTAGCCTTTATCCTTGACTACTGGCCCCAGCGAGGCGCAGTCTCTGAGATCCATGTTTAGTCCTGACTCTGGCACCAGCAGGAGGCCGGTCCCTGAGCACCAGTGTTAGTCCTGACTCTGGCATCAGCAAGAGGCGGCCCTGGAGTACCATGATGTTTAGTCCTGACTCTGGCACCAGCAAGAGGCTGGTCCCTGAGCTCCATGTTTAGTCCTGACTCTGGCACCAGCAGGAGGCCGGTCGCTGAGAATCCATGTTTGATCCTGATCTGGCACCAGCAGGAGGCCGGTCCCTGAGGATCCATGTTTAGTCCTGACTCTGCATCAGCAAGAGGTGGTCCTTGAGCACCATGTTTAGTCCTGACTCTGGCACCAGCAGGAGGCGGTCCCTGAGCTCCATGTTTAGTCCTGACTCTGGCACCAGCAAGAGGCTGTCCCTGAGCACCATGTGTTTAGTCCTGACTCTGGCACCAGCAGGAGGCCGGTCGCTGAGATCCATGTTTGATCCTGACTCTGGCACCAGCAGGAGGCCGGTCCCTGAGATCCATGTTTAGTCCTGACTCTGGCACCAGCAGGAGGCCGGTCCCTGAGCACCATGTTTAGTCCTGACTCTGGCACCAGCAAGAGGCTGGTCCCTGAGCACCATGTTTAGCTCTGACTCTGGCACCAGCAGGAGGCTGGTCCCTGAGATCCATGTTTAGTCCTGACTCTGGCACCAGCAGGAGGCTGGTCCCTGAGCTCCATGTTTAGTCCTGACTCTGACACCAGCAGGAGGCCAGTGTGTATATTGTTTTTGGGGATCTGCACTGTATTGTGTCATACTTTACTTTACTTTGACTCCACTACATTTGAAAGATACATAAATATAATACATTCTAGGTCACAACGGATCCAAAAAAGCTCATATACTTTTGTGGAGCAGTTTTCCAGGCCTTTTGTCCAATTTAAAGAAGTAATTTTTACAGCAAATAATTCAGTACAAACTTCAGTGTAAAAATCTGACTGAGCTACTTTTACTTTACTTTTAATCAAGTCATGAAATGCAGTACTTTGACCACCTCTTACTTTCCTACTCGTCGGGCGCGACCACATAAGCCAGCTCTCACTCCCAATGTGCTCTTGTCACCGTCTGACAACTGCTCCTTCCGCGCACCGCTGCTCTAGTTTAGCAGAAGCTCTGACCTGATCTGTCAACTCATATTCAGATCATTTAAGAAACAGTAACACCATCTCAAAAAATGGTCATGTTTTGCATAATTGATAAACACATTAAACCCATAGATGCTTTTTAATGAACTAATCGCTGAAAGCAGTGTGTTCCTGTCCGGTGCTGATGGAGCTGTTTGACAGCTGCCAGAGCTCGTCCATTATCCTCAGCGTGGCGCAGGTGTCTGTAGGCTCTGATTCATCCTCCTAATAATCTCTTTGACTCGCTGCTGCTATTCTCAGACTAATTGATGTCTGAAAAGTAAAGCCGTCCAGGCCTGAAAATAGATTCGACAACAGCCCACGCATCACACGAGTTATCCGGAGAGACACTGGTCCAGTGGAGCCTGAACATGTCCCACACACCGGGTACAGTGCAGGTGAGGTGATCGGCCACAAAACCAACGCATATTCATGTGACATTTACAGAAGCTTTTGAAATGTCACATCCAATGAACAACGGTAGATGTGTCAAAAAAGAAGGTGGAAATAGTAGTGGAGGGTCTGCCACATGCTAGTCTCCATTTTATTGATGTTTTTGCTGTGTCTAAAATATTCCACACCATGGCATTAAAGGAGCCATATAATGCTTTTTCAGGTGGTTAGTATGGAACTATATAATAAGTACATCATGATTTTACAATTGGTTAATTAAAAACCACAATAGTAATCTAAATAGTCTTGGTTATAGAAACGTGTCCATTCACTTCCTGTTCAAAACTGCAGAACTGATAAGCTCCGCCTCTTCAAAGTGGCATTTCACCGTCATTTTTCACTTCATTTGCATGTTTTTATTTTTACATTTCAGAACCCTGCATGTGTCACTCAGTCTTCATTTTTCAAATAATCACAACTACGTACAGGGATGTGGGTGGAGATAGGGGCTAGGTGAAAAAAAATTAAAAAATCATATATCAATAGAAAACTCCAGCAGAAAGAGCAAGGACAATGTCTGCTGGTGAAATTAAAAAAGTAGTTTGTATGGAACAAAAAAAGTGAACTATGTAATGGAGGCAATTTGAGCCCTGACATTGTCCATAAAATAGTTCAAGCTAAGAGTGGACAAAACCACTGACCCTATCGGAAAGGGATGTCGCGCCAGTAAACTTCCAGTAAACTTCCAGTAAACTTCCAGTAAACTTCCAGTAAACTTCCAGTAAACTTAGCCAAAGTTATTCTTTCTCGCATGACCTTTTGTATGTGTACGCCACTCTGGTCACTAAGTAAAAAAATTCCAAAATAAAAAATATACAACTGTCAAATTAACCATACAATAAAATACAGCTAATTAAAAAGTGTAGCTTTTTTATTTTTTATATAATTGTTTACACCTAACTGGTTATATATAAATAACTGATGCGCACAATCAAAGACAAACATTGAAAATTGCTCACAGCCAACTCAGTTCAAAACTACAATTTCTGACACTTACAGTATGTTTGTGGGCAAAAAGTTTTCTCCCCATCGAGGAAACTGTCAGTAAATTACAGAGCGCTTTGACTGTCTGTGTGAGTGTTGACAGCAGATGAAAAACGGTCAAAAGTTCAAAGGTTTTCGCGATAACAAGAGCGTCCTACAACCTTTTCTGTGCCATTTTGGACTCTCTCCTCTCTCCACCATGACCTCGGCACCTTCCCATCCCAAGCCTGTCACACTTCTGCCCCTGTCCAGCCTTCTGATGTGCACCCCTGGGCCCCTCCACTCACAATGAAAGCACTTAAATTAAATTGTGGCCGAGCCTAAAATAGCCCAATTGCTCTGCGTCAGGTCTGCCATGGCAACTGGGGCCTTTGCTGGTTTACTCCCCCGCTTCCAAACACTTTTATTTGAGCTAATATCATTTATTTAGTCATAATCTAATTCATTTGTATACGCTTTAGAAGAATATCCTCTATTGGCACTTAGCAGCTGAGGCTAGACTTGCTGGTGCAGTCTTGCAACGGAAAATAATCTTTGTTCGTTTGAGATAATACAATTAAAAATGTTTGTGAAGGAAGGTTGGGCAAGAACTTACATAAGCCTACTGTTGTTGCTTCATTGGGCAAGGATCCTTACCCACATTGTTCACTTGTTAATTTGGTCTTCTGATAATTTAGTATGTGTGAATGTGAGAAGGTAAAAGTACACCAAGCTCAACAGGAACCACTCAAATCAGCCATTACCGATCATTGTAAAAGAGTGAAACACATTATGGACCAGGATGGAGCTGGTACAGAGGACAAAACACGTGACCACGGGACAATAAACCGCGACGAGGGGGCCTTTTTACTCTCCCACACCTGAGATACTTAAATCAGACTGCAGATGTGTAAATCATCAGACAAGATACATCACAGCAACATCCATGTAACAACTCTGAAGAAGATTGTGAATGAGCGGTCAAAGCTGTCCGGTGAAACACAAACAAACTTAAAATCAGTTTAATAAGCAGCTTACTAAGGCCCTTACAAACATTTTGTACATGGTTTATTAACACACCCATTGGTCAAAGGCTTATTAACATTTATAAGGTAGTGTAATCCATGCTAGTAATTGTCTAAGAACTTATAAACCAAAGTAGGCTTATTGACCCCGTTCATTCAACAATACAAAAATGCCATTGGTCAAGTCTGACTAAATGAATTAACGACTTAGTAAAATGGTGCCCTAAGGTTCAGTCAGTGTGGAAGTAGCCTAATCAAAAAGAGTTGAGTAGAGTTAAGATTTTCACTCATAATTCACCACCAACAGAAATAGCCACATCTGTGACGCTCTTACATTTAAAGTTACAAAACCATTACCGATTACCAAACCTTTTAAATAACGCAATTATCCAAATTGTTGCCTCAAAAATACCCATTGATTGTGCGTGTGTCCGGATCACATTTTGTCCGAGCTTTTTGGGTCACTTTGTAACCATGGTAACCGAGGCTATGGTCCCCTTCGTTAACATCAGTTGACCAAAACCAATGGCTGATTGCGATCTGCTTGTGGTGATAGAAGTGTCCCAACAGTCGGAACGTGGAGATTTGAACGGGAGAACATGCTTGGATGCAGGGGACTTGATGCACCGTCGGGGGAATATACAGTAATGTTAGCTAATTTGGACTCTCTCTCCTCTCTCTCCCCTCTCTCTCACTCGCCCACTCCATGGCGTTGTTTACAAAGCCCTGTGTGGCCTGTACACTGATGAGGTCTAATTAAGGTGGTGTAAAATTGAAATTGTCTGGTGAAATGATGAAGCTGAGATATGAGCTGGTTTAATTACCATTGCTTTCTATTTCAGAGGAAGATTTTTAAGGGACCAGAAGCCCTTCAGAGACCACCACCGCGGCACTGTTCCAAAATTGTAATCGTCTAGGTATACGGACCGCAAAGCATTAACCCGTTGTAGCCACTTGCACTACTACCACAACAATGTTAGGACTAAACTAGATCTAAACCCATAGAACTAAATTTTGGCTAGACCAAGACTACTAGACTAGGATCAAACCAAGTCTACATCAGGACTAAACTGGGCTGAAACCAGGACCAAACTATAAAAAGTGTCAATGCACACGTTTCCGAAGATCCCAAACGATCCCAACCTTTAATATAGTTTTTACTTTTCTACCTTTAACCTAAAACCCAACTTTCAGCTAGATGTTACCTTTAAATAATGTTTTGTCTATTATTTAGGGATTTACCTTATGGGGGCCCACAAAGCAAAAGGCTCCCATGAGTGACCGGATGAATTCCAGTCCATGCAGTCAGAGTATGCACTGGTTTTGAATCTTCAGGTAAACCTCAGTACGCACCAAACTGCCCTCCGCCACCTCAAGGACACACGACATGGTCCTTGAACCAAAATCCAAAGAAGCCAAGAATTCTGTTTGTTTACTTGATTTTGTTTGTATTAAAAAATCTAAATGAAAACATGAAATGAAAAACAAAAATAAAGAAGCCTGGGATGATCAACTGTGCAGTAAGTTCTGTGCATGCACACGACTCATACTCTCGCCATCTGAGGAAACCTCTGAGGTCGTGAGGGGAAAAAACCATTAGTTTTAATTTAGAAGAGCTGCTCTATTCCCCGCTGTTCAACTATGACAAGAGCTAATGTGGACTTTAGGACTGATGTTGTACCAAATACGAAGACATGGAGGAGAGTGGACCAACTATGCTAGCAGCACTTGCTTTGCAGAAGAGACTTCCTCCGCCAATTACATATTCAGAAACCTCTCCAGTGAGACGGAACTGTGTCCTTCTGAGGCCCAATGATGCTCTCCAGATCAAAGAGGAGAGATGCCAGCAGTGACACCTTCTGCTTCCAGGCGGATTGGTTTGCACTGGGCTTTAGAGGGCAAGGGATCGACCACAAAGATTTTGTTTTCACCCGTTACACTCCCACATCTCACGAACAAACTCAAACTGAATTCTGATCCAAAACTCCCTTGGACGAGGCTCCACTGTTCCTGTTGCAAAGGTGTTATTGATGGATGTTTGACATTAGCAGAGATTTGTCTTGCAGGGTACAAACACTTGCACGGGGCCTGCTGAATCCCTCCTCTCATTCACAATCTGCCTTTTCTATTTATTTAAATCAGTGTGCTGAATTTGTTATCCTCGTTTTACCCAGGCACATCTCACAAGGGAGCATCGGTGCACTGCCTACATCACTTTAATACTTCCTGCATAAATAGCTCTGATTTGCAGGTGAGGCCATAGTGGCAGTAATGGAAGAGTAGTCTGCGTTCTGAACCAGGCAGGCAGCTCACTCCCGCAGGGCAGGGCTGGAGGAGGGGGAATCGTCCCACATCTGTGCCCCGGTGGACTCCTCATTACAGGGTTTGACTCTTTGCCCAAATTGAGTCGTGACCACATTCTGTTTCCTCCAAATAACTATTCCTTCTCATTAACAACATAGCTATACAGAAAAAGCATAAAGTTAGTCTAAATTCAACTAGGATGATGTACGTCGCCAGCTAGTTTAGCTCATTTTCTGTCAATCACAGCTTGCTACCTTTGCCTCTCAATTTTGCCACTTCTTAAACGACACATATTATGCTTTCTTTTAGCATTGTTCTCTCATTAAAAAACATAAATGTGGTTGTATTTGGCTTCTTTCACACTTGTTTCATTAATCGTCTTGATTTAAGCCTCACAAATCAATTTCAAATACAATTTTCCCCAGATTGGGACTACAAAGGTTGAAACTGTATGCATTTTTTTAGCATCTGAATTGCGCTATTACAGCATAGGACCATTGCTATGTCAAACCCTTCAAATCAAAGGAAAAAGTCTGAAACCCATGAATACATAGCATTATTTTAAGTCCTGAAACATGAAATACTATAACAAAGGTACTCAAACACATGGTTTAAGGCCAATAACAATACAAATAATGCACAATATGTATCTTTTAAGCCATTCTAGCTGTCATTTGGGACTTTCAACTACTTCATAGCTATGGGGTTGTTCAGTGATTATATCATCACTCGTACTTCCGCGTTCAGCTCTTTTCTTGTAATGGCAGTTTGGTGATTTTAACTGGCTTCAGGGTTTTGAAGCTGTAAAGCTGTAAAACTATAAAAGTAAAACTGCTCAAAAGTAAAGTCTGGTCTTTCATTTTTAGACATAGATTATAAAATAATTTTTCCATCAAAACCTGGGCCTAACAATAAAAAATAGTTACATCCACTGATATTACACTGCAAAGAAAAGTTACAGCAGGCATTCGCTTTAGATTCATTTTATTCCGGTCTGTAGTAGATTCGTTTTTTGCTTCTCCTTAGATGTTTTCTCTGCTTTATGCCAATGAGTTGACCCTTCTCAAAGACACTGGCATCTTTTCCATGACCACGGGATTTGTCTTTCCACATGGTTGTTTCAGAAACGAGAAGCCACCCACTACAGTCAATAATCATCTACGCATGCCATAGATTATCACTAAATATCAGAACAAGTATGATATATCTTTATGTCTCTGCTGGTCGAAAAATACAAAACACAACTTAAATTTGTAATGCAGACTGTGCTATAAGGCGCAGTAAATACCCTTCTTTATCGACCCTGCCTGCTGTCACCACTTGTCTGTCAGGAGACCCTCAGTTAGCGATCAAACGCACCTGCCTCCACTCTTCCATTCAGCTGACTGTGTGCATTTGTGGACGGGCGTTTGCCTTCCAGCGCATTAGCAAAGTGGAGCGGCTGCCAGTCCTCCTGCGCTCCACTGGGCTGTGCAAACGGGAAGGAGGGAATTTCACATAAATAAAAGTGTGAAAAGACAGGAGCATATGTCAGTGTGACAGCTTGAAAACGACACAATTGTAAGATTTCAAATGCAAGAGGCACATTCTGACTGTTTATTGTTTGGGTTGGAGTAAGACCTTTGAGCTTTGCAATGATGCGCGACCGATAAAGGTTCAAGAAGACTTTTATATAGATTTAGTAATAAATTATATGATGATAAAGTAAAACAAATATTTGGTTAATGCAAAATGTACTTTTAAGAGGTTTTACCAGGTTATAAAAGTTGTATTGAAAGTTGTATTTCAATTGATTCATGCGTGTTTGAGTAATTCTGTATACTCCGGCATTTTTGGTTTACTTGTGATTCTTTGAATAAGTCAAACTCCAGGTCCTACATATACATATATATATTTTTTTTGTAGCCATGTAATGTAGCCATAAAAAATAAAAAGCTCATGAAAATCTGCTGCTATCTAATGGCGAATATGAATGGACTCGTCTCTGATATTAGGTTGTTTTAGACAGATAGATATTGCAGTTTCCAATGAAGAAAATGTGTGTGTTTTTAAAAAAAACTATTAACAAAAAAAAAGCTCCTATATCTTGAAATACTTAATGTTTTCCTGTTCATTTGACTACAAATAAAGCTTAGAAAACACCACAGAATAGCCTAATTAATGTTCTTTTGCTTTTATGGGTAACTGATCCAAGTAACTAAGGGCAATGAACATTTTGGAGTCAACAATTCAGGATAAGAAAAGGGAAGCCAAAATAACACTGAAAGAGCATGCGGAGCCCATCCAGAGGGGGCAACTATAGGCTGCAAAGACCTCAGAACAGAAAAGATCTTGAGCAAAAACAAAGTCAAGAGTCAAGTTTGTCAAAAGTGTCAATTAGTCAAAACATTTAAATAAATACCTTTTTTGTCACATAATTGCCTCGCTTATTCATGGGTTTCAGCTTCGTGTTCGTATGGAGCCATTCCCACTCGGACCTACAAGACCACTGGGCTCCGGAGCCCCCCTGTATTTTCCCTATAGCTGTTAGCATTAGCCCTAAAACAGTACCAACCCTTCAACCACACTCACGTGCCAGAACCTTTTGCTAACTGACTTTAATTTGAGATTTCTGAACTTCTGTAAAGAATAGCGACACTAAACGTCCTCTTTTTCATTTTACTGGAGGGGAAATCAGATACGTGACATGAATGTCTTGAAATAACAGTTCTGTACTTCAATATTCGGGGATTGGCTTCACCATTCATTTGTATGTGCAGGAACGTTCGTAATGTTAATTGCAATTGCCTTGTCGGGGTCAATAACTTCATTTAAATGGACCCTGATGTGAGCTAGATTTAATTTTGGATTGTTAATTACGAGTGCAACGGTCGTAACTTTTCATCATTCTGAAACCAATGGATATTACTTTATTAGAAAATCATAATTATAATTGACGCTTCAACATGATTTGTACTGTCAGTTCTTATGAGTAACCTTGACGATAGGAAAGCACACTGCATGAATCAATTTGATGACTGAAATTTCCTTTGGGATCAATACAGCGTCCAACTAATCAAATGTGATGTGATGTATGACAATCAGTTCATCAATTTTCGGAAGTCTTGCGAGATTAAAAAAAAAAAAACTACAAACAAAGTGCACAATATCTGTCCTGAATCATTTGTCATTTTCTCAGAGCTGTTTCTCTCAAATGAATGCAGCGATTCACCACAAATCACGTTCGGATCACCTCGTCTGCTTTCCTGGGCGCCTTTTCCCTCTCGCTTCCTCGCCATCCCTCTAAGTCTCTCGCCCTCTCTCTCTTCTTACCCCCCACTTACTCTCATTGTTTCTCTGTCTTCTATTCTCTCTCCTTCCTTTCTTTTTCTCTCTATCTCACTCTCTCCTTGTCTCTCTACCCTCTCTCTCTGTGTGTCTCTCTCTTCTTCCTGTCTCCTGCTGCACAGTGGCGAAGAACTCTTTTGTCCGTCATGTAAATAGTTCTGCGGGTGAGGGTTGCCCCTTTCTGCGGGTGAGGGAGTGGGTCTGACTGCTGGGGGCTGTGTTCGGGAGTCTGGGGACACTTTTTTTGTTTTGTTTGTGGGTTGAGTTACACTCGCAGGAGCAGGAGGAAAGGGGCGACTGCGGAGCTTCCTGGGACAGGCCAAGATAGCAGTGTATTTGGGCAGGAGGTCGAGGGTTCAGACTCAGAGCTGGGGGTTTGGGGGGGTTCTTAGGCTCTGTGCAGGAGGGGCAACTCATTTTTGTAAATAGTGTAAATATATGGAAATACTTTAGTTTTGTTAAGTTGATAGCATGAGGTGAGAATTGTATGATAGCATTTTTTGTTTTTTGAATCAAGTCTGTCCTATGTGTCTCTCTGCCCACTCTCCCCCCTCTGTCTCTCCCTATCTCTTTCTATGTCTCTTGCCCCCCTCTGTCTCCTCTCTGTCTCTTCCCCCTCTCTGTCTATACCTCTCATTCGCTCTCTTCTCTGTTTGCCTCTCCCGGTCACTCTCCCTCGTCCCCCTTTTTCTTTCTTCCTCCCCACCAGTTTCCTCCCAAAGACACAACAAAAACTCGGAGGCGCATAAAATAGCCAAGATTGACAGATCAAATCAAACGCATGAAAGACGACACCCAATAGGTATTTTTTGCTTTTTTGTTTTTTTACGCGAGCGAGTGAGCTGCGTTCAAAGCCGTACAGCCACAGGCAATCCCCCCAAAAACTTATGTCACTGTAGCAGAATACATTATAATGATTAAATGGAACTACTTTCCCAGTCCTTGTGAAATTAAAACTAAACATAAAGTGAATATTTTAGAAAGAGACTGGAGTAAGAGCATATTGTGTTTTGAAGAGGATGATTGTAGCTGTTATAAGCAATTTTCAGGAAACATGATTAGAGGGAAATTGCTGTGAAGGAGTTTGTGTAGAAAACATTAGCATTTTTGTAGCTTCAATCATGTTAGCTGTTCCGATAACATGCAAATTCAGGTTTTTGCTTCCCTCTTATGTGCAAATAAACCGCCTTCTGGCAAGTGAAGACGGGGCTTTGTACACTGCATTTCATAAGAATAACTGAAAAAATATCAAGATTGAAGTATTGTTGTGTTCGTTTTTATCTTCTCCTTCTGCGATGGTCAGTTGAAATAAAGTTTGAATCGGCATTTCATACATTAAGTCATTTATTTGAAGCCAGATTCTCGTGTTAAATAACTTCCAAATGTAGGCAGATGAAAGAGTATAGGTAATTTAAAGATATTTAGATTAGAGATTTCATGAATAAACAAACAATAATGTGATGATTTTCCATACATTTATATTTTCTTTGTGTATTAATTATATGGATACATTGGTGGTTTTAAGTAGCCGTTGGACCATAAACGCACTTCTGTTATCACTCGGGTCACTGAAACAATGGACTGAACTTTTTGTGCTAAAGACCGGTTATGTTCAACTACATGTTACCTAAAAGTAAAGTATAATGTGCAAATAAACAATGAATGAATCATGCCTCTGTCCGAATCAATAACAAACCTGAATGTTAATGTTTAGTTATTTCCCTAATCCGATGGTGTTGTTGGTCCCTAATGTTTAATTTGTGTAATTTATGTTTTATTAATTTACTCCATCTCCACTCGACTGGTCACACTTATTCTGGCACAAAGGACTCCAAATGTGGCCCACTGCATTGATTAACTGGGACTATATAACGTTTCTGGTGGAGGGGCGTTATGTCTCCATGGAGATACTATTGCTCTGCCTGGAATGTACCAAAATATGCCATTGAATTTCTCCACGTCCATGGAGACGAGCAGTGACGCCACCAGGCCAAGTTCCAGCTCCATGGCATTTAACGGATTTACTAAATAAATGGTATTTTAAATGTTAAATCGTTGACTACAAGCACATGGCAGACCCTCAACCCAAAAGTTACATAGTGCAGCTTTATATCAGCAGAAACCAGACATATATATTTAGAGCAGGACAAAAATATCTATCTGACCGGTTTTGAATTTTTACACTTTCAAAGTTGTGTGATCTCTTATCTTCACCTCCTGAAGTTCACTGTGTTCACAGAAAAGTCCATCATTCAAATATGGTCCGAGCTCAGCGAGAGGGAGATGGACATCTGATATTTGACTTTACTCAGGCCGATATCATGTGTCTCCATTTCAGATTTATCTGTAAGTGAAGCCTGCAGCGCTGTCTCGAGCCTCAGTAATCTGATAATAGGACTGAACAATCTGCCGTCTTCACTGGGGTTTGGTTACCTGGATTTAAAAGGCCTGTATCTGCTGACGTATTGAAATCGAATGTAGTTATGAGTTAAAAACAGAACTTGTACAATATCTACTCTGGTGTACAAAAAGTCACATTTTAATGACATAGTAAAAAAAATGATCAACTTTAAATGTACTTGCGAACATGTTTTTGTCAAACCTCAGCAGTTCTAAGCTGTATTTGTGTTTTCATATAGTTCGGGTGAATCAACCAATCACAGCCCTTGCGGTCCACGGCACCTCGGCGCGAGGTGACTTGTGGGCATAGGTACACGGCGCAGAAAGAGCAACAAGATTACTGATTGGCTAACGTGTGCGTCGGGGAGGTGTGCAGCGCTTCCATGTAGATCTGACTGAGAACCATAAATCAGCCTTAAGATTCAGATTTACGTGCAAAGGGAAGTATTCGTAGCGCTGATTAAACGTGTTGATGCAGTGCTTGCTGCCATGGGCACACGCTGTTTATTGCGACACGCTCGCTGTGTGCCGCCCGCTCTCGGGCGTGTTGCCTGTTTGGCGTCTGCGTCTGTCCTAGCCTCCGCCTCACGCATCTGTGGGTGGCGTAATCTAGGCCCTCAAACAATTGTCTAGCTGTATAAGTATGAAATGCAATATCATCAGCTTGTATTACATTTTGCAGATTTGAGACATGGCGCTAACAGTACTGTCGTCGCCTTTGCTCTCTTGTTTAGCTGAGATCCAAATGATACTGTTCACGTATGTGGACTGAACGGGGACAAACACTAAGGTGCAACCTCGGGCTCATGAACTGTTGGCCCGAGCAATCAAATTTATTTTTGACCTAACTTATCACAATTTAAGGGTCAAAATGTTTAACTAATGAGAACGTATGAATAAATTGACTTTTGCAAAAATATGAATCATGCCAACTCTCAGGGGGCATTGTTGGTTTTCTTTTCATTAATGTCATGTTCTTTTTGTTTTAGCCTCAACTGCCAAAATGAGCAAAGCACAACCCGTCGGGATACCACATTTGACTTGACTTTTGTTGGCGTTTTCTGTTCTTGAACTGATTGGGGAACTATGGTCATTATGGCATTTAAAAGCTATTTCTTCAGTACTCTCTGAACCCGGATTTATGCAACCATTGAAATGCCAGTCACTGCTTTGAAATGTCGTAAGTGATGTGGTGGAATGATTGACTATGATGTAGTCAAGACGTGGCGGAATTTTTAAATGTGTGATTTTTATGAGGTGACAGAATATTAATTAGAAGTTCGGCAAGTAAAACATTCACACACAACAGCAAGGAACGCGGAAAATTATTCAAATGAGAATTATGTAAAAATCAAAATTATGATTAATCCTTTCCAGAAAATGTTTTCTTGTTTCTATTGTAATATAGGGCGATGTTTCTCAAACTGAGGTACCTGTATCACTGGTGGTACGCACACAGCCTCTGGTGGTCTGCAGGGTCCGCTGAAGTTTCAGTTTTTGTTATATTTAGAGACAAATGTATTGTGTTTTCCTCGTCCTTTTGGTTAACCATTCGTTAGAATGACCTCATCCATTATTTTGTTTAATTTAAACCTGGTTTAGGCTCATTTGAAACCTGGTTTTGCCCGATGTAAGGCCTGATATAGTCCTGGTTTTGGAAAGCCAAATATTATCTTTGTTTGACACTAATAGTCTATTGTGAATCATTTGTATAAGTCTCACTCATTAATCACCATGTCTTGTTTTAATTAGTGACAAATGTAAGTCAACACCCCGTGGTCACTAAGGTGTTTGCCCAGTTTGACATTGTGCAGAATGGTCTGCTGTCAATCCGTCACAAAAGACTGAGTGCGTGAGAGAAATGTTTCATTACACTGGCCAGGATCAATTATTCATGTTTTGGGAAGCTCATTTTAATGATCAAAGACCTTGTATATTTAATTCAAGGTTGAGTGTTCAATCAATCAATCAATCAATCAATCAATCAATAAATGTACCTTTAGCTAGCTCAGGGGGTAATTTAAGCACATAAAGCAGCTAGAGAACATTTTTAAAAGCCTGGAACAAAGGGCTCAGTGCAGCTTGACAGGAGGACTGGTCAGGTAAAGGGTCAGCAGGTCATGTGTCAGAGGGGAGTAAAGCTCCTTTACAGCCTGAACATCAGTCACTTCTTACTCTGCTCTGTTGTTTCGGTGTGGTGATGAGTCATGCCCTCAAAGTACGACCTGTCGAAGCTCTTCTGTCCCATTTGGAGTAAAATATGGCTAATGCTAAACGCTAAATGCTAATGCCCTAGGTTAAAGGAATGTAAACATTCTATGCATTGTCTCCAGTGTTGTTTTGTCAGTTACGGCGGTTTTATGTGTCTTTGTTTTCATGAGCACGATGAGTAATTGGAGAGTGATTTGCTGTAAATGTGTCCAATCAGAAGCAGGGTTCAGCGGGCGTAAAGACTTCCTGACATTTCATTGGTTGTCATCCTACATTTGCACAATTCAAAACATGGAAACAAGAAATTATGATGAATACGTGTGGATTTATGGATGATTTATTGTCATTTCGCTGCTCTTTGTGATGGAAGGAAAACAGAGGACACAGTGCTTGGAGTTTACAAATCGATAAAAGAAAAGTGACACTCGTTTTGACTGTACAGGTTTTGTCTGGAGGAGAATCACTTCACTAACTAACCATGGTTGTCGGTGCATTTGGTAATTTGCAAGCTATAAGGCAGAAATGAACAAATGTTTTACTTAAATAGGCTGCGTGTAATTTAATACTTTACCTGGTAACTAGTTAGTTTCACCATTCAGTAACACAGTTACTAATTCAATTACACTTGGGGAGAAGTTAAAAGTAACAGGTAACTATGACTTATTTCTTTTTTTAAAAATCTAACATCTTATATATATATATGTATATATACACCGACATACCATAAATATATATGTATGGAAATAGATTAGCATGTTTAAGTGTCAAAAAGGTAATTTTTGTTTGTTTTCAACTGAAACTCATGGATGGTATTGTGTCTCAGGGCTCTTTGGGTCAGTGAAATCAATCTCAGACACCTGTGCCAATTAGTAATCATGGGGAGAGAGCTGGTCAGACCCTTTAGGGTCCCTGAAGGTGTGAAAATTCCCTTTGTAAAGTATGTGGAGTTTCTGACTGACCACTTTCTTCCATGGTACAAATAGAAGAACCGTGCTTTCCGTAACAAAATCATCTTCTTGCTTGACAATGCACCATCTCATGCTGCAAGGAATACCTTTGGAGCATCCTCAGATCTATGAGGGCCTGAGGCAGATCACGTCCAACAGCAGCTCTATCGCTTAAGTGTAGTGGGAGTCCCTTGACCAGCTCCAAGTTCTCAAGTAGGAACTACTGTTCAAGTGGTGTTCCAGGACATTTTTCAAGTTCCAGTTACCAGTTGTCTGGAATGCACCTTAATGGGAAATCTCCAATCAAGTCATGGGGCAAAAGGCCAAACATAAAATGGAAATTATTTTTGAGGTGATACGTTTAAATCAACTCCAACAAGTAAACCTTTTCTCTTTGGCACAAATGTCTTCCCAGGGATAAATAAACTGTACCTTAAATGAATCACATGACATGTTTGAGTAATAGTGCTAGCACATCTTTGGAGGCGGTCAATAGGGCAGTGAGGCTCATGTTGAAACTCATAGTACATCACAACGCTGTTTGTAGCATCACGCTAACATTTTCTGAACATTTCACTGCTGGCTTTACAAAGACCCTCAATCTCAAAATCATCTAATCACATGCGCTCCACGCCTCGGCTGATTTTTCCACAGCAGCGGTGAGCACCTGAAGGCATCGCTGTTTTCTGAATGAGCCTGAATACATGTGTAATGAGCACCTGCAATCAGAGACAGGAGCGACGTCCCAAGTGATCATTTTGGTTTGTATTGTGTTGGAGCTGAGGAACTTTCTCATTCAACTTTGACTAAAAATGCTGTTACAATAACTCTCATCGTTATTTCATTGTAGTTAATCAGTTTTAAGCAACGTGATTCAAAATTTTTTGGCACAAGCGGCTAGGATTTTTCTCTTCCAATAAAAACAATGAAGAACTAACCCTTTTCTAATTTGATAAAGTATAAAACGGGGGCGTGCTTATTAACTTATTTGGCGACTTACTCGGTTCACTTCGGAGCGTCTCGTGGTGCTTCTGTTCATGATGGAATGCGTTTCCATGCTCAGTTTCCATGCTCGCAGCCAAACCTACCAATGTTGTCTTGGATAAATATAACCTAAATTGTATGTGAATTATACTTTTACTTCATAGGGCTGAACTTGTAATTCCATGTTTGTGACGCTGTGAGAAGTGGCTAAAGCTAAAGTAAATAAGACACCACTTTTTCTGCATTTATTTCACTTCTCTCTATCGCTACCCTGCGTTTTCACATCTCTTTATGAAATGCTCTGGGTTTGGATAATGTCAGAGGCATTAGGCACTAGAAATTCTATATTTTCCGATTACTGTCTTAGCATTTTATTATCATTGGAAATAGATCAAGTCAGCAAAAGTTTGCCACGGAATTTTCTGTTTTGACCTGCTTTTTGCCATTTCATTCTCACCCGAGTCTGCTTTCCCTCTTGTCCAATCATCTTGCGCTGAAGCTTTCCGAGGGACGAAAAGCAAGTCAGCATCCTCTGGAAGCTAGTACCTCTCGCGGCCCCCTTTGGACCCCTTAAACAGGCCGGAACGGTTCCCTTAAGACAGTGGAGAGCCTTTCAGACCGTCCCGATGCTCTCCAAAGTGAGCCAATGGAAACGTGGCGATTGTAAACTATTAGTAAGGGATTAATAAGCACTAGTTATTTGTTTATGCACTTATAAGGCATTTAACATTTGTACATTGGCTTAGTAATACAAATACGCCTATGCTTTTTTATAGCGTGCTATGCAATGCTATGGTGACTGCGTTGTTCTTATCAGGTTTTCTTGTCCATAAATCTTTCACACAAGTGTTTTGGTCTGTGGCTCTCTACCTCTCACAGTAGTCTCTCCCTGACAAGAGTCTCCTAAAAGCCCTTAATATAAACACTACAAATAGCCTACAGTGCTGTATGTGTCCCTGCTGTGTGCTGCGTGGAGGCAGGGCTTTAAGACTTTATGAATGTTTGTGCCACTGAAATAAACAGACTCAACATCTCAACTGCACCTCTGCATTTAGACTCTGTAGACACCGCCTGTCTTATGCAGGCAGCTTTATTCACAGACAGATGAAAATGTCCCTTACCGATACATGAATTACATTTCAACGGCATATGACAAGTTTTTCCATGTTTATTCTAATGTAGCCAGTGGAGACTAAGGGCCCCTTTTCAATAATGTCACAGTTTAGATCTGGCAGAAAAAGTGGACGAAGGCAAAGCGCGAGTAAAATTAGCAAAGCGTTATTCAACAGACAATTCAAAATGTATTTTTTGGGTTTACTTTGAAGCCCGTCAATCAAAAAGGAAACAAATTAACCATTGCAAATGTAGAACAAAACTAAAATGAAAATAACTAAATACAAAAAAAACAAATAAGTGTAAGGTCAAAGCCAAAAGTTAAGGTACAAACCAAAAAAAAACGCAAATAGATGTGCTCCAAAGTGCTCGAAATGAAGCACCATTGTTTAGGGTTTTAAAAGTTTCGATGTTTAAAGTGCGATTGTGCAAAGCCTGCACTGCACTCTGTTTTGCACTAAACACTCAAACCCAATTAAGTCACAAATAGTAATAATTAAGACTTCAGCGGCTACACACAAACTTCAGAAAGAAATTGAGAGCAAAATTGCGCCAGCAGCGGCCCGCTAACACATGACACATTTACCTAATATTCAGAGCTTTGACACAGCACAAACCTAAACACCGTCAACCCAATTAGAGAAAAAACACGCAGACCTCCCAGATGCACACGGCAGCCAATTAAAAGCATGCAGCACATACACAGCAAGACCCTAACCGCTTTTAAGTCTGTCTGTTTTATATTTAAGTGAATGCATGTTAGCCTTTAGCTTTGAGACAAAAACACGTACTTTTATAAACACATAGGTTTCCTCCGGTGACATATTTACATCGTACATAAAAGTCTTAACATGCCGCCGGTGATTATCCATCTGCAACTCGCTCTCTGCTGCGAGATCTTTTTTTATCTTTATTTATTAGAGCATAGAGAATGAATGGAACGAGAAGTGAAGATCTGCACTTTGACGCCAACTGGAACTAGCCAGGTTAATTGTGAAAAGGGGCTGTTACGGAATTACCTCCTGATCCTGAAATGAGAAGTCAAGGTTCCCACTTGTTTGGGGCAACTACGGCACCTGATATTTTAAAAGAGTCCCGGTATTCCCCGGGGCTGCTATGCCCCACACCGAAGAATTGGGGAACATCGGTACCGGGAAACATAGGTATGTGCACATTTACAAAAGTCCTGCTTTTGCCCCACAACTGACGAATAACAGTAAAACTCATGTGGCCTATGGGCTGTATTTGTATTGTATAACTGTATTTCAGTTGTTTAATGCGAATGAGAGGTATTTATGGTTGAAAATAAGTCACCCAGAGCCGCTTCAGTTGTGCCTCGCATGCATGTTGTCCCTCATCCCCAATGCCAAATGTATGGTTTTACAGCATAACATAACAGCAGCATATCCAGCCATGGTGTAGGTCCCGTTGGTCCACATGGGCGCGGATTGTGCATTTACCTGTTTATTCATCCAGACTCTCGCACTTATCACTTATTCCAGAAAGTTTGTTCATGCAGGATTTTCAAAAATGAATTCCAGAGAAGTTACGTTGACTGTGCTGGAGTCCGGTCCACGCACGTGTTGCCTGGAGTTTATAGGATTGAAGCGCCACACTGCGCACTCTTTGAAACAGGTGAGAGTCGTCACCTACGTGCACTTTTACTCACAGATGCCTACAGATCATACTAGTTTAACCTTTTTTAAGCTGCTATATTATTATAAAATATTATGAATTATTATGATATTTTATGCCCAGTAAAATAATTTATGACCGCAGACCCTCACCCCCGGCTTTGCATCTGACTTAGAGCAGGTTTAGTGTTGCTTCCCCCTTGTAATGACGCGTTTCAGAACCTCTGCGGCCTCGTCACCTTGGATGGGATTCTTGTGGATATTTTTTTTACAACTTACAAGTTTACAAGCACTGTTGGAGCCATGCGTCATTGTGCCGTCGCGGTGTTGGCACAGAAATAGTGCAAATAGCGCACCTAGAGCCACCTAGATCCGCATCACCTGCCCGTAGTCATATTGTCTTTGTGGACGAGCCACAGGAGCGGGTAGCCAGGGGAACATCGGTACCTTTCCCAGGAAATAGCGGTACCGAGGAATAGCGGCGTCGGGGAACATAGGGCTGACCTCATGTCGGGTGTAGAAGTCGGGCAGCAGCTTCTGACCCGATGACCACATGAATGCAGCAATAAAGTCACATCCAACTAGGAAGTAAAATTATAAGTTACAACTTCAATTTTACTATGTACATTTCTTTTCTGTAGATTACACAAGAAAAAACCCACATGTTTTTCAATGTTTTCATTTGAAAATGTGGCCTTTTGTGTGGAAAAATGCAAACCAACAACCCATTCCTCATACACCACATTCATAACAGCAAGTTTGAAGTGTCTTGCCGAAGCTGGGATTGAATTTTCAACCTTTTGAACAACAACAATTCTCTTAATTTTCTGTAAGTCTTTCCCTCTCTCATCCACATTTCATGCTACATCCAAAGAGGCCTACAAACAATCCAAAAAGAAAAGAAAACTATGGTCAGTGTTGGATTATTAATGTTTCCTTTACAGAACATGATCTGCATAATGTATCATGTTATTTACTGAAGATTGTCTTAAAAACACGCTAAACCGGCACATTTCCAGTGCCACGCGACAGTGCGTTTGTTGTGTTAGATGTTGCGTTTAGGAGCTGCTCTTTTTAAAGGATTTCCAGAGGGAGCTGTCGTCATCCTGGTAAGAAAGATTTGAAAGAACGGGAAACTCCATGGGCCCAGAGGAAATAAACTGAAAGACTTCAGGTATATAAAGAGATATTGCATAAGCGTTTTGGGCTTAGGTATATTTTAATGTGAGGAAAAATACTGGTGTAAAGTTTGTCGATTAAATTTGCTTTGAGGCCGTAATGTTTTGTCTAATAATTTCAAATATATACGTTTTAGTCATCAAATGTATTAATTGTTCCATTGTAAAATAAAGTTAGACTATCAACGAGATGGGACATTATGTATTGAATTTCACTCCCAGGACAATACGCTATACCATGATTGCAGCAGGGATTAAAAAAATCTGCTTAAAGAACATATTTAAATGCCACGGCACTGTCTATCACTGCGTTTACTGCAGCGTAAGGAGAAAATTGATTAACAGACTAAAATAAATCATCTCTTACATTGTTAACTTGGGTTTGCAAAAATCATGTTTTTAACCAGCAGCTCGTGGGTTTTAATTGAATTGTATTGTGTGAATGTTTTGTATATATATATATATATATATATATTTGATCTCTTCCCCCTCAAAAAAATAGACGAAAAAGACTGGTGCTGATGACATGCAAGAAAGAAAGAAACTGCAGAGTGGGTTAGCGCTCTTATCTTAAGGCATGCTTCGACTGGTTCTGGCACCTCGAGCGGTTTGCCTTGGAGCTCTTTGGCAAATAAGAATTTCCTGTTATGCTCTTGACATTACTCATGTAAACAATACTACATCTTGCTGTATATATAAATTGTATTTAACCCCATTTTTCTTATTCTTACATGTTTAGAATTGATATTTTTTACAATTATTATTCATTGTTTTATGTTCCAAATTCCTAGTTTGTGAATTTTGTTCACTGACAAAATGTGTTTTGAATGACTGCTTTGCTGCGTCCCCCAAACATGATCAAAAGATGTTTTCTTAATTAAAAGTTCAAATCTTGAATCGTACATGAATTTTACTTTTTAGTGAATAGCTTCAAGTTTGTGGCGCTGCACGACGTGGCTGAAGCTGAAGGAAATTCATTCTTGTTTAGCTTTTTCTGCCTTTTTTTTTCACTTCGCCGTCATGTTTAAATGTTTTATTGTGTTTAGAAAGAATATATATATTGTTCTTGACGCGAGTGCCGTTGATAAACAGGAAACAACTGATGCTAACCTGTGCTAGCGTTGTGTTGGAACGGGACTAATGTGATCGTACTTCCTGGTTCTATTCAGGTTCTGGATGTACTGCAGCTCGTTTGGAGAGGCCCGTGAGCAGGCCGTTACAATAGTCTAATCTACTGGAGACAAATGCATGGATACGTCTCTCCAAGTCTGGTTTGGACACTAAACTTTTGATTTTGGATCATTTGACGTGGCTGTTGAAGTCCAAATCTGAGTCCATTATTACCCCCAAAATTCTAACTTGGTTTGTAGGTTTTAGAGAAAGAACTAACTGTCCTTAAACATTTCTTTCCACCTGCATCTCTCACTTACCAAACCAAAAGCACCGTCCTGCCAGATTGGTTTGACATGGGCCGACATAACAAAGCATCTTGACTCTATCAGTGAACAATGTTGCACGGTTTCCAGATCGTGGTGAATTTCAGCTTCTTATCTTCCTGGACGCTTTCTCAGCCCACGCTCCTCTGGTTTTAATTTGCTGCTGAAGCTATCATCAGGCCTGGCATGACACCGAAGCTCAGGCTGTAAAATACTTATTGGTGTTAAAAGTTCTTAGTTGCATGAATTTGTTACTGGCTGGTTTACTTTCAAAACGGTTACGGGACATTGAATCATGTAAATATGCAATAAACTTTAACAGGGTTGGTCGGAAAGGCTGTGAATACATAAATCAGGAATGCTGTGTTTGAAATAACTTGTGAACTGCAGTTGCTTAATAAGGAAACAACTTAATCTTGATAATACTGACGAGCTTTGACTTCGGGGTAAATGGTTTTGTTTACTTAGCATCATTTAGAGTCCAGCTGCTACCACTGTATGCAGAGGAGGTTTGCTAATAATATGTTTTTTTAAACAAGGATCATTTATCAATTTCGGATCGCTACATGGTTAAATTGGGTAAGGTTAGGGGTCGATAGTTGAGTATTAAACCAAACCAAACTGGATGTGAAGCTAGTGGAGCTCCATTCAGCATGATCAGCTGCTGCCAGGCTTATCTCCTGACAGTTGGCTTTTTATTAATGGTCCACAATAAATCATGTGTGAAATGATGTTAAAAAAACATGCTAAGGATAGCCTAATTTGTATAGAGATTTGGCAAATGTTTGGGTTAAGGTACACTGTATTGTCCCCATAGGAAAATGTGGGTTCCCTGCATTTGACCCATCCTTCAATGCCACTGGTGCAATCTGTCAGGAGCAGTGGGTCCCACAACGCAGCACCGGGGGATCTATTGCATGGCTACCGTAGCCCATCCAGACGTGCGTTCACACATTTACCACAACAAAATTAGAACTAAACTTGGACTAAACCAGAAACTGAACCTGGACTAGATCAGGCCTGAACCAATATTCTATCTATTTGAGATCTTGGTCTGGACTACCGTTGATGGAGGATGTTTACCAATGGTGTTTTGGGTTATTGGGGAATGGAGCATCGAGAGGAAACCCATCCAGACCTGGGGAGAAACATGCACGCTCCACACAGAAAGGCCCGAGCTGCCCAGGAGTCTAACCCCTCTGCCACCTGACTGTTTTTGCTACTTTACTGACCCCTTGTGGCAAATGTTGTTATCTCTGCCCGTATATCACAATGACATCAGAGTTACTTGATCCAGTAATCCACCAAAATCTATAAAACCCAACATTTTTTTAAAATTATTATTATTTCTTTATATGCCAAAAACCAATAAAATACACTTCCTTTGTAATAATATAGAGACACGTTTATTTCCATCACAAACACATTTCTTTGATGCCAGACTTCCTGCTGTTCATAAACAATTTTACATTTTGAACCATCTTTAGGCTTGCTGTTCTCAACTATTGCATGGAATACCAACTATAAAGGTTTCTGAACTTTGCATGCTAAACAAAACCTCATTTGTGGCTTTGCAAACCGTACAACTGGGACTAACAAATCAAGTCTACATGGACCAAACCAGAGTGTAAACACACAGACTAAACCAGATTATTCACAAACTAGGACTGAAGCACTAAACTTCCATAAAACATGAATAATCATCTCTAAATTCCCTAAAATAAAAGTTCAGTGTTGCATCAGTAGGACCTGTACCACATCTTGAGAACCTCTGTCTAATGATATAAAGCCCTGTCCTGGCCTGTGGGCCTGTAAAAAGCTGTATTGATCCGAGTGCTCTGAATAGACTACTTGTTTTTGTGGTGTCACTAATTGTCTCACTACAAATCAACGGTGAAGTCATCCGTCACCGAGTGCGACGCGGCTGGGGTGAAACGGGATTAAACTCTGAACAAAAACAACTTCATCATGTAGCGCTGACAATTTCATTCACAAATAAAACATAAAACAGTCATCAAAGTGGTTTATGACAGTAATAACTGTACCTTTGCAGATTCAGGAACTCCAAACTAATTCTAGGTGGAAGGCCAGGTAGAGAGGTCTATTTTTATTTTTTTTGAAGTACCGGTATATATAAAAATAGCATTAAAACAATATATGGGAAATTGTACCTACGTAAATCATAAAACAAACTGTAAAAACCCTTCTGTATTATTGTAAAGAATGAATGCAAATAAAAGCAAATGCAGTACCAATAAGCAAATAATGCTCAGTATCTTTATAGTACAACAAAAGTAATGGTAGAAGTAGTCACAGCAGTAATGGTAATAGTAGTGTTTCATTACAAAAATGTGTTTAGTAGTAGTAATATTGGAATGCTTAAGATAATAAAAGACTTTAATACACTTTCAATGCTCTTAATAAGGCATGAAAAAAAAAAAAAAGAAGCTTCTTAACTACTTAATGAATAGGGACAAAAGGGAAACAGAACCAAGAAGAAGGGGTGTCTGTCTGTCCCTTAAGTCTCAGGACTGTCAGAAAAAACTGCAACGAATTTTTTAGACAACACGAAGTCCCTGTTTTATTTCAAACCAGGCAACACGTTAAGACAAAAAACTGGTTCACCCTAAGGACAAGATGCCGACACAAAAACAGAGCAATGTGGTGTATTCTATCCAATGCAGTGAAGAAAGTTGTAAAGAGCGGTACATAGGGGAGACAAAACAAGCCACTTCACAAGAGGCTTTATCAGCACAGAAGACACGCAAGTTTCAGGACCCCAGAGCGCTGTGCATCTTCATCTCAAAGCCACAAACCACTCTATTGAAGACAGTGAGGTGGAGATTCTGAGCAGGGAAAAAGATGGTGGTTTGAAAGAGGAGTTAAGGAGGCCATCTTTGTTAAAAAAGAGAATCCTTCATTAAAATCGTAATGGAGGTTTAAGATTCAACCTTCCCGTTGTTTATAATGGTCTTCTGAAACCCTGGAGACGCCCTGGGCATTCGGATGCTAAATAGGCACTCAAGGTGAGGCAGGGAACAATAGAAACAATAGGCCCATCCCAGTTTCAATGGGCCATTAGCAGGAGGTCCCGCCCTGTGGGCAGGGCTCTCACTGAGTAGGATAAAAACAAGAGTTCTCGGACTTGTTTCTCTGATTGAGAATGACTCTTGGATGAGAGTTGAAACGTTTTGTTTTTTCTAAAACAGAGTCCAGATGACTACAACTGAATCTTTTTTCTACTACTTAATGAATACCCTAAAGCTTTAATACTTTGGAACATTCTCCATGAAAATAGATGTTTTATTCCATATTGTGCAGTATTATAGCTAAAAGAACAACTTCTCCATGGAAACAGCCAGAAGGAGTCAGGTTTCTAGGTTTTTAGGGCAAAAACATGCTTTTATTTTATTTTCTATTTTTTGGCTGAAGAGTCACATGGGGCTTACAGTTAAGCCTGAATCATTCTGAAGAAACCTCATTAGGAAGTCTTTGTTCATGCTTTGTTGGGGATGATTAATGTGTAATGTGCAGTTATTATAAAGTGTCCCTAATTATTTGCACTAATGCACTTTTCACACTTTAATGCACCTGTGTTAATACATATATTTATAAACATATCATATTTCTAGTATATTTGTTATAGATGCACATGTGTTTTACTTTTGTTTCCATCCTGTCGCCTTTGTAACCAGCAGCATCTGTATCCAGGCTTTGTACTATTGTTGCTTTGTGTTTATGCTCCGGTGTAAATTATTGTTCGACACGCCACATTATATTTTAAGATAATAACAAATCTTTTCTTAACTCTGTTGCAACATGCTGGTCATTCAGATAAAGATTCCTCTCAGATTGCCAGTGAACGCCCCCCCGGTTTCAGCAGCTGCTCTTTCAGACACCGACACTTCTGCTCTCGGTGGGGGATTATGTCGTTTTATGACGGATGACAGGGCTTTGCTGTTTACCACAGGTGGAACTGACGCCTCAATCTGATAGGCTACTGAACATTTGATCACACCCACCATGCTTTTTATTTCGGAACATTTCGAGTGATCAATTCCAGTATTTGTTTAAATGATAGATTGTTCCGGTCAATATACGACTTGATATCCATCCCAGCTCACCAGAATACATTTCATAATAAAAACAAAACATTCTAGAATTTGTCATTTAAACTCAAGATGGAAGGCATAGATATCGTAGGCTGTGTCCGAATGTTCACACTTTTCCCCAGGGCAGTGGTTCTCAAATTTTCTCAGCCACGACCCGAAAAACAACAACTTTTGGCATTCGTGATTATAAAAAGTCGGCTACCCCAAAGTGATAATGTAGCCTCATGTTTATTTTGAAGATA